>JANAVB010023800.1:6993470-7168397 GCA_029216955.1 Iris pallida
ATCAAGTACACGGCTGCGATCTGCCACATACCGTCTCAACTGCGACACGTGAAATATGTTGTGGATTCCTTCTAATGCTGGTGGCAAGTCCAGTATGCATGATACGTAACTGACTCTTTCGCTGATAACGAAAGGTCCGATGAAGTGTGGGCTAAGTTTTCCTCGTCCACCAAAACGAATAGTGTCTCGTGTCGAAGATATCCTCAGGAACACCAGATCTCCAACCTAGCACAAATATGGTCTCCAACTTAACTATAACAATCACATGATCAAACAAAATCACAAAACAACAAAATCCTAATCCTAAAGACTAAGCTGTACCTCAAACTCCAAAGCTCTCCGGTGGCTATCGGCCCAATGTCGCTGTCTGTCCTGTGCCATGCGAAGTCCATCTCTGATGAGCTTTACCGTTTCGGCAGCGTCCACAACCATCTCAGTTCCCAATAAAGCTCGCACTACATCGTCATCCCAAGACAAGAGAGTACGACATCTACGCCCGTACTACGCCTCGAATGGTAACATCTCAATGCTGGCCCAAAAACTGTTATTGTATGCAAACTCCACCAAGTACAAATGATCCTCCCAGGAATCTCCAAAATCTATGACACAAGTCTGCAGCATGTCCTCGAGTGTCTGAAGAGTCCTTTCGGACTGTCCGTCCGTCTGCAGATGGTATGCAATACTAAACTTGAGCTGAGTGTCCAAAATAGTATACAGACTCTATCAAAAATAGAAAGTAAAGCGACTATCTCGATCCGAGATAATGCTCACCGAAACTACATGAAGTCTAACAATCTGAGCATGTACATCTCTGCTAGCTTCTCTGTAAACAAACCCTCTTTGAATGGTAAGAAATTGGCTGATTTGGTCAACCTGTCTACGATGACCCAATTCTTGTCTTTTCCTCCTACTGTACGTGGAAATCCATAAACAAAGTCCATTATAATGTACTCCTACTTCCACTTCGGAATGGGCAATGGCTGTAACAGTCCTCCTGGCCTCTGTCTCTCTGTCTTTACCAGTTGACAGATCAAATATCTGGCTATGAAGCATGCTACCTCCCGTTTCATCCCATACCACCATACATGCTTCTTCAAATCCCAATACATCTTATTGGCACCTGGATGCATAGAGTACTAAGAACAGTGGACCTCCTGCATAACCTGCTCCTGAAGGACTCTACTCAGAACACACAGTCTGGAAACGTGCCTCTATGCGCCATCCTCTACTATAACAAACTCATCCGTAAGTCCTACTCGAACCTGCTCTCGAATACACTGTAAAGCAACATCGTCGAACTGAGTCGACTTAATCCTCTCCATCAAGTTCGACTGAACCTGCAGTTCACACATCTGCATCTCAACTCCCAGAACTATCACCTCGATCTCCAGGCTCTCCAGATCTGCTAACAAGTGAAGGTCTACCGTCGAACACATGATAGCTACCAGATACCAACTCAAGGCATCATCAACCACATTAGCCTTCTCTGGATGATACTACAACGAAATGTCGAAGTCCTTCATCAACTCCAACCATCTCCTTTGCCTCATGTTGAGCTCCTTCCATGTAAACACATACTTCAAGCTCTTGTGGTCTGTGAAGATCTCTATACGCTCTTCGTATAGATAGTACCTCCACAAATTAAGATCAAAGATAACTGCTGCAAACTCCAAGTCATGGGTAAGGTAGTTCTTCTCATGCAGACGTAATTGTCTGGATGCATAGGTAATAACTTTCCTATGCTGCTGCAAGACACAAGCTAGACCGTTCCCTCAGGCGTCACTATAGATAGTGAACCGGCCTGATCCTGATGGTAATGTCAGAATCGGGGCTGTCGTCAGCCGCTTCTTCAATTCATCAAAAGTGACCTGACACTCCTCTGACCAGAACTCTGTATCCTTCCGGGTCATCCTAGTCAATGGCTCTGCAACCCGGGAGAAATCTTGAACAAACATCCTGTAATAGCCTGCCAATCCCAAGAAACTCCTTATCTCTACAACTGAACATGAAGCGCTCCACTCCTCAACTGCTCTGATCTTCTTCAGGTCGACCGAGGTCCCATCCCCGGTCACAATATGACCTAGGAAATCAACTCGATCCAGGAAGAACTCACACTTCGAGAGCTTTCCATAAAGCTCCTCCTTCTTGAGAGTCTCCAGAACCATTCTCAAGTGCTCCTCATGCTCCTCTGGGGTCTTCGAGTACACCAAAATGTCGTCGATGAACACCACCATGAACTTGTTCAAGTACTGGTGCAACACCTTGTTCATCAGGTTCATGAACATTGTTGGGGCGTTAGTTAACCCAAACGGCATCACCATGAACTCAAACTGGCCATACCGTGTCCTGAATGCTGTCTTCGGAATGTCCTCTTTCTTCACCTTCACTTGATGGTAACCTGACCTCAGATAAATTTTGGAAAATACCCTCGCTCCGCTCAACTTATTGAACAGATCATCGATCCTCGATAGCGGGTACTTGTTCTTGATCGTGAGGTTGTTGAGAGCCCTGTAGTTGATACACTTCCATACCGACCCATCCTTCTTCGGCACAAAGAGTACCGGTGTACCCCACGGTTAGGAACTCGATCGGATGAAACCTTTGTCCTGCAACTCATCCACCTGCTTCTTCAACTCCATTAGCTCGCTGTTGTTCATACTATAGACGTGCTGAGATATCGGCTCTAGGCACCAAATCTAGAGAGAACTCCACATCTCTGTTGGAAGGTAACCCTGGCAACTCCTCCGAAAATACATCCATGAACTCATCTATCAATGGATGTGGCACGCTTTGCTCCTCTACTGAAACTCCACAGAAAACTCTGTTTCTCTGTTCCGTTTCTCGTCTGGTGAACTCGAACTCTGGCTCTTCTGGCACTCTGAAAAGAACTCTACCACCACGATAATCTATACTGGCATGTGTAGGAACGAAATAGTAAAGCGTGATAATCTAGAGGGGGGGTGAATAGAGTTTGCAGCGGAATAATGCTAATTGAAAAAGTTAGCAGCACAATCACAGAATATTAATCACAATTAAAATAATGTAAAGGCAAAGTTAAGAGAGCAAACGCAAAGACAGCGATGTATACTGTTATCCCTCTGTTGAGGACTAATCCAGTCGGTAGAACTCTTGCTACCAGTTGAATCCACTATTGGAAAAATCGCAAGTTTTCTTACGAAGTCCTTGCAACTTCTACAACGCGAGCTTTGATACGAAGAACTCGTCCAACTTCAAATGTGAAGAGGTATTCTTCAATCAAGCCTTCTGATTACAATCTCTCAGAAACTTCTAGACCGTACCGCACTGGCAAATTGACTAGAGGATTATAACTGGCTTGGGATCTGAAATTGAAAGCTCTAGAAAACTCTTTGGAAGACTGAAAGCTTTAGATAGAGAGAAGATTGAAAGTGAATGAGTGAATTGAAATGATCGAAATCCTTCTCTATTTATAGGAGTTCCAAAGGCAGACTTCTGTCAGAATTCGGGCAGAACTCTTTGAGCAAATCTCGGTCAAATCTGCAACTGCAGGAGGACCAAGTTCCAGAGATTCAAAATCACAACGGCCACCAACCGAACTCTGGCCGAACTCTGGCGGAACTCTGTCCGAGTTCTGTCAGGGTTAAGTCAGGGTTTAGTTAGGGTTTTTGAAAAAAAGCTTTTGGTGATTTTTGAAAACCTTTTTGAGAGGTCATTTTAAAAACATTTTTAACTCATTTAGGGATAGCCTATTTGCCAGTACGACTCGGTGTACAACAAATTCCTAGACTCAAATAAAATGAAAATTACATTGCATAGGAAATACAGACTCGAGTAGGCAAACAAATCTTCAGTCTTGAACGGAGTGGATAGCCAATCTTGATCATGTCGAAGAATCCGAGATGTCCCAACTAGCTTTGTATATCCAGACAGAGTTTAATCAATTATTAAAATCAGGTTGACCATATGACCAATGGGCCAACAATCTTCCCTATTTTGATAATTGACAAACTATGAATGATATAACATTAAGCTTGTTCAAAAAGAATAAAAATGTGAAATTGTTCATGTCCTGTATTTAACTCAAAAAAAATGTTGTTAGATCTTTAATTTTCTCCCCCTTTGTCACTTAGCAAAATAATTGCACAAGAGAAGGCTCCCCCGCATTTAATGCAGAAGGCTCCCCCGCAATTAATGCATAAGGAGCAAATAGTGGAAAACATATATAAGGCATAAAAATTAGAGAGATATCATTACAGGCATGTATTGTCTCTAAAGAATATTATCACAGGCATGCTATTGTTTCAAAAACATAAAAAAAATCTCAGACATGCTATTTCACAGGCAGTTTGTAATGAAGAAGCAGTATAAAGAGATAGTGCTAAAACAAAGTGCTGAAATAAACTGAAGTATCATAAACGAAACACCATAAGCATGTCCATGAAGATAAAAGTACTGAAAGCATAATACAAAGTGCTGATAAATATCAAAAGTACTGATAAAAAGAAATACTGATAAAAACTTGGAATGTTGGAGCATTTCCAAGTATACAATAGAATGTCACTAAAAAATCAAATCACATCTCCTCATCACTATCCTCGTCATCACCAACGTCAGCTCGACCAGCATGTCCTGAAGGACCAGTACCAGAAGTACCAGCGCCAGAAGGATGAGTAGGTGCGCCAGCATAGAACTCACCAACGTAGTCACGAGGTGCACGATACCAATCATAGGCGTTACCTGACTGGAAGTAGGCATGGACAGCCTCATCCTCACAGCGGTAACCTGAAAAAGCTGGATCTCGAGGGATGGAACTGGCTGAATGACCAGTCTGAGCAAAACGAAGATCAGCCAAGGAGTTTGCCATCACCTCCGCCGCATATGGATCGGGTAGAAAAATCACCGTACCATAATAGGGCTTGGTCGAGGGTTTGAAAGAAAAATCCATCGAAAGCGCTGTCGCTCGTTTGGATCGGCAAAAAGAGTGAATTCGTGTGTGGATTCGAAGACGACCCTTCCTCACTAGGAGTAGTCTTCTTCTTCCTCTTGAATGGATTAAATCTAGGTACCATTGAAATAAAAAGCACAAATTGAAAGGTGGAGAGAGAGGGAGTTATACCTCACGAAATCAGGATATGTTGTAGAGAATGTCGATCTCCGCACGATTCCAAATTTTGGAGAGATTTCACCAAGTAGATTGGAAGGAAAAGATTGGTGAAGAACTAGGGTTTGATGGCTCGGGTCGACTGCTGCCGCTGTTTGAAATGGTTTGGAAGCAATAAAAGAGAAGAAGCTGTCGGGTTCTGGATATATACACAGATACCCTCAACCGAACTCGGGCCGAATTCGGTCAGAACTCTGGCCGAATTCGCCTAGGGTTCTTCAAAGTTGATTTTTGCCACTTGTTTTTCATTGTCTCATTTCAAATATTTAATTCAAAGATTAATTATTTTAGCTTTCAAATAACATAATTAATAAATTTTATGAATTAAATGTCGTTACACAGCGACTGTCTCAGATTAGCTGTAGGAGTACTGTCCCAGCTGGCGGAGGTTCACCGGGGAACTCTTAAATACCGCTTCGCTTCAACCGTAGTTGTGGTGACAGACAGACTCTTTATTGGCTTGTCTCTAACACAGTTTTTGCGTATTGAGATATAATCATAAAACAAAATCAATTAATATTATTGACGTCCAAAATTCCTAATTCCCGACGTAAATAATTGAAACGATCTTCCGCTAGAGGTTTAGTGAAGATATCAGCTAATTGATTTTCAGTATCTATGTACACAAGGTTTATATCTCCATTTTGATGATGATCTTTAAGAAAATGATGTCGAATCTCGATATGTTTAGTACGAGAGTGACATACAGGATTCTTAGTCAAATTAATAGTGCTCGTGTTATCACAGAAAATGAGAATATGTGTGTAAAATAAATCATAGTCTTCTAGGGTTTGTTTCATCCACAAAATCTGAGCGCAACAACGTCCTGCGGCGATGTACTCAGCCTCTGTTGTTGATAGGGCTACAGAATTTTACTTTTTACTAAACCAAGAGACTAAAGCTTTGCCTAAAAAATGACATATGCCACTTGTACTTTTTCTATCAACTTTGCATCCAGCAAAATCTGCATCCGAATAACCGATAAGGTCAAAAGATTTAGTTTTGGGATACCACAAGCCAACAGAAGAAGCGCCCTTAAGGTATCGGAAGATACGCTTAACTGCGGATAGATGTGATTCCTTTGGGTTAGCTTGAAAACGTGCAGACAGGCAAACACGAAACATTATATCTGGACAACTAGCAGTTAAATAAAGTAAACTATCAATCATACCTCGATACTTACGTGTGTCGACTGGCTTGCCTTGTTCATCTGAATCAAGCTTTGTTGAAGTTGCCATTGGAGTGCCAATAGGTTTGACATTGTCCAGATCGAACTTCTTTAGCAAATCTTTTGTGTACTTGGCTTGATTTATGAATGTCCCATTATCAGTTTGTTTGATTTGCAATCCGAGAAAGAATTTCAGTTCTCCCATCATGCTCATCTCAAACTCATTCTGTATACACTTAGAAAATTCTTGACACAGAGATTCATCAGTAGATCCAAATATAATATCATCAACATAGATTTGAATTAAAAGCAGCTTGCCATTAAACGATTTAATAAACAGTGTAGTGTCAACCTTCCCTTTTGAAAAACCGTTGTCAAGTAGAAAAGAGCTTAGACGATCATACCAAGCACGAGGGGCTTGTTTTAAACCGTATAGAGCTTTCTTCAACTTGATAACATGATCTGGGTTTTTGAAATCCGTTAAACCTGGAGGTTGTGCTACAAAAACTTCTTCTTTTATAAATCCATTTAAAAAAGCACTTTTCATATCCATTTGAAAAAGTTTAAAATCATGAAAACATGCAAATGCACATAACATGCGAATGGATTCTAATCTCGCAACTGGGTCATAAGTCTCATCGTAGTCGATACCTTCTTCTTGATTGTATCCTTGAGCTTCGAGTCGAGCCTTATTACGAGTCACTAAACCATTTTCATTCAGTTTGTTTCGGAATACCCAACGGGTGCCAATGATCGGATGATCAACAGGCCTGGGAACAAGTTCCCAAACTTGATTCCGTTCAAATTGGTTTAATTCCTCTTGCATAGCATCTATCCAAAAACTATCACTACATGCTTCATCAATAGTTTTAGGTTCTAGCTGTAAAATAAAAGCAACACAAGAAACAATATCTCTACAGGATGTACGAGTACTTACTCCCTTGGTAATATCACCAATTACCAAATCCTTTGGATGATTAGCTGTAAATTTTAACCTTTTCGCTTCATTCTGAAGGTAGCTGGTTCTTGGATCGTCTCTAGGAGGTTCAGCTAGTGCAGAGCTTGGTTGAAAATCAGCTGGAGTTGAGCTTGGTACAGATGTATCTTCGTCATTGTCATCAATCGTCATTTGATTTAATTCATCAAAGGTGACATTGATTGACTCTTCGATGATCATGGTACATTTGTTGAAGACTCTGTATCCTTTGCTCTTGGCCGCATAACCTAAAAATATACCTTCATCGGCCTTTTTATCAAATTTTCCCAAATTGTCTTTTGTATTAAGAATAAAACATTTACAACCAAAAATTCTAAAGTATGAAACTGAAGGAATTCTATCAAACCATAACTCAAATGGAGTCTTCTTCGATTTGGGTCGAATTAGAACTCTATTGAGAACAAAGCAAGCTGTGTTGACAGCTTCAGCCCAGAAATATTTCGGTAGACTAAACTGGTTTAACATCACTCTGGCTATTTCGGTTAGAATTCTGTTCTTACGTTCCACAACTCTATTTTGTTGTGGAGTCCTAGGGCAGGAGAACTCGTGTATAAAACCGTGTGTGTCACAAAATCGCTCAAAATCAGCATTCTCGAATTCGCCACCATGATCGCTTCTAATGCGAGTGATCATGTAACATTTTTCATTCTGAACTTTCTTGGAAAAGGCGATAAATTCGGATAATGCATCATTCTTGCGTGTCAAGAAATATACCCACGTGTATCTAGAGAAATCATCTACAATTACGAAAGCATAAAGTTTACCTCCGAGGCTAGCAACTCTGCTAGGACCAAATAAGTCCATATGAAGCAATTGTAGAGGTCTAGTAGTACATACTGTATTTACTGACTTGAAAGTGGATCTAGTAGCTTTGTTCCTTTCACATTGACTGCATACCGAATCCTTCTTGAATGTAATGTCCGGTAAACCGCGTACTAGCTTCTTTGTGGATAATCTTGATATTGTATCCATATTAGCGTGACCGAGTCTCATATGCCACAGATGACTCTCATCACTCTTGGCCATTAAGCATCTACCTGAAATGTTAGTTTCTTCTAACAAATAGAAAACATATATATTGTCTTCCCTGATACCTTCAAAGATAGTACTACCAGTTGAGCTATCAACTATAGTACATTTGTCTTTGCCAAAGTTGATGCCATAACCATGATCAACTAGATGACTTATGCTGAGTAGGTTATGTTTCAACTCGGTAACCAGACAGACATCCTTAATTACAGGATAGGGAGACTTACCAACATCACCGATACCAATAATATACCCTTTCAAATTATTACCGAAGGAGACATAGCCTTCCTTTTTTTTTATCGATAGTGTTGCAAATAGGGTAGCGTCACCGGTCATATGCCGTGAGCAACCGCTGTCGAGGATCCATTTGCTTCTAGCATGTGAAGGGTGTTCCACCTACAAAACAGTTTGCAGATGAAACCTTTGGTACCCATTTCTTGTAGGGTCCTGAATTGTTAGCTTTAGGTATCCAAGCATAAACATTTAAATCTACAAGCTTTCTCATTCTACATGCAGATGATATATGACCAATGAGGCCACAATAATGACATTGTGCATGTCGAGTGTTGAAAGCTGAGTGGTGTGCATGGTTGGTAGGTTTGGGTTTTCTAGTACAGAAGAAAGCATACCTATAATCTTGTTTGGGCTTAACCTTTTGGGGTAAAGGTTTGATATGGTTAGGTCTGACAGTGTTTGGCTTGGGAATGTTCCGATTTCTCGGTAAGTGACACGTGTTAGGATAGGAAGCAGCAGGCTCAGGCTGTTTTCCTAACCTAATTTCCAATCTTTTGGAAGTGTCATACAACTTAGTATAATCAGAAGTAAGTGATTCCATTCTGATTTGTACACATTGAAGACTTTTCTTCTCTATAGAAAGTTCTTCCTTGAGTTGGTCAATAATTTTGTCTTTCTCTTCAGATGACTTGGTAGTCTCGTGTAATAAGAGCTTTATTGAAGAAAGCTCACCAGACTCACTAACATTATTTCTAACCTCAGCTAGTAGGTCGGTAAGTCTACCTATTTCACCTTTGTACTCTTTGAGTACCTTCTTAGAGGTCTGATACTTACTACGCAGTTTTCTGTAATCAGTCATCAGGTCACTGAAGGTATCTCCTAATTGCTCAAAGGTGAAGTCATCATAATTATCAATTACAGGTTCAGTAGGTACCTGATCGGATGCCATAAAGTATACGTTTGCAGCGTCTTCTGATTGTTCATCTTCTGAGTCACTGGCTTCACTTTCATGCCATATGCTGGTGTTGGCATATTTCTGTGATGTTGATCTCTTCAGGTTCCCTTTTTCATACTTGTTGCTCTTCTTGCTTGATGATGAGTTTGTGGGACAATCCTTCTTCATGTGTCCCTTCTTCTTGTAACTATAGCAGACAGCATCATCTTGGTACCAGTTGTTGCTGTTGTTCTCTTTGACTCTCTTCTCATGTCTCATGAATCTTTTCAACTTCCTTGCTAGGAGTGCTTGATCTTCAGCGTCAGATCCACTGCTGTCTGAGTCATCTTTAGCAGCTTTTCTGTGCTGAGCCTTGAGGGCAATAGTCTTTTCCTTTGGTACAGGCTCTTCAAAATCTTGTAGCTCCAGTTCATGAGTGAGTAGCTTACCCATGAGTACTTCGAGGGACATAGTTGTGAGATCGTTCCCTTCAATGATTGCAGTAGCCTTTGGAATCCAGTTCTTGGTGAGAGCTCGCATGAGTTTGCGAATCTTTTCATGGTTACTGTAATCTTTGCCTAGAGACGACAAAGGATTTACAATATCTAAGAACCTCTCGAACATTTGTGTAACTGTTTCATTGGGCTTCATTTTGAACGCCTCGTACTCTTGAGTAAGTCTGCTGACTTTAGATTCCTTGACTTGAATCGTGCCTTCATGTGTGACTTCGAGTAGCTTCCATACTTCATTAGCCGTTGTGCAGATAGACACCCTGTTAAATTCAGTTCTGTCTAAAGCACAAAAGAGAATATTAATGGCACGTGCGTCAAGACTGGCCCTTTTTTTTTTCTTCCTCTGTATATCTGCTATGGGATTTTTTAACTAAAACTCCATCAACATTTATACGAGGTGACTTTTGATAGCCATCAAGAACAATAGACCATAAATAAAAATCAAGAGATTTCAAGAAGAAACTCATCCGTGTTTTCCAATATGTATAATTCGTACCATCAAACAGTGGGGGTCTGTTTGTGGCCTGGCCTTCACTTGTGAATTTCACAGTTGCCATGTGTTGTGCTGTGATCTATATAACAGTTAATTAAAATGAATAAATAATTGCACTGTTACCTTTGCTTTACCTGTAACACCCGCTCTGATACCAATTGTAGGAACGAAATAGTAAAGCGTGATACTCTAGAGGGGGGGTGAATAGAGTTGGCTGCGGAATAATGCTAATTAAAAAAGTTAGCAGCACAATCACAGAATATTAATCACAATTAAAATAATGTAAAGGCAAAGTTAAGAGAGCAAACGCAAGGACAGCGATGTATACTGGTATCCCTCTGTTGAGGACTAATCCAGTCGGTAGAACTCTTGCTACCAGTTGAATCCACTATTGGAAAAATTGCAAGTTTTCTTACGAAGTCCTTGCAACTTCTACAACGCGAGCTTTGATACGAAGAACTCGTCCAACTTCAAATGTGAAGAGGTATTCTTCAATCAAGTCTTCTGATTACAATCTCTCAGAAACTTCTAGACCGTACCGCACTGGCAAATTGACTAGAGGATTGTAACTGGCTTGGGATCTGAAATTGAAAGCTCTAGAAAACTCTTTGGAAGACTGAAAGCTTTAGATAGAGAGAAGATTGAAAGTGAATGAGTGAATTAAAATGATCGAAATCCTTCTCTATTTATAGGAGTTCCAAAGGCAGACTTCTGTCAGAATTCGGGCAGAATTCGGACAGAACTCTTTGAGCAAATCTCGGTCAAATTCGCAACTGCAGGAGGACCAAGTTCCAGAGATTCAAAATCACAATGGCCACAAACCGAACTCTGGCCGAACTCTGTCCGAGTTCTATCAGGGTTAAGTCAGGGTTTAGTTAGGGTTTTTGAAAAAAAGCTTTTGGTGATTTTTGAAAACCTTTTTGAGAGGTCATTTTAAAAACATTTTGAACTCATTTAGGGATAGCCTATTTGCCAGTACGACTCGGTGTACAACAAATTCCTAGACTCAAATAAAATGAAAATTACATTGCATAGGAAATACAGACTCGAGTAGGCAAACAGATCTTCAGTCTTGAACGGAGTGGATAGCCAATCTTGATCATATCCAAGAATCCGAGATGTCCCAACTAGCTTTGTATATCCAGACAGAGTTTAATCAATTATTAAAATCAGGTTGACCATATGACCAATGGGCCAACAGCATGGTGCCTACTCAACCAATCCATCCCGAGTACAATATCGTAGTTCGGTAATGGAATTACGAGCAGACTCACATCTAGTTCTCGACCTCCCAAAAATACTCTTCGATCCTTACAAATATCACAGAGGAGGATGATACCACCCCTAGTCGTGATCTTGCAAGTCTAGGCAATAATTAAGAAGAAAGATGGTGTCTAATAGCAAATGATACATACACAAAGCTATGGGAAGCCCCCGAATCAAACAAAGCAAATATAGGAAAAGAGTCGAGAAGAACAGAACCTACGATCAGATCCCCTACTACATCTGCATCCTCGGCTGACAAGGCAAAAGCTCGCCCATGCTGACCTCCTCGGGCCTACTGTTGGTGTTGAATAAACTTCTGTTGCTAAGTTTGCAATGGTCCCTTCTATTGTCCTGCTGGAGCCTTAACTCCTGCTCCCTGAGCTGTACATCCCGAAAATAAGGGACAGTCCCTCAGCTGTTGTTCCGCTGATCCGTAAAGTAGTTACTTGCCTAGCCTCTTCCTACAGTCATTCCATCCATGCCCTGGCTTCTTGCAGAAGGTGCAACCGATGGCTTGCCGCTGTATAGGTGCCTGCTGTATCTGCCTCTACTGAAAAATCACACGATCTTGACTCTGGAACTGCTGCTGCTAGAACGGCTTCTGCTGATGTTACTGATAAAAATGGGACCTCTTGGCTGGGCCTCCACTGCCACCGGCTCCTTGGGTATCATTACCTCTCTTCAACTTCAGTTCAAGGTCGTCCTCCGCTGCCATAACTCCCGACAGAATCTCCTCAAAGGTAGCATCTCTGTCACTATTGGTTAAGGACTTAACTTCCTTGACCAAGCCCTTCCTGAACCTCCTTGCCTTTGCCGTCTCACTAAGGCCCTCAACGAATCTCTCCAGGCGGCATAACTCTTCGGTATACTCCTCTATTGTCTGGTTCCCCACAACCAGGTTCTCGAACTGTGTCTCCAAGGTGCCAAGTGCTGTATCGGGAAAGAACTTCTCCTTGAAGAGCTTCTTGAAAGCTTTCCATGTCTGCCCCTTTGTACCAACCCTGGGGACGGGTTATGTACCATATGCGGGCAAGGTTCTGCATCTGGCTGCCTGCTGCCTCTATCTGAATCCCAGCTGGTATCTGCGTGAGGCAAAAGATCTCCTCTATATGCTCGATCCAGTCGTCGGCATATAGGATACCCTCAGTACCCTTGAAGTCTCGCGGCCGCATCTTCTAAAAGTCCTAAATGCCCGGGGTCCTTGGCTAGTATTGTTGTATCTGCCCTCCTTGCGGCTGGAAAGTCACCTTCTTCACTGCTACCATGGCTAGCTGATGGACATTGTCAATGTCCTGCCTTATATCTTCCGACTGGCGCCGCTGAGCCTCCATTTTTTGCTGAAAGAAGGCAAAGAACTGCGCCATGTCAACTATCCCCTGAGGCGGTAGCGGTAGCATCTCCTGAATCCCCGGGGTAGTCCTCAGAATAAGTGGTGGAACACCCCCAAAAGCTGCAGACGCTCCTACATGAGCAGGAATGAGAGGTGCTGTGGTCCCAACATCTGCCTGGACCAGACAAGAAGTGGCAGCCCTCTCAGTAGTATCTGCTGCTACAGAGCGATGAGATCATGTCTGCACCATCCTGGAGAAAGATCAAATAAGAATCAATTACTCAAAAAGAAGCAATATAATCAAAGAAGGACAGTTTATTTCAAATGAACGCAATTAGCAGCAAGAATTAGATAAGAATTTTTCCTAATGTGATTGAGTACCTTAAACTTATATCCTATATCCTACTGCAGCCTGTAGTGATGCTCTAGTTCAAGTACCACTACGAAATTGCACTAGTTGCGACTCTCTCGACCTGCATGGGCCATGTCACGACCCGCGCCCGAATAATCAGACACGAGTCGGACACGCCCATCCTTCGTCATTAGACATGACAAAGTAAGCTGTACCAATGCTAGAAAAATCTAACAAGTCGGAATATAAGATTAATACAATCCACCACAG
Organism: Iris pallida; assembly: GCA_029216955.1. Lineage (NCBI taxonomy): Eukaryota > Viridiplantae > Streptophyta > Magnoliopsida > Asparagales > Iridaceae > Iris > Iris pallida. Next base: position 7,007,196 of record JANAVB010023800.1, read on the forward strand.
CATCTATAATAATCCCAGAACGATCACCATAATCCACAAGTCAATATAAATTTATATATACATATAAGTACAAGAGATAAATCATGTAACCAAAATGAAATATAGCTATGACTCTCAATGTACAATATCTATAAGTAAAGCTAACAATCTAAACCTGAAAACCTCTAGCTAAGTCATGGCTCCATCATGTTCGGCTAAGATCCCGGGCTCTGGCCCATAAGGTAGAACGATATCCTGCAAGTACGCCTGCAACATATCTAGTCAGGAGCGAAGCAAAGTAAAATTCTAGGTAATGAACAAGAACATCATGATATGAAATAAGTACAAGAGAACATGTAAAGTACAGAAAAGAACAGGAAAATACATGAACGTAAAGTACAGGAAATAAAGTACAAGAATGTAAATCATAAACCTGAAGTACAAGACTTGACATGTGTACAATATTTGAAATACAACTAGCCTATGTGACCGGCTGGGGTGAGTACAGGAATAAGTACAAGAGTACATGAATATCGGAACGGCTTAGGGCCCGCGTGCACAATGCGAGGCCTAAGCTATTTACATGAATATTAGAACATGGATTTGGTCACATCCTCCCCGACTATAGGTAAATACAAGAACATAAAAGTACAAGAGAAGATGATATCGTGTCACATCATTTCATCAAGAGAAGTACAAGATATGAATGTAAATGCACAAGACCATAGAATGTACTTGTCTTGCTCGGAGAGATCAGAGTAGAGAGATGATAATCTCAATATCCACCTGGTAATAAGTACAATTTGGATAAGCTCTAAAAATGGCAATAATTAATTTACTATTTGCTAACTAACTATTGTTAAATTAACTAATTATCCTTGCTATCACCCTGCTACTTCATATGTAAACTAACTAATGAAATATCTAGTAAATACTACTTGAAGAACTAAAATCTATGTGGCTAATTTAGTTAACCATGTAACATTTTTATAAGCAACATTTAGAATCTCTATACATATATCCTAGTTGATCATTAATTATTTACAAATAGCTATTACTATCCATACACATGTTCTTGCCAGCTAAAATATATGGTGCCTACACAAAATATTGTATAGAATCTAATAGTTAAAAATATAGTCACTACCCATCCTTAGTACATTTATTCATAATTATACCACAAAAATATATATATAACGCAGCAAAATCCATGAATTAAATCTCAGCCCAACATCCAGTCCCCAAATGCTCATAACCCAAACTGGTCAACACCAATATTGAGCCAACCAGAAAATACTTTGAACCAAAACATCTCTAAATCTGCTTCTAAAATACTGGCCCCAGATGGATCCAGACCAAGCCCAGTTATTGCTGCATCTTTTCCACCATTAATGTCCAGTAGACTTCAAGCAACTAGAATCAAATTAAGGCATTCACACACTCCAACTAAATGGTTACTTCCCTCCCAAAACAAATCAAAATCACAGACCACTCATATACAATATAACCCAAACCCATCAAGATTTTTAATTAAAATCTCCCGCACACAACTAAGCATAAGATTTTTTAGATAAAACATAACAACTGCTCCAGCAACCTAGCCAACAGAAATGTTTGAACTACTCAACCAAATCATATACAACCCAGCTGTACTTAAAGTTAGCAGAGTTAAAATTTGCAAGACATACACAAAAACCCAGCTGAAACTTCCAATTAGACTCGCCCATACTTTAAAATTTAAACCCAACACTCAACACTTAGCCCAGCAAAGATCCAACAACTAACCCAAATGAATAATACAAGCTTAGCAACATAACATTGAAAGGTCAAAAGAAAACTGTAGGAATCATTTAAACAGGACTCAACCCCTGATAATATATAATCCAATTTGAGTTCAGAAATTCTCTCCAAATAACCACACAAACAAATCAGATGATAAAATAGAATTTATAAAAACCCAATGATAAAATAGAATTATACAACCAAATCGAATTCAAATAAAACTAAGAAATCACCATAATTAACCCAGAAGAATCCTGCCCTTGCTAGGCCCATCCCCGATACGTCCAGCTCTTGGACATGCACCCTGATCGGGCACGAACAACATCGATACAAACACACGACATGACCCAACCTGACACGAGCACATCGGACACGAAAACCACCCAATATTCATATTAATCTAGCCCATACGATGCAGTTGATTGAACAGTAGGAAAAGAGAATGTTACCTGAGGAATTGATCCGATCTAAACTGCAGACACAACTCCAAGGTATCGAATACGATTCCCTTGTATCCAACTGAAACTCGAGTTCTTCGCATCGAGTGTCCACTGATAAGGACGAACAATACAGAGGTCACCGTCAGAGAAGAAAATTGACAGGGAGCTTCGGTCCAAATCTGAGATTGATCTGCCGATCAGATGAGGGATTAGAAAGAGAACAATCCTTCACAGAAGAACGAAATCGAGCTCACCTTACTGAAGACGATGAGATCATCGTAGAGAAATCGACGTTGCCGGAGAGAGGAATCTACCGAGGACGAGACTTCACGCGCGCCGCTAGTTGAAGAAACGACGCCTAGTTGTTGTTCGCAGTGGTGATGTCGAAGAGGAAAAGAAGTAGCCGAGATCGATTCGTCGATCCGTCGCTCGATGAGATGAACCGTACCGCCGTCATCAAGGAAGCTTACGAGTCACCGGGAAGCCATCACTGTGGTGCACCACCGCGGTCCTATCGTCGGAGAAGGAGACGTGTGGTGAGCTCTCGGGGAAGGTCGTTGACGATCGTTGTGGTGGTCGCGTGCCAAGACGGACGAAGCATCGTCGAGGATGCCGCAGTCATTCGTCGAAGTGATGATTCACGCGCCTTGTGCCGCCTGGATGAAGCCGCCGAGGAGAAGAAGTGCAGCTTCCGTCGTCGGTCGTCGAGCTAGGGGACCATCGTCGCTCGTCGGTGAGCCAGAAATTAAGGTTAGGGTTTGGACTCGATTTGGGGAAAGAAATTGGGAGAAGAGGTTCAGCTATGGAGTGATCAGGCCGAGTGAATGAAATTCTCTCTCCACTGAGAGAATATATAATAAGAAGAAGTGTGGGAAAAGTTTGCATTTAACCCTTGGAAATTTAGTAAATTATAAATCACCCCCAAAAGTTTGTTAGCTGTCATAAAAGTAGTTAGAATCTTAGGGGGACTACTCTAGTTAATTAGAGAACTTAGAAAATACTCTAAATTAGTTATTTCCAATTAATCAATTAACTAACCATGATAAAATAATTTAAAAATATTATCTTTGAATTATAATTACTAAAAACAAACTTAATATGATATCTATGAATTATAATTACTAAAAACAAACTTAATATCATTTATTCAAAAATATTAGAAATAGTCCAAAATTCATGAAATTGAAAAAGTGGGGTTACAAATCTCCCCCGTAGAAAATTTCATCCTCAAAATTCAAAGGATACAACATACATGATTTAGAAAATAATTTCACGTAAGCCGAAACTATCCATCACTAGAAGAGTAGTTTATTTGGTCACGATCATTAAGCATGATTCAAACCAAAGTTGCGGCATGATAGGAATAGAAAAATGGTCACGATCAACACCACTCAACCATGATCAAAACATAATTTAAATTTGTAGACTTGAACGAATGCTAGGCATGATCAACAAGTACAATAAAAATATTGTCGCGACTAAAAACATGTCACGATAAAGGTAGGGCTTAGAATAGCTTAGCATGACAAAATAAACGGGTAAAATGGCATGATCAATAACATTCAAAATTGGTCAGACACGTAGTGAGACAAAGTCTAATTAATACCAAGTACGAAAATTTCATATAGGGAGTTGAAATAACACGATCTAACAATGGTCAAGAATTTAAATAGGCACGAGGTGTCATGAATTTCAACTACAACTTAGAGGAGTAAAATCTTGAAGGCACGATCTTCCAAGCATGATCTAAATCGAAAGTTTAGCACGATTGAAATACAATAATAGAAAAATCATGGTTAGATAAACATGATTAAGATCAAAGTTTAGACAAAACATGATATAAGTATGATTAATAGGAAAATATCTGGTGAAACAAAATCAACTCTAGAAATATGTATTTATTGAGAAAAAAATAAATGATCCAATGATAAAATGCAAGAAGAGAAAACTGCAAGGATTGATTGAGAAAGCATATAGAACTATCCAGGTGGTACTAGTACCTAATCAAGGTAAACGTGCAAGGATTTGTGATTCTCGAAAATCAATAGTCATACGAAAAGGGATATAGTCTATATGGTATCCGAGAACATATAGACATTTAAAGTCACTTTACTTAGAATTTCTGCCTCGCCAGTGTATATCTGGCTGTAGTGAACTTTCGGCTCTATGACTCAAATAACGATATGTTACCGAATATCTACCAACTTTATCCATCTTCCAATAATTATCAATGAAGCAACAAAAAGACCAAGATATGAAAATTTTAGGACAAAGTCTCAATAATACTCAAGGACCTATGAATGTCTGAAATCGCTTCAACTTAGAGTTCATGCCTCGCGAATGCGCTGCTGGCTGTATTGAACCCTCAGTCTCCGTAATCCAGATAATGGCTGCAGCGTGCAACTGCCACGCCCCAGTAGATCATCGAATAGTCTCTCAACCTTATCCTTAGGAATTACCAAAAAATTTAAGGAATCCAAAATAAGTTTCGATAGTCCGAGTCACGAAAATGGTGAGGTTATCTGTCTGTTAGAATACAAGAATTTATTAGGTACTAAGAAACAACACGGGATACAATCAAAGAGTAGTGAGTACAAAAAGGTAACCAGGAAGATTTTAGAATCTCGATCAGGGAATCAAAGTTTTAATTAGTAACCGAAATCTCAAATGAAATCCAGGATGGTAACAAGATCCCGTATATGAAACGTAATCCTGGATAGGTAACAAAGTCTCAAATATGGCATAGAAGCAAAGTATCAGACGAAAGACAAAGTCTTAAAATAAGGAATAAAATCTCGTATCGGAAACAAGGTCCAACAACATGTCAAATAACAATAAAATCTTGGACAAAATCTCGAAGGAAAAACAAACCTCTAATATGATCCAAGGTCTCAAATGGAGGACCAATATCAACAAAGTCGTGATTAGGAAGTAAAATCTCGAATAAAAAAATCTTGACGAGGAAACTGTTAGAGATATTGTTTATTTCTAATAAAAACTTGAAAACAAAATAAACCAATTAAAGTTACCAGCCTCCGGGAAAGTCATGCACGAAGCACTGCCCTAAGAGTTGATTCAGATCTATGTGCAGACTTGTTCTGAATGCTCCTAGTGGTAAAACACCCGCTCTACCGGTATTCCGTCGTCGTACACAACTCAGAAAAATTGACCCTGACTTAGCTCTTGTCCAGAGCAGGAGAGATTGGAATGAAAATGAAAGAAAGAATACAGGTTTATGAAGGAGGAGGATGAGGAATCACATGGTTACCCTTTTTTCTTCTCAAGTATATCAATACTAACAATATGGATACATATAAAGGCAAACCCTCTTCCTACAAATTCAATTAAATTTAATAGGATTTTATGGCTAGTTATGTAGTCATTTGGTCATTAAGCATAAGCCCATAAAATACCAATGAATACAAAATAAATATTAAAACGGTCAAAATTTAATCAAAATAAAATGGTTGAAAGTATTGAATAGAAAATTGAATGATCTTTAATAGAGGAAGAAGGAAGTTGGGTTTTTGACAAATTATACAACAATCCCCCCCCCCCAAAAAAACCAAGTTCCGAAACAACAGAAAGAATGAGAGGAAAAATTGAGAATTCTGGGCAATTATATACTATGCATAGATGAGATGGACTACAGCCTTGAATCTCATTTAGTGAATATTGTCTTTATCTGAAGAAGTGCTTGATGGACTACGCCTTGAATCATACTTCTGGAACCAGATTCAGAGTATAGCACATATAGTACGCTAGAGGTACTTGGGTCTATCGGGTGGTAGATTTGGCCGTGCACACTTTTTCCATATTTATGATAGTTGTCTGGGATCGCCCTGTCCCATAGTCGCGGCCTTCATGACCTCTCACATAGGTAAGTCCTCAAAGGGTTGGTGATTAGAGTCAACCCAGCATAATCATGCTTGGACCTATTAAGAGTTTAAAACTCATCCTAACCGAATCACACCAGAACACTGTCACTATAGGGATGGAGAATCATTGTACACATGTACAGCCACTTGGGCATTATTTTAATGAGATTTTAATCTCGGGTCAGTGTTCCATAAAGTCACCTAAGTCCAGCTTTTTTCTACCCATTGAACCGGCTTCTTGGGATCTCCAGTCAGACTCGGTTGGGTTGCCACTGCTGGTGACTTTCTTATGGGCTTAACCCCACCCTCCTCGATGATACTAGGATTAATTTCCTAGATAAACTCTTCGTCAAGAGTAAACAGACTCTTCGTCAAGAGATTTGTAAAGTTCTTTTATGACTTTATAGTCAAGAACTAAATTTTTACTTTTTAAGCTCTTTTAATGTCTTGAAATGCAGCTGTAGGTACCTGTTCATCTTAGAATTCAAAAGATCATGCTTTTAGCATAATTTTAAAATAAATAACAGGTATAGAAATATATTGATCATGTAAAGTATAAAATGTCTGAGCCATACAGCTTCAGTACAAGATGTAACAGAAACTAACATTTCTGAGTATATAATACTTTTTAGCTATGATTCTTACATAAACTAAATAGATGACAACTCCTCATAGAGAAGAAAAAAATCTATAAATGGATTAGATGTCATATGAGTCAGTTACACAATTTGTATTAAAATAATTTTCTATGACATAAGAGTATCTAATATGATACAATTTTATAGTCTAGAATATCCTGTAAAAGCATATTCTAAAATTGGTATGACTGATTTAGTTATTTTCTAAATTAGATTTGGTGATGTCACAATTATTTAACAAGTATGTGATTTCACTAATTGTTGATTTAGGACAGTGAGCAAAAACTCATCTGACTTTATCATCCCTTAAAGTAAGATACAGTAACTTTTAGCATTGGCTCTAAAGATTTATCTTTACAAGCCATTTTTACAAAAAAAATAGTCTAAAGTAATAGAATAATAGTTTAAGTGAATATTGCTAATTGATTGTATCAAATCATTAGTTTATCAAGTTTTGATCAACTTTGGTTAGCTGTAGGGGCCGATTCCCAGCTAGCGGAGGTCCACAGGGGGACGATTAAATACCGTGTCGCTTATAGCTATTTATGTCCGGTTGACAGAATGAACTTTTCGGCTTGTACCCAAACTGATCGTAACTTTTAAAACTTTAGATTTAAAGGAATTTGCAATATCACTAAACTATTTTTTTAAAACTAAATTATTTGAACATGTCAAAGCAAACTATAATGTCACAGTTTATATGCAAACTAATTCTTGCCTAACATAATTTAAATATTGTGACAGAGCTATATTATGATTCCTTTCGGACTAAAAATTCTAAGATGTGACAATATGGTTAGATAAGGTTCAAACATGCAAACCGACCTTGAAAAATATGTCATAGATTCATATAACATCACTTTAATACAGTAATATACAATACCATAATCATTTCTAAATGATCATGACTTAATCCCAATACAAAAGATATGTTATTTTTATACATTATTTATAGATAGTTTCATTATTCTCGCTAAACACCCATCAATATCCATCAAGTTTATAATAATAGAGTACAGATTTTTTTTATTAGTTACCTTCACTCTTAGCATGTTTGAGTCTTTTCTAACAAGTCACAATTTCTAATGATTCTGGCTTAGAGAGAGAACATTATAAAGTTCATGTTAAGAATAAGATGGTACAAAATAAATTTGTATTACCGTCACTGTTAATATGTCATGTCCTAAACATTTGAAGTATTTCTAATGATTCTACCTTCAAGAAAATAGAGGTAAATTTGCACATTAATACAAATGTAAATGAAACAGTGCACAACTTGTTTATTTGAATTAAAGCTCCACAACTATATTTACAACGTAAATATCAATATGACAAACTAATATATATAAAAATTTGACTAGTGCCCAATGGTGAAGAGAATTCACGTAACATATGACAAAAACTAATAAATGGAAACATATAACTGGTATTCAAAGATTCAATACCTTTAGTCAATGAAAAATAATGTTCGATCATGTCTAAGGTCCTCTACAACAATATGAACTATATGGGCCAGCCTATACAATCATGTAGAATTTTTGTAGGCTAAAATAAGTTTATCAAATAATTAAAAAAATCATTAGTTTTAATCAAGTAAAACATAACAAAGCATACGTCCGAGTCTCTGACAAAAGCAATGATTTATGAATGTGTTGGTGTTTTTGCCTTTGGACTAGAAAAGATAGTCCCACATCGGCTACACCAAATGGTGAGTATCTCAATATAATGCATTGCTTGTGTTGAGGTGTGCACATGAGGTGTAGTGGGGCACAAGTTTGTGCCATGTGGAAGTATTTTCCTAGAAGGAAAAAGGATTAAATCCAACAAGGATGCAAGTTAATTTTTGTTGTGCAGACTCGGACTCGGACACGGACTCCAGGATGTCTTGTACATGCACGGGAGTGTTCGGGGGGTAGGCGTAGACTGGCACACTTCTATGCTGATTGTGGGATGATCTAAAATATCAAACTCTATTTTTGAGTATTGGTATTTTAGTCCCACATCGGATAGGAGAAGAGGTGAAGTCTCAACTCCACTCTATAAATAGAGCCCCTTGGCCTCCTTTGAAAGATGCACCAAGAAGAGAGTTGAGGGAGTCTGTTAAGTCCAGGAAGCCCGTTCAAGTCGCAAATATTGACTTACGAGCGTTCCAGAAGTTCTTCGTGAACTTGCTGGTTCTTGGAAGCTGTTCGTGCTCGTGTGGGGCGAATAAAGCTTTGAGCAACGGTGGTTTATTCACCCTAGCATCTTATTCTTGCCTGTCATCGCTGCTGTTGCCTTTTACAGTAACTTCTTTTTAGAAGCTCTACTGCCGATAGTTGTTGCCTTTTACAGTAACTTCTTTTTAGAAGCTCTACTGCCGATAGTTGCTTGCACAAAGTCTCTTTAGATTTTTTGTGTATTACGTAGAATCTTTTTAGATCCTCGTAATTCAGAATCCTCCAGGATCTCTGTTGCACATCTTCTTTAAGGTGCTGCATTTGAAACGTTGTGTGTACAATTATTTCAGTTTCAGAATTTTCTATCGAAAATTGTGCCTCGGTACTAACAATCTCAAAGCTTTATTGAAAAGATGGATAATTCTCGTGCTTCGCTCATCGATACCGGCTTTAATAAGTTGGAGAAATTCGATGGCAAACACTTCCAGATATGGAGACGAAAGGTCACTTTAAATCTTCAACTCGTGAATGTTGATCACGTGCTGTCAGAAGAAGAACCGATCGTTCCAACCACTGGATCTGCTGCGGCTGTGGCCGCTGCTATGACCAAGCAAGCGAAGTGGAAGAGAGAAAACAGTATATGCAAACTACTGATACTCAATTCCATGGAAGACTCTCTGGCAGAGTCCTACTCCAAGAAGACATCTGCCAAAGAGATATGGGACTCCTTGGGAAAGCTCTATGAAGATGACGAGAACCGGTCCAGGATCTTCATGGTAGAAAAATATCACAAGTGGACCTTCGAAGATGAGAAGGCGATGCTGCCCCAACTGAAGGAGTTTCTGAAGTTGCGTCAGAAACTAGAAGACGAGAACATGCCCCTCGTTGACAAGTTTGTCATTGGAGGGATCGTCTCAAAACTTCCTACAGAATGGAGCAACTTCTATGCAAGGATGCATCGAAAGAAGATGGAAATTAGCTTGGAAGATTTCTTGCAAGAGATCCATGTTGAGGACGAGATGCGCTCTCAACAGAAGATGGATACTCTGTCCAAACAACTGGCGAAGGCAAATCTGGTCCAAACCAGAGAGTACCAGGGGAAGCAGGCTGCTTCTCATCGCAAAAAGAAGGACTTCACGAATCTGAAAGTGAAGGGTCCTGCTTTCAAGCAGCAGAAGTCTAAGTCCCATGTGACTTGCTTTAATTGTGGCAAGAAGGGCCACTACAAATCCGAATGCAAGTCCAAGCCCAAAGAACAAGGTGAGCCTAGTAAGGTTTCTATGATTACTAATCTAGTTGCCATGATAGCACAGGTTACAACTGTGGGGGCTGACTTGGACTGGTGGATAGACACTGGTATGACCTGCCATGTCTGTTCAGACAAAGATTGGTTCGTCTCTTATGAGCTAACTTCAGAGAAGGTCATAATGGCAAACCAGGCACAAGCTGAAGTACTGGGGATCGGGACGGTGGAGCTGAAACTAACATCGGAGAACACTCTGACGCTTCAAGGTGTGAAGCATGTTCCAGTAATTTCTAAGAACCTGATCTCTGGAAGTCTGCTCTGCAATGCAGGCTTGAGGATGGACATCAATGCTGGCCATTTGGTGATGTCCAAGAAGGGTACATTCTTCGGGAAAGCTTTCCAAACTAAAGGAATGTACAAGATTCAGCTTGTTGTAACCCAGCATGATAATATAAATGCAATCACTTTTTCTAATTATTCTCTTGAGTTGTGGCATAATAGGCTAGGACATGTTCATTGTAAAAGGATTAACAGAATGTCTAGTCTAGGACTTATCTCTAAGTGTGGGGGTAAGGTAGAGAAATGCAAAGTATGTGCTCAGACGAAGATCACAAGGAAACCCTTTCACAGGGTCCATCGAAGCACAGATCTTTTTGAGTTGGTTCACTCAGATATCTGTGACTTCAAACAATTCTCTACAAAGGCCGGGATGAAGTATTTCAATACTTTAATCGATGACTTCTCAAAGTATGCTTTCGTCTACTTGCTCAAGTTTAAAGGCGAAGCATTCGAGAAGTTCAAGGAGTTCAGGGCCGAGGCTGAGCGGCAAACTGGACAACAACTCAAGAGGTTAAGGAGTGATCGAGACGGGGAGTATCGATCCCATGAATTCTTATCATTCTGCAAAGAACATGGAATCATCAATGAGACAACGGCTTCGTACTCTCCTCAATCCAACGGAGTAGCAGAAAGGAAGAACAGAACGTTGACAGAGATGATGAACTCCATGCTGTTGACTGCGGGTCTTCCAAAGTATTTCTGGGGAGAAGCTGCACTAACAGCAACGTTCATTCTGAACAGAGTGCCATATGCAATTTCTGACATAACTCCTCATGAACTCTGGTTCAAAGTCAGACCAAACTTGAATGTCATTCGAGTGTGGGGGTGTCTGGCTTATGTGAAGCTTCCGGATCTGAAGATTCAGAAGCTGGGGACAAGGACTACGAAGGCGATCTTCTTGGGGTATGCCGAGAAGAGTGATGCTCGAAGATTCCTTGATATCGAGTCAAAACATATCATCGAATCTCGCGATGCTGAATACTTTGAAGACAAGTTTGCAAAACATAAGAATATTGTCCTCGCGGATCTTCCGGAGAATGATGAGGGTACAAAGCAGACAGAAGTCTTTAATGAACCAGTAGTCCAAGATGAAGCTGTCGTCAAGAAGATACCAGTTGAACTAGAACTCGCTGAGCCGTCAACTAAGCGAACGAGGAGGCCGAAAGACTTCGGAGATGACTTTGTCATCTATCATGTGGAAGCAGATCCGTTTACCTATGATGAGGCGATGAAGACCAGAGATGCTGTATTCTGGAAGGAGGCGATAGACAACGAGATTGACTCAATCACCTCCAACAACACATGGGTATTGGTTGACCTTCCAGAAGGAGCAAGACCCATCGGATGCAAATGGATCTTCAAGAAGAAGATAAAAGCAGATGGAACCATTGACAAGTTCAAGGCCAGGCTAGTGGCCAAGGGGTTTCCTCAGAAGCAGGGGATCGACTACTTTGACACTTATGCTCCAGTAGCTCGGATGACAACCATCAGATTGTTAATTGCTCTAGCAGTAATACACAAGCTGGTAATACATCAGATGGATGTGAAAATGGCATTCCTTAATGGCGAGCTGACCGAAGAGATCTACATGCAACAACCAGAAGGTTTTGTCGTCAGAGGTCTGGAAGACAAAGTCTACAAGTTGATGAAGTCTCTGTATGGTTTAAAACAAGCTCCCAAAATATGGCATGAGAAGTTTGACAAGGTGATAAGGTCAAATGGCTACAGGGTCAGTGAAACAGACAAGTATGTCTATACGAAGTTTGCTGACGGAAGAGGAGTAATCGTATGTCTTTACGTGGACGACATGCTAATCCTAGGTACGGATTTAAGCTGCATCACAGAGACAAAGAAATTCCTCTCGACCAAGTTCAGTATGAAGGACTTGGGGGATGCCGACGTAATCTTGGGGCTCAAGATCATTCGGACAGGCACTGGAATAGCGCTGTCACAATCTCATTATATTAAGAAGATGCTCACTCGCTACGGCTATCAAGATCTTCCTTTTATTGATACACCGTACCGGAGTGATCAGAAGCTGGAGCCAAATTCGAGGGAAAGCGTCAGGAAGTTGGAATACGCTAGCGTCATCGGAAGCTTGATGTACGCTACTACTGCCACAAGGCCTGACATAGCTTTTGCAGTAGAAATGCTGAGTCGGTTCACTAGCAATCCAGGCGTTGAGCACTGGAAAGCTATGAAGCGTGTTATGAGATATCTCAAGAAAACTCAGACGTATGCACTTTTCTACAGCGAAGATCCGTCAGTAGTGGAAGACTTCAGTGATGCTAGCTGGTGTTCAGATATAGAGAGCGAGTATTCCATAGGTGGATTCGTATTCGCCATGGACGGAGCTGCTATATCGTGGAAGTCTAAGAAGCAGACTATGTTATCTCGCTCCTCCATGGAATCTGAATTCTTTGCATTGGATGCTGCTGCAGATGAAGCAGAGTGGCTTCGGGAGCTCATGTATGATCTTCCGGTGGTTGGGGCTCAGATACCGGCAATACCGATATACTGTAACAACCAGGCGGCAGCAACAGTGGCATCAAATGAACTCTTCAACGGGAAGAAGAGAACGGTACGCACAGAGTAGTACATGATCTTATCAAGAGAGGTGTTATTGCAGTGATTGATGTTCGGAGTCAGGAGAACCTGGCGGATCCGTTCACCAAGGGCCTCAAGCGCCAGCTGGTCGATGACACAGCTTATAAAATGGGCTTGAAGGCATTCTGATATTGTGTTATTACATTCCTACCATAAAGTTTTATCCTATTAGTTCAAAGAGAAATCTACTAGGCATCTAGCTTTTGGTTCAAGGGAGGACTATTAACCAGAAGAATATCAGAAACGGTGGGTACTTGTCCTATGTGACATGGAGAGGTTACGGACCTGTAACCACTGTTGTCTACTGTTATTTTCTGCAAAAAACGGATCATGTGGGAAGGTTGGCTTAAATGCCTTAATGAGTTCTCAGGCAGAGTGAATGCCTGGAGTGCTTTACAGGAAGCACGGTAGCGCAGTACTACAAGGAGTGTAACTCCATACTACAGTAGGGTGACTCCACCATGAGGTTCCCAGGTAGGGGTAATGCCTCGACTTTGCAAGCCAAGTCACAGCGGAGTAGCACCGCAAATAGGCAGGTAGCCTAAAACTGTATGATAATCATAATAAAAAGAAGTAGACAGCACTACAAAGAGGACGATGTCCTCTTGTTACAGTGGCATAACACCACGAAGAGGTACCAGGTAGGGTAAAGCCTCGGCTTTGCGAGCCATGTCATAGCGGCGTAACACCGCACGGAAGCGCAAGACTTCATGCTGGGTAGTTTGGCACTACAAAAAGGCCTGTGACCTTATGCTACAGTAGTATGACACTACGATGAGGTACCCAAGTGGGTTAAAGCCTCGGCTTTAAGCCATGTCATAGTGGCGTAGCACCGCAAAGAAGCGCAATGCTTCATGCCATGACTCTTTATAAAGAACTCACCTATAGTGTATGGACAGACATATCAGGCCGTCTCTTGAAGATAAGCTTGTAGACGCCCAAAAATTATACACTGAAACCAGGCTGGCACAAGGCCTTCAATGTGCAGCCGGAAGCACAGTTGATGTCATTATGTGAGTAGGAAGAATTGCAGTTATGATGCAGAATTCAAGGCGTAGTCCATTCTTGTATCATGCTGTTATTTAACCTATACGGGAAGATTCAAGTCGCAGCGACTTCTCTCCTAATGGATGATGGGCAGTCACTGTGCGGAACGCTCAACCCATATATTGAGATATGTAGGGGATTGTTGGTATTTTTGCCTTTGGACTAGAAAAGATAGTCCCACATCGGCTACACCAAATGGTGAGTATCTCAATATAATGCATTGCTTGTGTTGAGATGTGCACATGAGGTGTAGTAAGGCACAAGTTTATGCCATGTGGAAGTATTTTCCTAGAAGGAAAAAGTATTAAATCCAACAAGGATGCAAGTTAATTTTTGTTGTGCGGACTCGGACTCGGACACGGACTCCAGGATGTCTCGTGCATGCACGGGAGTGTTCGGGGGGTAGGCGTAGACTGGCACACTTCTATGCTGATTGTGGGATGATCTAAAATATGAAACTCTATTTTTGAGTATTGGTATTTTAGTCCCACATCGGATAGGAGAAGAGGTGAAGTCTCAACTCCACTCTATAAATAGAGCCCCTTGGCCTCCTTTGAAAGATGCACCAAGAAGAGAGTTGAGGGAGTCTGTTAAGTCCAGGAAGCCCGTTCAAGTCGCAAATATTGACTTACGAGCGTTCCAGAAGTTCTTCGTGAACTTGCTGGTTCTTGGAAGCTGTTCGTGCTCGTGTGGGGCGAATAAAGCTTTGAGCAACGGTGGTTCATTCACCCCAGCATCTCATTCTCGTCTGTCATCGCTGCTGTTTCCTTTTACAGTAACTTCTTTTTAGAAGCTCTACTGCCGATAGTTGCTGCCTTTTACAGTAACTTCTTTTTAGAAGCTCTACTGCCGATAGTTGCTTACACAAAGTCTTTTTAGAATTTTTGTGTATTACTTAGAATCTTTTTATATCCTCGTAATTCAGAATCCTCCAGGGTCTCTGTTGCACATCTTCTTTAAGGTGCTACATTTGAAACGTTGTGTGTACAATTGTTTCAGTTTTAGAATTTTCCATCGAAAATTGTGCCTCGGCACTAACAGAATGTTCATGATCTGTATTGCTACACATTTGATATGAGCATGAAAGGTGTATACGCATATAAAAATGATAAGGATGACAACATTTTATGGAATAGTTTAACAAATAATTTATACCTTCCATATTTGTTTTAAAAAAACATAAATGTAAATTTATGTGATCATCATGAATTTTTGATGTACTTGTGAATGCATTAGAAGTGTCATATCCAAGATTATGGGCCTGACAATAGCATAACAGAAGATATTGTTGTACAAATGTAAGACTCCACAATGACATGCTTCTATTCAGACATGAAGGATAATTCATGGTTATTAATTTAAACCATTGAATGCTCAAACAAACAGAGAATTCAATTGGAAACGTTAGGCCCGAATCCAAAGGATCCAAGAGGTAAAAGTTGACTAACGTACACAATATGGTCAAAATATTGAAGTGCTTAAAAAATATAAATACTTGAGCTGCTATAGAATAATAATTGTCAAATATTTTGACTAATATTGTTCTTTCGCAAAATAAATGTTTTATTAGTCATCCCCATTGATCCTTTAAAAAAAACATCAACAGTATTGAAAAAGGAAAAATCAACAAACTTATAAGATGCCCCGATAAATGGTTTACTATGAAATAGACAAGGTTGAACATGCAGCAGACAAGAGCAGGAAGTGAAGATCGGTATATATTGCAGCATCACAAGCAAATTTTGACAGAAAAATTCAGTTAGTTTTTTTATTGGACAATGAATTGCCAAAAGCACATAAACAATAATACTTGGTCAAGCATTGGTTTCAAAGCATAGTTTAAATGGGAGAGCTTGGGCATAACAAAATCCAAGCATACATTTTATTAGCTGAAATAAACTAATGGTTTTATATGAAGAACTAGTTGGATGGGAAGATTAGCTCAACTTAAGGGAACAGTCAATCCGATATTTGTAAGCAATCCTACTAACAATACTTTGACATGATTATGCATCCATTATATTCAAATATTCTTGTGTAATTATATTTTTAACAACTTAAAAAAATTGTTGACCGCAAGAGACTATTTCTATGTCAAAGAAATTAGTGTTAACAACATCAAGATGGATTTTAACAACCGTAAAAGTTGGGTCGCAAACCAATTATAAGAGTGTTATACCTCTTGTAGAATAATAGAATAAATGTCTTGGACGTGGATATAATACTGGAAATTAACCATCAATGAACATTACCAATCACTATATATGTCAATACTAAAGGGATTTGGCAAAGTTTCTGTAAAGGAGAAGTCTTTTGCCAACACATGTATAATACTCTCTTTTTTTTAATACAGTTAAGCTAATAGAGGACATGGAATGATACTGTCAACATGATAGACAAAGTTAATCATATGTCCCTCTCTACTAGATAGACAAGGCAAATTTTACATCTTCTTCTAACTACAATTTTTTTTTCATCTAACATGTAAGAGAGCCCAGATTGTAGAGCCAGAGATTTGTCTAATGTATGTTGTGTAAATCAAAGTTTTGTATTCCATCAACTTCACAAATATTTTCTCTAATTTAAAGGAGGTATTCCTCAAGGGCAATTAAGATCGGAAGAAACTTATATTCTAAACAAATAACTGAAAAAAATGTTTTGGGAATTCAAGAACCTTGTCATCATCTAATGTAGTCAGTGTCAATTCATTTTCTTTTATAAGTGTTTGGCTTTATGCAATATCACTTTGGTATACCTCAAGTATATCAAAATTAGCTTAAAAAAATGGCATCGTTCCTTTGAGACCATGCATACAGTACGCCCATATATGGCCACAAACTACTATTCATTCCATATAGGCCTCTATTTTACATCAGCATCAAAAGAAATATATTTCACAGAGTAGCATAAGAATCAACAATATTAAAAGTACATTATTGAGAGGTTACAAAAGCTCCTTGCAAGGCCAGAAAAATTTGTAAACTAAAGGCAGGAAGACAAATATATATATACTAGATACATAAAGAGTTTCCAACTACACTTAAAACTTTGACCCAAAAAAATATTGGTATGATTTTCTAGGATGAGTTTCTTTAACAGAAACATGAAATATATATAAGAAGCATAAGGCAACTAAGTTATAAATAATATGATTCCTACAGTTCATTTCCTTAAGAAACCTTATTAAGAGTTTATTACTTTGTGTACAAATGGGAGGAAAACTATATGTACTGGAATAATATACAATCCAATTGTAATCTATAGAATAGAAACGCATGGTTCTGTTAGAAAATAGATATTATGATTTATGATCACATGTTGATAAAAAAACAAAAAATTAACATAACATATAGTATCAACTCTTAGATTGTTAGAGATATTGTTTCTTTCTATTGAAAACTTGAAAACAAAATAAACCAATTAAAGTTACCGGCCTCCCGGGAAGTCATGCATGAAGCACTGCCCTAAGAGTTGATTCGGGTCTATGTGCAGACTTGTTCCGAATGCTCATAGTGGTAAAATCTCTGCTCTACCGGTATCCCGTCGTCACATACAACTCAGGAAGATTGACCCTGACTTAGCTCTTGCCCAGAGTAGGAGAGATTGGAATGAAACTGAAAGAAAGAATACATGTTTGTGAAGGAGGGGGATGAGGAATCACATGGTTACCCTTTTTTCTTCTCAAGTATATCAATACTAACAATATGAATACATATATAGGTAAACCCTCTTCCTACAAATTCAATAAATTTTAATAGGATTTTATTGCTAGTTATGTAGTCATTTGGTCATTAAGCATAGGCCCATAAAATACCAATGAATACAAAATAAATATTAAAATAGTCAAAATGTAATCAAAATAAAATGGTTGAATGTATTGAATAGAAAATTAAATGATCTTCAAGAGAGGAAGAAGGAAGTTGGGTTTTTGACAAATAACACAACAGAAACAAGGTATTGAATAGGGAACAAGGTCTCAACGAGTCGTGAGTAAGAACTCAAGTTTCAAAATCTGGAAAATCTTAAATATGAGACAAAATCACGAACGAAAGCAAATTCTCGAAATAGAAAACAAGATCTTAAAATCTTGAATGGAATCAAAGTCACGAGTAGAAAAAAAATTAATGGGTAAATAGGAAATAAGCATCGAATTATGGATACAAAATCTCAAATAGAAACAAAATCTTCATAAGCTTCAAAGGAATCTTCAACAATGTGTTGCATAGGGCGGAGCTTAAACAAAGTTTCGAATAAGGAACAGGGTTTCAAAATGAAATCTCAAGTAGGAATTAAATTCCAATTAACATAAGATTTAATGAGGGTACAAAATTTCCAAATAAGAGTCAACACTAGGAAACAAAGTCATAAATAATGAATATGCAACAATATCGGATAGTAGATTTCAAGCAATTATCGAATTGTGGATCTGAAATAAGTTTACTGAATAGGAAGCATTATCTCGAAATAAGTTTCGAATATCAATCAAGGTTTCAAAATAGAAAACAATAAGTCTCAAGAAATGATCTAGGTGCTAATAGGAATTTTAAGAAAAAACTGGATGGCGAATCACGATACATGGTTTTCTCCAACAATACAAGAGAAGCCTTCTATCTTCAGTCTGTCTTCAGTACTACTCCGGGACTTGAATCACTTTAACTTTTTCAACTATCCCGACGTAGGCTGGTCCCTGTGGTAGTGCTTCATGTGATTGCTGAATCTGGAGAGGTGGTTCCCTTGTTGTAGTCCTGATGCTCCTCGTATTCGTCCTTGGGCAGTGTGATCAGCGGTCTACGAGCAATCCTTAACTTGGTGGGCAGGTGATTAGCAGAACAAGCATAGCTTCAGTCTCTTGTTGCACTCGTCGTAGTGGTGTCCTGGGCGGCGGCAGAAATCACAAATGACCATCATTTAGATCTGATGATGCGGGTGAAGAGGCATTGTCTGAGTGTGGCGATGCTTTGCAGATTCATAGTAACTGCTATCACCGTCATATGTCTTCATGTCTCTCCTGAGCTTCAGCTTCCTGTCTCGTTCTATTGTCTGTGCTACATTCTGGATCTTCTGGCTGGTAGCTCCAATCTTCAGAGGAGTCGGGTCCTCAGGGACTTGGATGATCTTCAGTAGTAGCTCTAGGTCCTCGATCTGCTCCTCTACGCAAGATATGCGCTCGGTGTCGGGAAAGTCCAAGTATCTGATTGTTTGGAAATCAGAAGTCCTTCCTTGCTCGAAAAGTGTATCTACAAGTCTAGCTTGGAAAAGGATGGCCTGCTCCCTCTGGGTGTCAAGGAACTCCTGAAACGTCTCCATCAACTGCGTACTACCCATAGGGATAGTAGGGCGATAGAAGGTAGTAGAAGCTCGGAACCCTCAAGTGTAGGTAGATCAACAGTTCCGGTGTTGCGTGCTTTGAACTATCTGAAAAAACAAAAAACTGTTAAAATGTTCTAAAACTAAAAGCAACAAGTGTTTATAGAATATCAATATACCCGATGTACCCAATTTCTTTTGCTATAATCAAATTTTTCTAGTTTAAATCAAGTCCCCCAATAGTACTCTAATACCTAGGTACTATTAGGACAGACCTGCATAGGCCACCACTAAAAGTATGTCACGACCCGCTCCGAATAATCAGATACGAGTCGGAAACGTCCAGCCTTCGTCGTTAGACATGACGAAGTAAGCTGTACCAATGCTAGGAAAATCTAACAAGTCAGAATATAATAGTAATATAATCTATTACAGCATCTATAACGATCACAGAACGATCACCATAATCCACAAGTCAATATACAATTTATATATACATATAAGTACAAGAGACAAACCCAGTAACCAAAATGAAATATAGCTATGACTCTCAATGTACAATATCTATAAGTAAAGCCAACAATCTAAACCTGAAAACCTCTAGCTAAGTCATGGCTCCATCCTGCTCGGCTAAGATCCTGGGCTCTGGCCCATAAGGTAGAATGATATCCTGTAAGTACACCTGCAACATATCCAGTCTGTTCAGAGCATAGTACAATTCTAGGTAATGAACAAGAACATCATGATATGAAATGAGTACAAGGGAACATGTAAAGTACAGGAAAGAATAAGAAAGTACATGAATATAATGTACATGAAATAAAGTACAAGATTGTAAATCATGAACCTGAAGTACAAGACATGACATGTGCACAATATTTGAAATACAACTAGCCTATGTGACCTGCTGGGGTGAGTACAGGAATAAGTACAAGAGTACATGAATATCGGTACGGCTTAGGGCCTGCGTGCACAGTAAGAGGCCTAAGCTATCTACATGAATATAAGAACACGGGTTTGGTCACATAGCTACTATATTTTCCCTCCCCGGCTATAAGTAAGTACAATAACATAAAAGTACAAGAGAACATGATATCGTGTCACATAGTATCCTCAAGAGAAGTACAAGATATGCATATAAATACACAAGACCATAGAATGTACTTGTCTTGCTCGGAAAGATCAGAGTGGAGAGATGATACTCTCAATGTCCACCTGGTAATAAGTACAAGTTGGATAAGCTCTAAAAATGGCAATAATTAATTTACTATTTGCTAACTCACTATTGTTAAATTAACTAATTATCCTTGCTATCAAGTAAATACTACTTGAAGAACTAAAATCTATGTGGCTAATTTAGTTAACCCGGTAGCATTATTATAACCAACATTT
Organism: Iris pallida; assembly: GCA_029216955.1. NCBI lineage: Eukaryota > Viridiplantae > Streptophyta > Magnoliopsida > Asparagales > Iridaceae > Iris > Iris pallida. Next base: position 7,028,010 of record JANAVB010023800.1, read on the forward strand.
AGAATCTTTATACATATATACTAGTTAATCATTAATTATTTACAAATAGTTATTACTATCCTTACACATGTTCTAGCAAGTTAAAATATATGGTGCCTACACAAAATATTATATAGAATCTAATAGTTAAAAATATGGTCACTACCCATCCTTAGTACATTTACTCGTAATTATACCATTAAAAATATATATATAACGCAGGAAAATCCATGAATTAAATCGCAGCCCAAAATCCAGTCCCCAACTGCTCAAAACCCAAACTGGTCAACACCAATATTGAGCCAACCATGAAATACTTTGAACCAAAACATCTCTAAATCTGCTTCTAAAATACTGGCCCTAGATGGATCCAGCCCAAGTTCAGTTATTGTTGCTTCTTTCCCACCATTAAAGTCCAGTAAACTTCAAACAACTAGAATAAAATTAAGGCATTCACACACTCCAACTAAACGGTTACTTCCCTCCCAAAACAAATCAAAATCACAGACCACTCATATACAATATAACCCAAGCCCATCAAAATTTTTAATTAAAATCTCCCACACACAACTAAGCCTAAGAATTTTTAGATAAAACTTAACAACTGCTCCAGCAACCCAGCCAACAGAAATGTTTGAACTACTCAACAAAATCATATACAATCCCAGCTGTATAAAAACTCAGCAGACTTAAAATCTGCAAGACATACACAAAAACCAAGCAGAAACTTCCAAATAGACTCGCCCACACTTTGAAATTTAATCCCAACACTCAACACTAAGCCCAGCAAAGCTCCAACACCTAACCCAAATGAATAATACAAGCTTAACAACATAACATTCAAAGCTCAAAAGAAAACTGTAGGAATTATTTAAGCATAAGTCAACCCCTAATAATCTATATGCCAATTTGAGTTCAGAAATTCCCTTCAAATAACCATACACGCAAATCAGATGACAAAATAGAATTTATACAAACCCAATGATAAAATAGAATTATACAACCAAATCGAATTCAAATAAAACTAAGAAATTGCCATGGCTAACCCTGAAGAATCATACCCTTGCTAGGCCCATCCCTGATACGTCCAGCTCTTGGACACGCACCCTGATCGGAAACGAACAACATCGATACAAACACACGACATGACCCAACCTGACACGAGTACATCGGACACAGAACCACCCAATATTCTTATCAATCTAGCCCATACGATGCTGTTGATAGAACAGTAGGGAAAGAGAATATTACCTGAGGAATTGATCTGATCTAAAGTGCAGACACAACCCCAATGTGTCAAATAGGATCCCCTTGTGTCCAACTGAAATCCGAATTCTTCGCATCGAGTGTCCACTGATAAGGATGAACAGAGCAGAGGTCACTGTCGGAGAAGAAACTTGACAGGGAGCTTCGGTCCAGATTTGAGATTGATCTGCCGATTAGATGAGGGATTAGGAAGAGAACAATCCTTCACAGAAGAACAAAATCGAGCTCACCTTGCTGAAGACGACGAGATTGCCGTAGTAAACTCGACGTTGTCGGAGAGAGAAATCTTCCGAGGATGAGACTTTACGTACGCCGCTGGTGGAAGAGACGGTGCCTAGTTATTGTTCGTAGTAGTGATGTCGAAGAGGAAAAAAGTTATCGAGATCGATTCGTCGATCCGTCGCTCGATGATATGAACCGTACCACCGTCATCAAGGAAGCTTGAGAGTCACAGGGAAGCACAGTGCGCCACCGCGGCCCTATCGCCGGTGAAGAAGACGTGTGGTGAGCTCTCGGTGAAGGTCGTTGACGATCGTTGTGGGGGTCGCGTGCCAAGATGGACGAAGTGTCGCCTAGGATCCCGCAGTCGTTCGTCGAAGTGGTGATCCGCACGCCGTGTGATGCCAAGATGAAGACGCCGAGGAGAAGAAGTACAGCCACCGTCGTCGGTCGCCAGGCTAGGGGACCATCATCACTCACCGGCGAACCAGAAATTAGGGTTAGGTTTTGGATTCGATTTGGAAAAAGAAATTAGGAGGAGAGGTTCAGCTATTGAGTGATCTGGCCGAGTGAATGAAATTATCTCTCCACTGAGAGAATATATAGTAAGGAGAAGTGTTGGAAAAGTTTGCATCTAACCTTTGGAAATTTAGTTAATTATAAATCACCCCAAAAGTTTGTTAGTTGTTATAAAAGTAGTTAGAATCTTAGGGGGACCACCCTAGTTAGTTAGAAAACTTGGAAAATACTTTAAATTAGTTATTCCGAATTAATCAATAACTAACCATGATAAAATAATTTAAAAATAATATTTATGAATTACAATTACTAAAAACAAACTTAATATCATTTATTCAAAAATATTGCAAATAGCCCAAAATTCATGAAATTGGAAAAGTGGGGTTACAGGCCACCACTAAAAATATGTCATAACCCGTATCCAGTGTAAGGGTACGAGAAGTGGGTACGTCCAGCCTATGCCACAGAGTCGGCGGTAGAACGCTGTCCTAGGTCACAACATCTAACAATATATTACTGTACATGCACAATGACATACTCTCCAAAAGGAGGACAACATAGAAGGTACAACTCAATCACAGAACCTAAGATGGAAATAAAGGGATAAAAAGATGGATAATAATCTCAATAGAGAACTACAACTAAAATTTAATAAGTTTGGATATTTAAACAACATCGAAATCCAAATAACTGAAGTGCATCTCAAAAACAAAACATCTAAATAAAGATAACTAGTCTAGCAGTCTAATTTAGACAATGAGAAAGTCCTCAGCAACTGTTGAATCCTCTTGAGGGCCAAAGTCACCGGTGTCATCTAAGCCGGCTCTATAGTAAGTCGGGCAAAACTCCTCCTCATCCTCGGTAATATTTTTAATGGGTCCAATCAGGACAGGAATGAATACATATATCTCACACATTTCATATCATGACAGAAAATATAAAGCATGCTATTGAATAAAGTACATGAAAATTTTAAGAATAAACATGAAGAAGAAGAGGGAATTTGATAACAGAAAATATTTAGGTATAGTAATAGAGAACTGTAAGTGACTAGTGATTTAGAGTACAAGATAGACATATGAACGGCTTGATTTATACATAATTACATGACAGAGTTTACACATGATTAAACTACTTTGGAATTGTTCATATGACTACTTCTACTCTCCTGTACCCCAATCAATACACAAGGATCTAGACAGGTTATGTTATTGTACATGAAAGTTTATATATGAAACTCATGAGATCATGACAGTACATAAGAGCACATGAGTGTACATGAATAATAAGAGTCCATAAAATACATGATGTTCGTGAAAAGCACATGGCATGATGTATCTGATGCACCCGAGGTGGATAATATCTTATATAAAGATCCATATAGTACTAATTCGTGATAACATCGTGTCAGCATCAAGTAAATTAGTCTAGAACAAGAATATAATTCCTAACAAGTATAAAATGGTTAGAGAATGTACTCGCCTGATATCTCGAATGTCTGATGAGAATATGAGTCAGAACCGGAGTATCCGCCCACGAGGAGGTGGGGGGACGGCAAGGAGCGGAGCTCCCGCCGGAGGAGACCGGAGTCCCCTCGGTTTCCTCTGCTCCATTGCTCACTCTCAAATGTATATATATATATATATTATATATATAAGATATGAATACTAGAATCATACATACCCACTCTAATGAGAAAACTAAACAAACGATATACCTAAAACTGAACAACAAGGCTAAAATGACCAATTTGTGATTTTGACAAACACTTGGGGGGCTCTCCTAGGATTTCTCCAAGGATGACACAAAAACCAAATAAACTCTACCAAAAAGAAGGTTAGATCCTTTCTCTTCTCCCTATGGGTACCCCTGACCCATGTGCGTGTTCCTACTAGTGTCATGCATGAAAATGGAGCTCAAGCTATACAAAAATGATAACGGTTTACCTATTGGGAGATGGATTTCCAATGAAACCTTCTAGGGATGCTCTTTTGTCAAGTTTGACACAATCTCTCAATCCTTTGGACTCCTTCTCACGAGCTCCTTGGTCTTGTTACGACCCGTACCCAGTGTAAGAGAACGAGAAGTGGGTACGTCCAGCCTACGCCGCAGTGTCGACGGTAGAACGATGTCCTAGGTCACAACATCTAACAATATATAACTGTACTAGTATAATGATATACTCTTCAAAAGGAGGACAACATAGAACGTACAACTCAATCACAGAACCTAAGATGGAAATAAAGGGATAAAAAGATGGATAATAATCTCAATAGAGAACTACAACTGAAAGTTAATAAGTTTGGATATTTAAACAACATCAAAATCAAAATAACTGAAGTACATCTCAAAGATAAAACATCTAAATAAAAATAACTAGTCTAGCAGTCTAATCTAGACAATGGGCAAGTCCTCAGCAACTGTTGGATTCTCCTGAGGGCCCAAGTCACCGATGTCATCTAAGCCAGCTCCATAGTAAGTTGGGAAGAACTCCTTCTCATCCTCTGTAATATTTTCAACGGGTCCAATCAGTATACAAACGAATACATATCACTCACACATTTCATATCATGACAAAAAATGTAAAGCATGCTATAGGTATATCAAAACTGAAAGAATAAACATGAAGAAGAAGAGAGAATTTGATAACAGAAAATATTTAGGTATGGTAATAGAGAACTGTAAGTGACTAGTGATTTAGAGTACAAGATAGACATGTGAACGGCTTGATTTATACATGATTACACTACATAGTTTGCACATGATAACACTACTTTACAATTGTTCACATGACTACTTCTACTCCCCTATACCCAATCAATACACAAGGATCTAGACAGGTTATATTATTGTACGTGAAAGTTTATACATAAAACTCATGAGATAATGACAGTACATGAGAGCGCATGAGTGTACATGAATAATAAGAGTCCATGAAATACATGATGTTCATGAAAAGCACAAGACATGATGTATCTGATGCACCCGAAGGGGATAACATCTCATGTAAAGATCCATATAGTACTAATACGTGATAACATTGTGTCAGCATAAAGTAAATTAGTCTATAACAAGAATATAATTCCTAACAAGTATGAAACGGCCAGAGAATGTACTCGCCTGATATCCCGAATGATTGATGAGAATATAAGCTCAAACTGGAGTATTTGAGTCCTATTTAGAGCAACCATAGGTTAAAAAGTATCCAACATGAATTTAGAGAAATTTATAATGTATTCTAAATGATTCTAGGTCATTCTGGGTCAAAGTTAACCCGTGTTCAACTCTGGTCAACCCTGGTCAACCTTTCTGGTCAACTAGGTCAACCCTAAGTCAATAGTCCATTCTTCTAAGTTTAGGTCAAACCTGAGTTATCTAGTTATTTTAAGTCTATTTTGGTCATGTTTAGATCAAGTTTGACCCAAAGTTGACTTTTGTTAACTTGCTAGTCAACTATGCCAAGTTAGGCCTATTGGGTCAATTCTAAACTAACTCAACAACCATAGGCTAATATCCTATATCAAAATCAATTATATTCATTCAATTCAATATATATATAAACATACATACATACAAACATACATATATATATATACATACATACATACATACATATATATGAAAGGAGTGAAAGCAAGTGTGTGTGTGTGTGTGTGTAAGCTGTCTTGTGTAAGAGGGTAGACTAAATCACAGAAACTAGGATTGAACTCAAGTTCAATCTCAAAACAAAACCAACAACCAAGTCTCAACTTATCAACCTACACTAACATTCAATAGTACATACATATATATATATACCAATACCTATAACCAATAGCCTACAACACTCAATACATCTCATATCCATATATATGTATTCCAACTCTCATACATATATATTATGATACAACTGAAATCTCTTAATGTATCTCAGTAGACTGAGAGCACAACCCATATTGCTAACCTATATAGTATACCTTATAATTCCCAACCCTCACATGTATGTATATCAACCCATATACCCTCAAAAGAAAACTAAACTCAATAGGTATCTCAGAAATATAATTCAAAACTAAATATCAGTGTCAAACTCAGAAATCTAAGTTTAACACAAAATCAATTCTCAAATATCGAAAGCAATTCAATATCAAAAACCCATATACTACACAAACCCAACTCAAAACCTAAAATCCGAAATACACAACTAAAACAGATGAAACTTGACAAACAAAAAGATGTAAATGTGTGTGTCATGCTCGTGTCCACACAGAGTTGAACCCGTGTCCGTATCGTGTCCAAATAGTGCGTATTGCACAGGCACGTACACACGTATAGAAAAATCCACGTGGGCACGTGTCGTACTCGATAGAACACTACACCCAACATGAGGAGCCTCGTGCTCATGCACATAGCTAGGTAGGGTCTAGGTCTTGTTGTACACCACCCTGACACGCGTCTATACGGTGTCCATGTATCAAACGAACATCGTGTCTGGAAGGGCTGTGCGCGCGTGCACAGTGTCAGATGAATTAGTACAGGCACGATAACTTCGTGCACACTCAACGAAATCTTATGAAATTTTACGAGCACGTGGGAAGAGGTTGCCCCCACGTGTCCACAAAATTTCATGCCAATTATGACACTCAGAATGCAGGACAGTGCACGGGCTGTACACGGGATCTCGTGCTACGTTCCCGTGTCCGATTTGAACACCAAAAATGTGTCAAATCGAGATCCGTCTTCACATAACTTGTTTCAAATATAAACAACAACAAATTTGTGAAAACAGAATCGAAAAATAAGAACTTTCGATTCAAAGAGGCATTTCATCGAACACGTGTTCCAATACATCGATACGCGTCTGATACGCCTGCCAAACGGATACGAAATCATACCAAACTACATCTACAGGTCCAGGACACCTAGATGGATGCATCTATGAAGAAAAATCAGAATTTACCGGGGTTTACCTATTAAGAGTCAATATCTTAATGAAACGAGCCTCCAAACGTCCCGACGTCGATTTCCTGCGGTCCAAAGCCTTCGATTCCTTGCTAGCAAGTCTCCAGCAAGTTCCTATCCTCCTAAGGATCGCAACGTACTTTATTTGGTCTGATTTGGATGAGAATTTAGGGAAAGAGGCTATTGCAAGGGAATAGGCATTTCTACGGTTTTAAGAAAGCTTGACGGCTACTATATACTAAAACACATATAGGGGGCTTCTGTTGTGGCTGGCCAGGGGTGCTACTAGAGTTAGGTTAGGGTTTAGGATGGGCCACAATACAACTAAAGTCCAAAAGGAGCCTATTAGCAAAAAGGCCAAAAAGCTATATATTAAGTAGCCTAAAAATAACTTAAATTATTTCCTAATTAGGACAAAGCTCTAACTTAAATTCTAATTAGCTAATTAAGTCTCTAATCACATGGTTAGTCTTCTAATCAAGGTTAACTAAGATTAAACCATCTGCTAATACCAAGAGAACCAATCAAAAACTACAACACCAATCAAATTAATAATAAAATAATCAAAAATTCAAAATATCACACAATTACTAAAATCCCCCGAATCTAGAAAAGTGGTAGTGACAAAGCTTCAAGTCTTGTAGGATGAAGATTAAGAAAGGTTTTAAGGAATTTTGGATGAATTTTGATGGTAGGAAATGTAGGGAATGGAAGGGGCATGATGAGAGCTCTAACTAGGGTTTCTTGGAGCTCTAATGAATGAAGGAGGAGTAAACGCCCTTCCTCCATTTGGCTACCATAAATGAGCCATAAAACCACTTTGAAATGTTCAAAACACCCCTCAAGTTATCATGAACACTTGTCTTAATGAAGGGTTAGTTGTGCTATAAGTGTTGGATTAATTCATATTCCAAATCTAGACTCAACATGACTTAAATGTGGCTAGTTATTGATAGAATTGGGGATTTCTAGGACCCTTCCTTTGGTGTGCATATTGATCGATAGAAAGTTAAACAGATCTAATACGTGTTCTAACCCTTCATTGGTGAAAACTAGGGTTTACGAATTATACCTGCGACAGAAAGTAGACAAGTAATTCCTGGCAATCTTGAGCGGACGACCCCAAGATCTTCTACACGTATTCCTTCCTCGAGTTGGACGTCGTGTGGGCGACAATCTCCAAACCTTTTCTTCTCCTTGGCAGCCCTCTATTTCTCTCTTTACGTAAATCACGAATTTAGGGAAAGTTTCAGATTTCTGATCAGTAATCTGGCGGCCAGAGAATAGAGGATATATATAGGCTACAGTAGGGACCATGAGAAGAAATTAGAGTTAGACCTCCTAATGGATCTGGATATCCTGTGTTCAGTCCGAACACATAATCCAGGCCCATTAACAATAGCTCAGTCCACTAATGAGCTATTGTTGTACTATCTCCCTAATCCTAAATTATGTTTGTGGGCTCCTTTTATTATATGCTCATTTGGCTCCCCATGTTAAGATATCGTATGTCCGTCGATCAAATTAAATTACTGACAACTATATTAATTTAACATATTTCATCCTTAAGTAGTACCGCTCAACTTTATTTGTCATGTCGGATATAATCCACCTGCAGGGTTTACATGACAATCCTTATGAGCTCCTTAAGGGGACATCATCAACCCGATGTATCGGGACATGAATTCCATTTATAATCAACAGCCCATCATACATATAATATTATTACCCAATTCATAGAGGTTGTTGATCCATAATGAATCTCACTCTTTTATGAGTCAAAGTAATGCACACTACATATACATGTCCGTTATTATATCCGGATTAAGAGCACAAGCATCCATAATAACAGAGGTATTTGTTCACTTATGTAGTCAGTACAAAGAGAACAACCTCAAGTGGTCCTGTTCAATACACACAAAGTGTACTAGTGTAAACCTATAGTCAAGATAGACTAATACTAGATTACACTACAACCTTTCCAATAGATTGTCCAAGTCCATCTAGGTTGTGAACTATTTATATACTCCATAGTGAACTGATAATATGATCTTCTGTGTGACACTACACACCATATTATCTACAATATAGAAATTCAGACATTTGCATTAACACTTGCAACAAATACAATATGCAAACATTTGCCCATATGATTCTCATTCAAAATTTAAGAAAATAAGGTTACTACAAAAGTGATGCTTTTAGTATATAACCCTAAGAGTGTCCATCCTAGAATGTAGGTCCAAGTGGTCATGTCTAGTCTAATTGGGTCCTCAAGTCAAGGGTTCAATCAATAGAATAATCTAACAATAAATATAACCTTCACAATAATTAATTAAATAACTATATATAATATAAATAATGTAAAATAATAAAATTAGCCCTTTCTAGAATTGTGGAAGTGAAAAATCAACCCTCCTAAAAAATTGTTCTCAAAATTAAAGACAAAAGTAGCAGAGGAATACAAGCAAGAGCAAAGAGAACAATAACTCAAGGCTCGAATAGATAAGGGTATCACTTCCACATGTCGTTCTCTCTCTCTCCCAGGTAGACTCACCTATAGAGTGATGCCTCTATACGACACGAACCAAAAGAATAACCTGGTTCCGGAGCACCTTCTCCAAATGATCCAGAATCTCCACAGGATGCTCTGGATAGTTGAGAGTAGGCCCCACCTCTATCTCGGAGTGATCCAATGCATGGCTACCGTCTCAACTACGACACATGGAACACGTTGTGAACTCTCTCAAGCGTAGGTGGCAAGTCTAGTCTATAGGCCACTGCAACGGCCTTCTCAAGAATGGTGAATGGTTCGATAAATCGTCGACTTTTTTTTTCTCTCTAAATATTTTATCAAAATATCTTTACATTAATTATAGTAAAATTTCTAAAAGGAAAAAAATATATAAATAATCACTAAAAGTTTTATTAATAAATATTTAATAAATGTCTTTTTGTAATATTTTTATCCCAATATACTTATAAAATATTTCTTTATTTATATAAAAAATATACGTGTAATTTTTTTATTTGTTATAAACTCAAAATACAAAAAAAAACTAAACCGTGAACAGTTCTCGGAACTGTTCACTCATCACCCCCTGTTTGCCTTGAAATATAAAAGAACAAAATAATTATCGGAGGACTGGACTTTTACTTCACAACAGAAACTCGTTTGCACAAAGAAAGCCTAGGGACGAAAACCTAGGTACATGAATCTAAGTACAATTGTTTATTTTAGATTCTGGGGGGTGACGGTAGAGGCTCGGAAAAATGACGGCAGCTCTGCCTTACTCCTTGGACGATCGGGTGCAGCCTTGGCTCTGTAGAAGAACTGCTTGGCGTTGATGAAGAAATGCTCTCTTTTCAGGCTCTGTATATTCTCTCTCTGGTTCTCTAGCTTTCTATGTTTCTCTCTGTATATGTCTTCTCCGTATCTCTCTCTGTATATATTCGCAAGGGAATGGCACCCTGCTATTTATAAGAGTGGGAGGCATCATTAGGGTTTGCAATGATTGCCCATTCTTGAAAGTTGGCGGCTAAAGATCACTGGATCTGGGTCGTCCATCTTGAATATACGAGATTTGAGCAATAAATGTGATTGTATCAAATCTTTTGTGGGTAATTAATGATGATTGACATAAATCCTCCAAATTTGTCAACCTCGGATTTTTTGACACGTGTCATTAATTTGCCTGATTGCAAATGATCTGATTTGATCCCAATATTTTATTAGGATTTGTTGATGAATTTTGATCGATTTGATGCCACGTGTCCAGCTATCATGCCACGTGTCTGAACCGCGAGCTACTGTAGAAATCTGAGCCGCAGGAAAGTTGCTCCTCATTTGGCCGCATAAGGCTGGCCACGTGTCAAGGCTGCTTGAGAGTGGCCCCCTGCACATTTAGACCGCATGGTAACGATCAGAGCCGCATGAGTGTAGTCTTCGTGAGCCGCATGGGGATAGTCTTTGTGAGCCGCATGGGGCAGCCTATGGTTGAACCGCATGGGGTAAGTCTTCGTGAGCCGCATGGGGCAGCGTTCGCTTGAACCGCATGGGGATAGTCTTCGTGAGTCGCATGGGGGCAACCTTCGCTTGAACCGCATACGACTGTCCAAGTGTCAAATCCTTATGAAGGTTTCTGGATTTCGGGAGATTATGTCAGAGATTTCCTTTATTTCCCAAGGAGTCTGCCATTATGACGGAGTCATAATTGTATTTTTGGATCGGGGCTGTCATGTGTCAGAGCTGTCAGCCGTCAAAGCATTTAACGCAGTAAAGGACAAATGGAAGAGCTGTTTGCAGGCCGTGTGGCTCCTCTTTGAGCCGCATAGAACTTGTTTGAGCCGTATAGACGCTCGAGCCGCATGGATATTTTGAGCCGCATGAACTCTCTGAGCCGCATGGGGTTCTCTGGCCGTATGGATCTTTCTTTATTCTTTTTCATGCTTCTACAAGACCCCTTCAAAGTTTTCAATTTACAAAATTAAAATACTTTGAATAAGAAGCATGGCCATGTATTCTTCTGGCCGCATATGATGTCTTGGCCGCATGGATGTCTCGGCCTCATGGAAGTCTCGGCCGCATGCACGTCTCGGCCGCATGGATGTCTCAACTTTATTGAGTCAATCAGCCACAGGGACTTTCGGGCCGCATAGCTCCTTGCCACGTGTGCACGTCATTAATTGCCTCAAATTCGTTTTAGTGCCGCCTTTTGGAGAAATCCCAAGGATCGGCTCATTAAATCTTTGGATTTTATACCCTGGGTGAATCTCCTTTATGAGAAAGGGGACGAAATCTGAGGAGTCGGTTTCGTCTTTCCCGAGGCGGTTATTAGTCTACGTGTTCCCCCCTCTCTTGTCCTCATATAAATAGGAGGAGTCTAAGAGAGAAAACTTCTTTACTTTCTCTTTTACTTCGAACTTTTTCTACCCCAATGTCATCCTCTTCTTCCATCACCAATGGCTCCCAAGAAGACCGTTGCGGCGAATGTCAAGAAGGCGGCGTCTTCGTCGTCTGCGACGACGAAGGTCAAGACAACCGCCTCTACTTCGACCGCGGCTGCTCCTCCGCCGGCCGTCGTGCCCGCAGCTCACCCTGACGTTCATCCCCCTATTGCTGGTAAGGGCTTTGTGTGGGTTTAAAGAAACCTAACTGCTATAGCTACGTTGCATGCTTTATGCACGAGCCTTTATTTTCATGTGAGCCGCATATTTGTCCTATGGCCGAACCGCAAGCCGCATAAGAATAGCCACTGTAGCCGCATACGTGCTTCGCCAACGAAAACGCATAAGCTACACTGAGCCGCATAGATTCGTACACGTTTGTCTGTCACGTGGTCCGCATGAACTTATCCGATTCCTGCGGGTCCTATATAAGCACTGCCGCATGACCCTTCACTAAATGGAGCCGCATGAATGTTCTTCTAAGCTTGAGCTGCATGAGGCTTCAATAAGTTAGAGCCGTATAAGTGTTTTCCTGAGCCGCATGAGGCTTGGTTAACTTGAAGCCGCATAAGCTCGAAAGCACCCATTAGTTTTTTTTTGTCCATCTTTTTAACTTATCTTTTTTGTCTTCTTCTTAGTGAATTTGTCTGTTAATGCTGCTGGAGAGCTCCTGGTAGGCAGTGCCCAAGCAGCTCTGGGCTATAGGTATGACCATATAGTTCAGCATATGGCGGACTAGTTTTCGAGTGATGAGCCTCCGGCGAGATTGAATACCCTCAAGAACCAGTCTTTCTATTTTCTTAACGCTATGATGAACTCGGGGAAGTTAGAAGGGGAATACCTGAAGCCCGCGTTCTTCTTTGGAGACGCCTTGACTGTAAAGAACAGTCAGTTCTGGAGGTGTCAGAGAACTGGAGTTTTGTTTCTAACGGGATGGCAATCCGTATCCCCAGATGGAGCGTCACTTTCCTTTATCTTGGTTCAATATGCTCCCACTGGACCGGAAGATGGAAGATTCTTTAACTCCTACCCGAAGTGGGATGTTTGTGTGAAACATCCATTATAATAATAGCCTGAAATCAGTATGTACGGGCAAGGTACACACCAGCCATTCTGTAATAGGATTAGCCCCGGGTACTTTCTTGAATGTGTCGGGTCCCAATTTCACATTTTCTACAGGCGATACTTTTATGAACCAACTTGCTCGGAAGGGCTCCTATCCCATTGGTCGGTTGATGCTCCCTAGCTGGATACATCCCATTCTCTCGTGGACCAATCTGTCTATGTAGATTTTGCAAAAGTATGAGGCCTTTTTGTGTGAGATTGGTCTTTACCATGCTATTCTGGGCACCAGCCATGGCTTGCCTATAAACAAAAGATTATTTATATCTCTGCTGGAGATGTATAACCGCCGTACGGGAACCTTCTATACGCCCGTAGGGGAAATAGGGCTTGCACTCCACGAAATGTATGTGATCTCCAAGCTTCTTTGGGGGGACGAAGCTTTTGAGGCATATACTCCTACGAATGAGGAGTTCGAAGAATTGGAAAGACGGTATCCAGGCTTCGTAGCTCTTTATCAAGAGATATTGTGCCATTATAGCACATGTCATCAAATAGCCAAAAAGGGGAGCAGCTCGGAAGGGAATGCTCCTCATACCAAGTACTGGGCGCGCTATCTCTTCACGACAGATGCCTCAGGTCAAGTTACTCCCCGACGTCCTCAATCCCGGGAGGCGGTTAAAGCCTTAGTGCCATCAGCTAAGAGGGTGGCTACCACCAGCGACAGATTCGGGAGTCAGACCGACTCCTTCGGTTATTTCTATCAGGACACCCAAGAGTTGTCAGAGAAGGCGCTCCTGGCGGGATTCTTAATGATATGGCTGTAAAATTGTGTAGTCTCGGGTGGAGCAGGTTCTATCGAGAGGATCAGCCACAATTTTTTCCTTCCGACTGTGAAGTTAGTTTTGCGAGTCCGGCTAGCTCTCCTCCCGGCCATGGTGTACAGCATACACCGTGGCTTTCACACTTTCACATCCAAGGTCATTGCCCACGATGTGACAAAAGATTTTGAACGGACGGAGCTGCCCTATCATTATTTGATGGGGTGGCTGTTGATGCATTATCCGTCTTTGATGAGACCGGGCTCTGAAGATAGCGTAACAGATGACGACGCTTTTATCTTTCGCTATCGTAATTAGTCTTGGGAATTCGAGACCATGCGTGTTTGCCGGATGGCACTGGCGAGGGCAGATATGTACAACATTTTCGTATTTGTTCCTTGTTTTACTGATGTGGAAATAGCGGCTGTCCATCTCGACAATATTGGGCTCCCTCAACTTCTGGACGGCTAGATGCTTCTGTGGCTGCGTAACATCCGCCCCGCTCATCTGGTGTATCGCAACCGTAACACTGTCTTTCTGGAGCCTTATCTGCCTAGCAGGTTCGCCCGGTAATTTGGATATAGTCAGTTTTTTCTAGACAGCCCCAGCTCTTGTCTGGGCTTTGAAGGTAGCCTTCTTGACGGCATCCGGGCCTGGCATTACTATGACACATTCCATACCCGTACCGTTTTCTCAGTTCCTGCTATCAAAACGTCGGTAGAGATCTTGTATATGGCGGCTCTGTACCACGTTATAGCGAACAAGCCCCCTGTCGGTTTTAACCCGGGTACCAGTTTTATCGTTGGTACCAGCCTGGATGAGGGTTCCCAGGGGGCCAAGACAAAGAAGTGGAAGAACAGAGTCAAAGTGCCGGATTCGGACTCCGCTGCTACAGATGACGAAGGTGACGAGCATGATGGAGATGACTCTTTCCTTCCGGTGGCAGATGTAGGGGCGGATCAGCCGCCTGTTTTGCCAGATGAGATGGTCGTAGATCAGCCATCCGTTGCACCCGGCCCCACACGAAAGCGTAGCAGACAACTTTCTCCTATCGGCGACATTCCTCGCTCTCGGAAACTGGCTGTGACCAGACACCGCGGGCTAACTATAAAGGAAAGAGGCGAAGAAGTTGACCCCGCATCAGAGGTAAATAAGTTACTACCGGTCCTTCCTTTCTTCTAGCTTTGATTTTAATCATCTTCCTTCCCTCTTGTAAGCGTCAGAAGAAGAGGACTCTTGAGTTGCCGAGATCGTGACTCGGGATGACAGGGGCTCCAGTGAGCATGTCCCTGAAATTGCTGAATTTCGTCAAGATGATGTTGATCGACTTGCCTCTTCCCCCTAGGTGGCTGGGTCAGAGGATCCGGCCGAATTTAATTTGGAGATCGCGGGTGAGAAGACCCTGCCAGTTGCGAACGAGCTGCAGCCTCCATGCTCCTCTCCTGGTAAGATTAGCCGACTCTTAACTTTCGAGGAGGCCTATCTGCTCTATCATCACATCCTTCGGGTCACGTCGATTGATCATTGTCATGGACATGCAGGTCCTGCCTCTCCCGTGCCGAGGATGGATATTGTTGAGACAGACTCTGCCGAGGGGGTACTGGCGGAGAGGAGCGTACCTCCTCCCCTTCCGGCTCGTCTTGATGGGCCTCCTGCGGGCTCGAGTTTGGCAAGTCCAGTGATGGGGAAACCAGGGCAGGAGGCGATGGTCCTTGTGTATTCCTCTGCTTGGACGGCCCCGAGAGTCGACCTCTCCGCCCTGCCAAGTGTCCAGGCTCTTCGAGTGGCAGAGGAAGAGTTAGCCGCTATCCGTGCATCGTTCTGCTCGGAAGTTGCCCCCCTGGTGGCAAGTTCTAGTACCACTCCTTCGATGCTGTCGGCCACGCTTCCTCTGACGTCGTCTTCTACAGAGGTCATGGACGAAGCGTTACAGGACGTGGTCGACAGCTTTTACCGCCACTTAAAAAGGGGGATAGAAGCTGCTGTGGACAGAGGGACCTCTTTCGTCTTGGCCCGACAATGCACCCAGGATCAAATCGATATCCTTAAGGCCCTTCCTGGTGTGGCAGGGGTGGCTGCACTCTTGGAGGCAAAATTGCTGGAGACTAATCAGCTGGTAGCCCAACTTCAGGTATTACGGCAGGTTGATCTGTCTGCTGCTATAGATCAGGAGTACGGCTCCCTCACAACTGCTATAGAGAAGGCGAGGGCCGCTCAGGATAAAACCAGGCTGGCAATTCTGAGGGATCTCCGTACTCTCTCTGATCGATATGATCAATTGAGCCATGATAGTGAAGAAGTTATGGCTCGGAAAGCGATTGCCTCCCGTGGGATTACTGACATGCGGGAACAGATCCTTGAGCTTAAGAGGAAGTTAACTTTCTTTGAGTCTGAGCTTGAGGCTGTCCGGATCGACAGAGGGCTAATTATCCAGGAGGCTGACAAAGTCAATAAAGCTTCGGCTGACTTGGAAGTGGCTCTGAAGAGGTTGGACGACGACTGTCGGGCACTCATGGACCTGGATATTGGGGAGCGGTTGTTCTAGGAGGCTGAGCGTAGGGCTAGACAGAGGCTTGAGCTGGGTACTGCCTTGGTGAGAAACCGCCTCTTGGAGTTGTATAATACCTAACTATAGTCGGCCTTTTCTTCTTTTGTTCCTGTTTTTCTTTTTTTTCTTTTTGAGAGGGACATGGTCCCCACCATATGTAATGCTTTTTCGTTTTTCAAATAAAGAGTACTTTTCATTCTACCCTTTATTTGTATTACTTGTTTGTGCCTGTGGTATTGTGGTAATGTTTGCCCCGCATGGGGGACTTGTTTGTGGACCTGTTAGCCCTGGCATACCTTGATTTTAGGTATGGATAACAAGTTTGATTGGGGATACTTAGAACAGTTCCACGGTAAGGTGGTCGTGGGTGTTTGGGGTATCGAGAGATAGAATGCCATAGAACAGCTAGGCTCCCGGGGCATAATGAGGAATGGTGGGCATGTGCTAAGAGACTTAGCAAAGGACATTTGTGGGCCTATTATCCTTGGCGTACCCCGACTTAGGATACAGATAATAGGATGAAGGGGAACCAACATACTTACTCAGAGGTAATAAGGACATGGCAAGTATGAGGGTTTTATCGTAGAATCTTCCTACTCAGAGGTAATGAGGACATGGCAGGAGTGGACTCAACGGAGGATATTTGTGGTCAACAAAGGACATTTGTGGGCCTATTACCCTTGGCGTACCCTGGTTCAGGGTACGGATAATAAGATAAGAGAGGTCCAACATACTTACTCAGAGGTAATGAGGACATGGTAAGTACGAAGGTTTTACCATGGAGTCTTCCTACTCAGAGGTAATGAGGACATGGCAGGAGTGGACTCAGCGGGTAATATTTGTGGACCTATTATCCTTGGCGTACTCCGGTAGTAGGTACGGATAATAAGTCGAAAGGGAATCATCATACTTACTCAGAGGTAATGAGGACATGGCAAGCATGAAGGTTTCTTCGACGGAGCCTTCCCACTCAGAGGTAATGAGGACATGGCAGGAGTGGGCTCAATGAAGGAGGGTACATAGAATGACTCAGAGGTAATGAGGATATAGAAGTTCTTTGTAAAGGGGTAATTTGTTTTTGGCGGAAGTGAAACGACTCAGAGGTAATAAGGACATGGCCGTTTTGTAAATTTGTGGATCTGTTACCCTTTTTGTGCACTGGGAGTGCGGGTAGTTGATCATGAGGGAGGATCTCTTCCAGGAAGAAAGTTCAGAGGTATGGTCATACATGACTTACTATCTGAAAGAGTGACCGGAATGTGAGTTCAGAGGCACCTGCGGGTACATAACTCGATAATTTGGACTTTGAAAGTATGAGTTCAGCGGCACCAGCGGGTACATGACTCGATAATCTAGAATGTTGCGGATGTGAGTTCAGCGGCACCATCGGGTACATGACTCGATAATCTGGAATATTGAGAAAGTGAGTTCAGCGGCACCAGCGGGTACATGACTCAATGATCTAGAATGTATCGTTTAGACATAATATTTCTTCAGGAACATGTCGTTGACGGGCAACATGAGCAAGTCTCCATTTTGTTTTGTGAGGCGGTAAGCACCGTTGGAGAATACAGCCTCGATGATAAATGGACCTTTCCATTTTGGCTGGAACTTGCCGGCGGTCTTGTGAGTCATGACCATCGGCCTCCAGACTGCCAGAACGAGATCGCCCACCTGGAATGTTCTGATTTTAACCTTCTTGTTGAAGGCTCCAGAGATGCGTGCTTGGTAAAGCTTGATTCGTTTCTGAGCCAGGAGGCGCTTTTCATCTAAGGCCTTTAACTCTTGTAGTCGGTGACGGTAGTTATCATCTGTCGTCAATTGATAAGTGAGCGCGACACGGAGCGAGGGTATTTTAGTCTCCAATGGAAGAACTGCCTCACTCCCGTATACCAGAGAGAATGGTGTGTTCCCTGTGGCCGTTCGGACTGTGGTACGGTACGCCCATAGGCATTCACCAAGATTCTCGTTCCAGTTGCATTTATTGGACGACACGAACTTCTTGAGTAACTTGATGATGGTTTTGTTGAATTCTTCTGCCAACCCATTCATTTCTGGATTATATGGCGTCGAAGCAATATTCTGGATGCGGTGCTTGTCGCAGAACCGATAGATGGCGTGGCTTGCAAACTGCGGACCATTATCGTGGATGATCCTTCGGGGTAGTCCAAAGCGATAGATGACGTGATGCTTAAGGAAGCTGATCACGTTTGAAGTCTTTACTTCTGCAAGCGGGACAGCTTCCGCCCATTTAGAGAAGTAATCTGTGATTGCGAGTATGAAGTGATGTCCTCGGGAGGATGGTAGAGTAATCGGACCGATGATATCCATTCCCCATGCTTCGAATGGCCAGGACGCCACTGTCGGATGTAGAAATTCGGATGGCTGGTTAATGAAGTCCGCGTGAACTTGGCAAGCTTTGTACTTTCTAACATAGTCTATCGCATCTGCTACCATCGTGGGCCAGTAGTATCCCATTCGGCGAAGACGGTCTTACAATTTAGGGCCAGGCTGATGGGCCCTACAGACACCGTCATGAGCTTCGCTTACGGTTTCTTTGGCTTCTGCCTTTGACAGACATCGAAGCAATAATCCATCATAGGATCGGCGATACATCATTTTTGTCTCTGTATCGTAGAAGAATTTGAGAGAATGCCTTCTGATGGAAGTGGCTTCCCTTGGTTTCTCGGGCAGGACGCCGCAGACTACGAAGTCAATGAATGGTTGTCTCTAATCTGGGACTTCGTCGATCGTCTGAGTAGAATAACTTGCCATAAATTGAACGTTGTTCTTGGAGCAGACCAGTTCGTGGCCTATCACATCTACCGATTGATGAGTATGATTTGGCGCTGCTAGGGAAGCGGCCAGGCCTGCTAAGGCATCGGCTTCGATATTTCGGAGTCCAAGAACATGTTCGATGAAGAACCCCTCGAATGACGATATGATGTCGATCGCTATTTGGTGATAGGGGACCATGTCTTCGTGGCGGACTTTGTATGAGCCCTAGATTTGATTGACGATTAACTGAGAATCGCCGTATGCTTCAAGATATTCTACCCCCAGCTCTCTTGCAAGTTGGAGGCCAATAACCAAAGCGTTGTATTCGGCCATATTGTTAGAGCAGGGTTCTGTAAGAGAGTAAGCGCGATTGATCACCAATCCGGAAGGAGAAACCAGCACCACCCCGACTCCGACGATGATGTTGCCCTTAGGTCCGGTCCTTGAAGCGTCGTCGAAGAACATTTGCCATATATTATCGTAAGAGGTTGCATGCAAGTTGGCGACCTCATCTGGGATTTCTTCATATATTCTGGACGACTCCGAGCCCGGATGGGCTGCCAAAAAGTCTGCCAAGGCTTGACCTTTGACAGCCTTTTACAGGACGAAGACCATATGATAAGAGGACAACAATATTGCCCATGTAGCGATAGGAGAGCTGAGTGCCCCTGGTTTAGTCATGAGGACTCTGAGAGGGTTGACTCGTGAGATCACATGTATGGTTTGTCCAGTGACATTGTACCGCATCTTCTGAATGGCATGCACCAGGGCGAGGTATTCCTTTTCTACGGCTGTGTATCGGTGCTCTGGTCCAATCATCATTCGACTGAGGTAATATATGGCTTGCTCATGGCCTGCATCGTTGTTTTGTGCTAGCAGAGCGCCGAAGGAATGCTCATTTGCCCGTACATAGAGCATGAATGGTTTTCCAGCAACCGGGGCCACCAGAACTGGAGGGTTCAACAAATATTCTTTGATGCTGTCGAAGGCCCGCTTACATTCTTCGTCCCATACGAATGAGACGCCTTTTTTTATGAGATGGGTGAATGGTCGACATCGCCCGGAGAGGTTAGAAATGAACCTCCTGATATAAGCTAGCCTCCCTTGAAGGCCTCTGAGTTCGCAGAGATTTCTCGGGGGACCCATATCCATAATTGCCTTTGTCTTCTCAGGGTCTACATGGATACCCTGGGCGGTGATGATGAAACACTAAAACTTCCTGCTGGATACGCCCAGAAAATATTTCGTAGGGTTTATTTTCAAATTGTGCGTTCGCATCAGGTCGAATACTGTCCTTAGATCCTGCAGATGGTCTCCCTTACAGCAACTCTTAACGGCGATGTCATCAACATAGCACTCCACCATCTTGCGTAAGTGGTCTTTGAAGATGATACTCATGGCTCTTTGATATGTGGCGTCGGCATTCTTCAAACAGAAAAGCATGACTGTGTAGCAGTATGTGCCAATCGGTGTTCGGAATGATGTACGCTTTTCGTCGTTAGGAGACATCTTGATTTGGTTGTACCCCGGGAAGCCATCCATGAATGACATACATTCGAAGCCGCAGGTGTTGTCAATCATGATGTCTGTAATAGGAAGGGTGAATTCATCTTTGGGACATGCCTCGTTCAGATTGCAGAAGTCGATACAGATTCGAATCTTTTCGTTCTTCTTGAGGACGGGTACTATGTTGGCGACCCAGTCTGGATGTTGCTCTTCACGTATGAAGCTGCTGGCTATCAGTTTGTTGACTTCGACTTCGATCGTATACATGATACCCGGGCGGAAGCGTCGCTGTTGTTGTTTGACCGGCTTTTTATCTGGCCGAATGTTGAGCTTGTGAAGGACAACCTCGGGGTTTAGTCCTGGCATGTCTTCATAGCTCCAGGCGAACACATCAATATATTCTTTGACAAGTTCCAGTAGCGATTCTCGCTCTTCGTCTGTTAGGCTTTTGCTGACGAAGATTGATTTTGGAGAAGATTTGCTGCCGAGATCCACTTGTATAACTTCATCTTCAGTAGGGGTTCTCTCTGTTTGAACCGCTTTTCCCATTGTGCATCCAACTATTCGGCCCATGGCTCTAATTCGAGGATTTCTGGAATGTCTTCATCTTCTTCATAAGCGTCGGCGAATGCCATATAGACTGATAGGACTTGTCTGAATACGTCTCCGATGCTGGTATCCGAGTCAGAAGTTGGTGACCCGGTTCAATGTGACTGCCAGTCACATTCTTCATCTGAACTTTCAGGGGTCCTTGTGGGTGTAACATACCCTAATCCATATCGAGTCTTACTATAGTAGTCCTGTGGTTTGCCAACCGAGACTGGTGGCTTTAGAGGTAATCGTCGTCCGGTGCCGTAGTTCAAACCTGGCGTTGTCTCAAGATCATACACCTGTTTTTGCATGAGATATTTGGATTGGGGGCTATAAAGATACAGAGGGAGTCTCCCGACATCTGATTCAAGGTCGACTTCTTCTATGGTGAAGGGCTGCGGATCGTCCTTTCGGCCGAAAATGATTGGATGGTCCCCTCCCTCGATTATGCGGTAAGCATTTTCCACTGGAGTAAGCTGGATTACGGTGTACACATTTGTCACCTGTGTGTGTAGGTGAGTGCCTATACCGTGTTCCATAGCATACATTGTACACAGCTTATTGAGTTCGAGGTAGTTCAAAGATAGACCTTTATTGGTGATGTAAGGTATCTTTTATAGGGATTATATCATCTGCGGAAGGAACATCAGTGTGGGCAGCCACATACTTGGCTAGCTCCGGTTCCTCTTCGGCTACCCCCTATATAAATAAAGATTGAGAGGACAACCTGGACAGCTTGATCGTCGGAGGTTCAGCTGGTGGAGCCGAGCGTGGAGTTATTGACAGACTAACGACCCCCAGTATGGTACTCGATGCTGGGCGGGGAGTAGTTGGTGCGCTAGAAGCCCCAGACCTTGCATCGGGGTGACGACTCTTCTTGTGAAGGTGTATCGTCATTGGCTTGTCGGAGGGATTGAGCTTCTCCGTTGCGGCTGGCCGACTCTTGGCAGCATGATTATCAGTGGCTCCGTTGTGGGTCTTGGCACTTGGCCGAACCTTGGCAGCTGGATTATCATTTGCTCTTCTTGTGCTGAGAGACTGATTGCGTCCATACGCAGAGTGGCCGTAAGGGGTGCGCACTTGCCAGGTTTGCGAGCTTGAAGGTGGATCGTCAGAGGTTCTTCTAATCCTGAGGCCATTTCAGCTTGAGTTTGTACATCTCCATCCAGGTGCCTCTTCGACTTCTCGTATAGGCAGGAGTCTGTGTATTAGGATTCGACACCTTTGAAGGGATCGATGTCGGCAAATTCTGTCCTCACGAAGTCGTGTTTGTCGACATACTTGAAGCACTGGTGTAGCATGGAAGGCACGATCATATAATCGTGTATCCAAGGGCACCCCAAGAGGATGTTGTAAGAAGTGTCTGCATCTATGACGTAATAGGAGACTTCCGACTGGAGATCGCCAATTTGACATTTCAGACGAATCTTCCCAATTGGGTAGCTCTTGCCCGAATTGAAACTGCTGATGGCGGTGCTTGTAGGCGTCAGAAGATGCATAGGGATACGGAGATGATGTAACAGACCCTTCGGGATAATGCTTATGGAAGAGCCAGGATCAATATGCATCCGATCCACTTTTACGTCGTCGATGTATCCAGTGTAGTATAACGGACGATCATGCAGGTTGGTTTTGATGAGCATGTCATACGGAGTGAAGACAATGTTGGGCATCGCTCTCGTGCAAGCGCTGTCTTGGAGATCTGCAGGCGGGTTCTCTCCCGTGAGGTTGACCTGAGCCAGGTACGCGTCGGCATTTTGGAGTGCATCGCTCAAAGTCGTGCGAACATCCTTTGAGAGTCTCAGAAGCTCGTATAATGAAAACTTGGCTGATGCATTGGCCAGTTGTGCCAAGATGTCGAAGTTATAGGGCTTCTCCAGCCTCTGCGGTGCCTCTTTTCGGAGGGATTTGTCAAAGCGAGTCTCCTTCGGCCTAGGCTTATCGGTCGTCGGAGGCTGAGCCAGTCCCGGAGCGTCAGTTGTAGCGGGCTGATGATCTTCAACCGAGTTATCAGTCACAGGTTGGGATTTTGCCCCAGATCGAGTGATGACGACTGTAGCTTCTTCGATATCTGCCAAGATTATGCGACAGGACCAGACTTTTCTACTCTTCTTCTTACAAATAGAAGATGGTGTGGGCTGAGTCACCTCTGATACCAATTCTGGATGGACCCACATGACCTCCCCTCGTGATGTGGTGAGGAGCACTAGACCAGCAGCCTGATCCCGAGGAGGTGGAAGATTAGCAATCTCCATTATCGCCAGAGGGATGGGGACCACACCGTCTTGTATTTCTATTGGAGAGAAGCTGCCAAATTGTACTGATACAATATTGGCTGCCACAGTTACCTCTTCGAAATCGATGGCCAGAGCGTTCGAATCGATGAGATTTTGGATGTACCGTTTTAGTTGGTAGCAGTCGTGTGTAGCATGGTAGATGTAGCGGTAGTAATGGCAGTACTTTGGGTTTTCCATTTCTGCCGGCCGAGGTTCCCGTCTTGGTGGAGGAAGCTGAATTCTGTCTCCTTGTATGAGCATGTCCAAGATGGGCTTGACGTGACCGTCTTCGAAGGAGTAAGTGATTTGCGGCCATTGCTTGTCTGCCGGTTTTGGCTCAGGTTTTTGTGTTGTGTCGGCCACTATAGCCTGCTTACCCCTGTTGTCCCGATTGTTGGAGGGGCTACCCCTATTGTCATTGTTGGCATTAGGACGCTTACCCTTGTTCTCTCCGTCTGAGATGTGCAATCCTAATTGGCGAGCCTTCTTCAACCGTTCTTCGGCACTAGTGGCACTGATGATGAATGTCTTCCAATCCTTAAATTGACTTTTGCCCATCAAGAGACTGATTGTCGGGAGCAATTTCTTTTGGAAAATTTTAATCAAGGAGGAATCTGGATTTTCAGATGGCAACTTCATTGCAGTTTGGCAAAACCGCTCGATATAGTTCCTTGTCAGCTCTTTCTTCCCTTGGACGACGTCCATGAGGATGGACATTGTGACGTCCTGTCCTACTTCATAGAATCTCTCCAAGAATATGCACTTAAAGCCGGCGAAGGAGTGGATGCAGTTGTCTGACAGGATGCGATACCAGTCGAAGGCGACACCTTCCAATGCCCCGATGAATAATCGTGTGAGAATTGCATCGTCATGGGGCAGATGGTCGGTGGTGACCTCGAAGTAAGTGATGTATAGACTTGCGGAGGTCTTGCCATCATAAGGATTGATATTGAACGGCTTATATCTTGGTGGGAAGGGGACATCCCTCCATGCAGCAGGGTACAGTTGCCGTATTCTGAGGTCTTGAGAGTTTTCTCGAGCGTGAAATATGGTTCGGAGCTCCTGGACCTCTCTTCTCGCTTCTCGAACCTCATCCACGACGGTGGGGGCCGTTACTTCAGGAGGATTGTTGCCCGGATTCAGTGTCGCTGAATTCGAGTCCGCATTGACCGCGGGACCCGTGCTTATTTGGCCAGGCGTCCCTCCTTGCAGAGTTGGAAGGGCCACTTTGATCTCGTCCACAGACTTGATCAAGGCATACAGTATATCCTCCAGAGTGTCGATGCGTTGGCGATCACTAGAACCACCTTGGCTGCTGTCCGTCATGAATACCGTCTTTACATGAAGAGAGATGGACGGAACGGTGGAGGAAGCGCCCTTCGAATCATACCCCTGTAGTGAGAAATCATCGGGGTATGTAGGAATATCTTCCTATGGTTCGGACTCAGAAGGAACGGTACCCCCAGTTTCCGAGTTTGCCTCGTCTTGGGAGTTGTGGACGTCCTCGGGGACGTCGGGGTTTGCTGTATCTGACGGGAGAGTTGTTTCCCCCGGCTCGTCTTCTTGGAACATCGGATTGTCGTGGAGGTTCGGAGGAGTGCTACCCCCAGTCCTAGCAACATCCAGTGGTGTGGACGACGAATCTCCCATTGTAGCAGATTTCGTCTTAGAACGGGTACCTTGGAAAACTCTGGTGGTGGGCACCCGCTTAGACGACAGTCTCTTAGTCATAGTGGTTGAAATCTTCGGGCTGGAAACGTTCGTCTTCTTCCCTCTCCCATCGGCAGGAACTTTCTGAGCAGAGTTGAGGAGACGACGGGAAGTGCCTCGTCTTCTGAAGACGGCTGTTGCAGTCTTTGAAAGACAGATTGTCGGTCTTTTCATATCGTCGCGTTATTGCAACAGCAGTTGACGATGACTTGGGTGCAGTGACATCCGTGGGAGGACTCTTTGCACCCCGATGCACCTTCTCTTTTCTTGCGTTTGTGGAGGATGGCCTCACGCAAGCCAGAGGGGTCTGGATCGACCATGTTTGCTCCCTAGATTTTGGGAGACTTTCGGGAACCTCTCTGTCTGTTTGCCGTCGGGGGCTGGACTCGAGTGGTTCTGTACAACTTCCCATCAGAGGCCCACATAACGGTATGGGGGACGCTCGGATGGTCAGAGGTCGGATCAGCGGATCGAGCTTGCCAAGCTCGCGCTGCCCTAGACTTCTTTGCTCTAGTGCGTAAGGGCACATAGTAGGAAGAGTCTAAGTGATGTTGGAGAGAGTCAGACATATCTTCTTGGGAGCACAAGTGATCCGGACCATAGGAGACGCGGTCGAAGACGGAGCCACGTGGATTAGGCATCATGCGACTGGCATCAATGTGGCTGACAGTTGTGGCCGCATAGGCTTTCTTTATGCGGCTGGAAGTCTCGGCCGTATGAGTTTTCTTCATACGGCTAGATGATCTGGCCGCATAGACCTCCTTCATGCGGCTGGCAGTTTCAGCCGCATGAGCATCCTGCATGCGGTTGGCAGGCTTGGCCATATGAGTGTTCGGCTTCTTCTTGGGGTGCATAGAATCACTCTTTGTCCCTGCAAGTCCAGCATCGTAGTGCTTTCCTCTGCCGGACATAGGGACAGTAGAGTCCTCTATGGCTTGAAGTGGAGCTGTATGAGAGTCGCCTTCGCCGTTTTGGGCAGCAGGGAGTGCTCCGTCCAGAGCTTGGGGAGAAGAAAATAATTTTGGCCTCCACTCGTTGTGAGCTTTCTTTGTGCGGGTTCGCTTCTGGACCGGGCCAGCGCTTCCCTCAGAGGGTATTTCTTCAAACGCCTGTTGGTCGAAGCGGACGACCATCTTCTGTTGTATGGAGCCAAGTTTTGCTGCATCCGATTACGTCACCAACTCCTCAGCCGTGGAGAAGTTTGTCCCCAGAAGAGTCGCCATCGTGTTTGCCATAAAATATAAAAGAACAGAACAATTATCGGAGGACTGGACTTTTACTTCACAATACAAACTCGCTTATATAAAGAAAGCCTAGGGACGAAAACCTAGGTACAACAATCTAAGTATAATTGTTTATTTTAGATTCTGGGGGGTGACGGTAGAGGCTCGGGAAAGCGACGGCAGCTCTGTCTTACTCTTTGGACGATCGGGTGCAGCCTTGGCTCTGTAGAAGAACTGCTTGGCGTTGATGAAGAAATGCTCTCTTTTCAGGATCTGTATATTCTCTCTCTGGCTCTCTATGTTTCTCTCTGTATATGTCTTCTCCGTATCTCTCTCTGTATATATTCGCAAGGGAATGGCATCCTGCTATTTATAAGAGTGGGGGCATCATTAGGGTTTGCAAGGATTGCCCATTCTTGAAATTCGGCGGCTAAGGATCACTGGATCTGGGCTGTCCATCTTGAATATACGAGATTTGAGCAATAAATGTGATTGCATCAAATCTTTTGTGGGTAATTAATAATGATTGACATAAATCCTCCTGATTTGTCAACCTTGAATTTTTTGACACGTGTCATTAATTTGCCTGATTTCAAATGATCTGATTTGATCCCAATATTTTATTAGGATTTGTTCATAAATTTCGATCGATTTGATGCCACGTGTCCAGCTATCATGCCACGTGTCTGAACCGCAAGCTACTACAGAAATCTGAGCTGCAGGAAAGTTGCTCCTCATTGGGCCGCATAAGGCTGACCACGTGTCAAGGCTGCTTGAGAGTGGCCACTGAACATTTGGACCGCATGGTAACGATCTGAGCCGCATGAGTGTAGTCTTCGTGAGCCGCATGGGAATAGTCTTCGTGAGCCGCATGGGGCAGCCTTTGCTTGAACCGCATGGGGATAGTCTTCGTGAGCTACATGGGGCAGCCTTCGCTTGAACTGCATGGGGATAGTCTTCGTGAGCCGTATGGGGCAGCCTTCGCTTGAACCGCATGCAACTGTCCACGTGTCAAATCCTTATGAAGGTTTCTGGATTTCGGAAGATTGTGTCAGAGATTTCCTTCATTTCCCTAGGAGTCTGCCATTATGACGAAGTCATAATTGTATTTTTGGGTCGGGGCTGTCATGTGTCGGAGCTGTCAGTCGTCAAAGCATTTAATGCAGTAAAGGACAAACGGAAGAGCTGTTTGCAAGCCGCGTGGCTCCTCTCTGAGACGCATATAACTTGTTTGAGCCGCATAGACGCTCGAGCCGCATGGATATTTTGAGCCGCATGAACTCTCTGAGCCACATGGGATTCTCTGGCTGCATGGATCTTTCTTTATTCTTTTCCATGCTTCTACACCCCCACGAACCTGGTCAAAATAGAACCAAAGTTGTGTTTAAAAAGAAAGGAAGATAGGAAGAGATTTGTAGAGGATGTAAATCCAAATTTAAACCCCTAAATCAAATCATGTTTGAATATACCACACAATATCTTTTAGGGAATCTACTTATCAATCTAAACCCAATATTCAAAAACCCAAACATTAGAAAACTCATTTTGGAATCATACACGCATCCACCGCAGTCGTGCACAGACCCAGCGCTTCCCCTAACCCTAGCGACCGTCGATGACCACCTTTACCATGACGTGTGCCACCCCCTCTGTGCATCGTCGGCTACTGGCGACGGTAGCACCGTCGTGCACAGCCGCGCATGGCACAACAACAACCACGAGCCATAGTAGTTGGGACAACCACAGGTAACCCCTGTTCTTCCTTCTTTTTTTCTCTCATCGCTTGATCGTTTTACGATCTACGAAAACCTATATGTAGCCTATATAACCAACTATGTGTCCCTTCAATTAGATTCGAGAATACTTGACTTGAATCCTCAGGAAACCGATCCAAAAATCAACGAAAAACTGTTTCGTAAACAGCTTCGAAATAGTTTAGAAACCCTTGTTCGAGGATCGATTTTGATCAACTCGTGCACAACTCTTTGAAAAAAATTGAGCAATCTCATAGACAACCTATAGGGCTTTAAAAGTCTTTTTGAAGTTCCTGAATTCGTCTACTGTGCTCCAAGAAAACAGATTTCAAAAATCGGTAAAAACAGTTTTCAAAACAAGCAAAAATTTAGAAAATTTCTTGATACGACGTACGCCCCGCCAAACAGGTGGACGTGATAGCGAACCAAAAGCATTAAAAGGTTCGTATCGACTTCGCGGACGTGTGGGCTTTGATGGAATTCAAATTGGTTGCGCGTACGCGACGAATTTGATGCGTATCCGTCGAAATTCACCGTATCGACCTTTTTGCAAATTCTCCAATTACTTTGGGCACGTTCGTCGAATCGAAACAAAACTTGCGCCAACAAGGCTGTATTATTTTTCTAGTCCTATATGCCAAGTTTGGTCTGATTTTGAGAAGGTCGACCGAAATGCCTATTTGGCGGGCCCGCGACCCAATCCAACGTGCGAAATTGTGCACGGCCCTTCGAAATCCAACTTTGGATATACGATTTGGTTTGTCTTCTCAAATCGGACCTGTAAAAATATAGTTTGACGACTTTAGAGACCATTGATATTGGTACGTGTTTCGGTGCAAAACGGGTCCAAAGGCGGACATCGTTTTGACCCAAAATTATGATTTAGCCCCTGTTCCAGAATTTGACTTTTGGACAGTCATTTTCTAGATATATCTTATATTTCAGACCCGTTCATGGTGTTTATTTCAACATCCGAGGACATATGCGGGATTTGGCTTTCATCGCTTCACTATTCTAACAGTTCAAGCTATCGGACGTTGCCCCTTTTTGCACACAACCTCAGGCAAAATACCTTGTCATATTTACTGCTTATATTTAGTCTGAATTTTTGTTATTGCATATCACTGTTTACTTATTTCCAGTTCTTGTAGCTGTACTATTATTATAATTCCTGATTTATTGACTGCTCAGTGATATTAGCTTTACTTTACTTATTATCCTTTGATTGCATATGGACTTAGAGTTAAAGGACTATCATTTGTACTGTATAACATAAACCTTGATGCAGTTTTACCACGAGGTATGTGTGACATGAGTAGCATGTAGAAGTACTTGTGTGATGGCTGATTACCTGTGCGCATGCATTATGACTAACTGCTAATAGAGGCATATTAGGAGACTTGGCAGTTAGTAGAGGTATAGGAGTCATAGATATGACTCTACTAGGCATTGGGTGGGAAGAACAGTTCTTCAATGTATAGGCCACATATGCACTTTTCTATTGTCACGACCCGCACTCTAGAGTTAGGGCACGAGAAGTGGGTACGTCCAGCCTACGCCGCAGTGTCGGCGGTAGAACGCTGTCCTAGGTCTCATGCATCTAACAGTATAAGGCTAAACAGTTTATACTCCCCGAATGGGGGTGACATAGCAAATACATACTCAATCACATCTAAGGTAGAGCATGATAAGGATAGATGAAACATGAAATCCAAAAGAGGTACAACAGAGAGAAATCTAAGTGTCTAAGATACACAAATCCAAAAATATATCTCAAATCTCCAAACTCAGATGCAGTAATCCATAAAGTAAATACAACTCTAGACAATTGAAAATAGCTAACTAAATAACCTCTAATGTGTCTCCTCTAGGCTAGCAGGCAATCTCCAAGCTATCTGTAAAATTTATCAACGGGTCTAGTCAGGACTGGAGCGAGTACAGTACATCTCAACAATATCATAACAAGTTAGGAAATATAAACATACTAGAGAGTAAGATACAGGATCTGAAGAAATAACATGATGAAAAAGAGAGAGACTGTACGTAAATAGCTACAATATATAGAGAACTATCAGTGACTAGTGATTCAGAGCACAAGATGATTATGTAAACGGCACAATATCGTACACGAGTAATCTACAGAGGTTGTACACGAGTAATCTACTGGATTGATTACATAACCACTTCTACTCCCCCGCCCCAATCAATACACAAGGATCTAGATATGATATGTTATTGTACACGAAGTATAGTCGCACACGAGATCATGTGAATACATGAATATACACGATTTCACACGATTTGTACATGAATGTCACGAATACAAGGAATACACGATGCTCACGATAAAGTACACGAACACGAATACCCGATGTATCCGCTAAGGGGATAACATCATATAACAAGATCCATATAGTACTAATCCGTGTTTCCAATGTGTCAGCATCATATAAAGTAATCTAAAGCTGGAAATATAATCCTAAACAAGATATGAAATGATCAGAGAAAGTACTCGCCTGGTGTCTGAATGTCCAAAGTAAATATACTGTCCGAGGAGAGGTGTCTGGCTCCTAATCAGAACAACATAAGTCACATCATGTCCAGAAGGGTAATATAAAGCACTACAATGCATTCTACATGAATCTAGGTCAAACTAGGCCAAAGTCAACCTTTGGTCAACTCTGGTCAACTGCACTAGTCAAACTAGGTCATGTCCTAACCCAGCAAGTCTTACTATGCCTAACCAAGACTATCCTAGCAAGCACACATCAATACAAGGCTATACAAGCCAACATACACCCAACTCTATATAGCATGCAATTATTCAATACTCAAATAGGCAAGAATTCACATTAGATATACACTAGGTAATCTATTACATTAAGCTATACATATCTACACATATATACACATGCATATATTGGTATTCAATATTAGGTCTATAATCATGGCATTTCAAATGGCTGTATAAACTTATATATTACAATACAATATGCTAACATATATATAATATACATACATAGCTAAGTTAACTATATTCATAAATACTTATTTAAGAGCCTATGTGTGTGTATGTAAACATGGCAAAGGGGAAAGTGAGGGTTAAATGGACATACATAGTGTATACATATCAAAGAGTGTCAAAGTGTAAGTGAACAAAGTGTCAAGTATGATAATGTCAACATAGTGTAAGGGGTACATGAGGTAATATAGGATTTGTGTTAACATAGAACATTACGTCTCATTAACTTGTATATTGCATACATTACATCTATTATTACATTACATTCATGCTTGCATTCATTCATCATTCATTTATTATCTTGCACTACTATATGCACCATACATTACATACTATGGAACCTACATTTTTATTACAAGCCATACTTATACATGCTTACATTAGATAGGATACTTACACCTCATACATCATTTATTTAACCATTTACTCATGCTTGCATTCTCTATTTAGTTACATAATGTATATACATTAACATGGGTTAAAATCAAATAGAACATTATATTACACACAAGGGTGCACAAAATGCATATGCCGAATAGTAACTCCTACTAATAATCAATACTATACCAACTCAGCATGAATTAAATTCTAGGATTAAAGTATGTTATAGATCTATGTGTTAGCTTTCCAAAACTTCAAACGGATCACGTTTTCGTTTCCGAAAACTCCCGGAATCGCGAAAACACCGAGAACGCATTTGTCTTTCGTACAGCTGACACTCAAATAATTCTCCAGAAAATTACAGAATGAATTAGGCCTATTAATACATGTTTTTGGAAAGCTAACTTTAATACGCTTCTTTTAAAAAAATGGGAGACTAAACCAAGCTTTGAGCAAGAAGTTTTGATATTTCTAAGTTAGGGCTGAAATTAAAAACGTGGATAAAAATTATGACGGATTTAGATAGTTTGAGCCAAAAGAATACACAATATATATCCTAATTATCCACAACAATAATAGCAATAATAATATGAGGAACCACACTCACAAACTTGATTATATAATCATCATGAACCATTTATTACATATATAAATATAGATACACTCTCATTACAATATATATATATATATATATATATATATATATATATATATATATATATATATATATATATATAAAATATATATATATATATATATATATATATATTTTAATATATATATATGTATGTAACATGAACACATCTATAAGAGATACATGAATGAAATGTAAAGTACTCAAGAACACATCTCTACATATTCAAATCTGAGATTTAATATGAATTAATTCATTTAATCAATATTTTAAATATAAAGTGTGTCCAAGTTTGGGGGTTTTCTCCATGGACACAAGACATAACAATAATACAATAGAAATCCCCAAAGGACACATAATGGACACAAGAGGACACAAAAATAGGGACACAACAATGGGGGTCATTCCTATGGTTAAAACTTTCCTAAATGCAAAATAGAGAAATAAAAGAGAAAGAAATATTACCTAAAGGAGAGAAAATCCAAGAAAAAGGCTTCTTCCTTGGGAGAGCTTGAGAGCACTTGGGGAAGAAGACTTCTCAAAGAAAGAAAATGAGATGGGAGTCCTATTAGGGCCGTCCACAATGGTTATATCCCACCATCATTGAATGTTACAAGTTTGCCCCTACCTTAGTTACAAGTGTTTAAAACAATTTTGGTTAGGGTTTGGGGGTAAAAGGGTCAAATAAAAAAACTCTAAATGGTTAACCTAATAATTAGGATTATGACTAATCTTTCTAACATGACTAATTAAAATGTGGGCCATGGCTAACTAATGCATGGGTCCAACTATAGTCTAAGTTACCCCGGGTCCCCATTACAAGTCGGATTGAGATGAAATTCGAACCCAACTCAAATAACCCCAAAACAATATCATAAATAATAAAATAAATATCAAAATAATTCAAAGAGGTCAAATGCAAAATATTCTTAGGCCAGAAATGACATTAAAATATCATAATCACATGGTTAGGCTCTAGGTCAAACAGTCTCTAGGGTTTCACTAGCAAAACGTCAAAACCACAAGTCATTTATTTAAATAATTTTAAAATGATTTAAAATCAACAAAAATATATCATGAATTAAATATCATTATTAAAATAATTATAAACACGAAATTTCAAAATTACCCTCATTTGGAAAACTGGGTGCTACAACTCTACCCACCTTAGAAAAATTTTGTCCTCGAAATTTAAGATCGATAGTACTCCTTCTAGAGCCTCTAACCTACCCAATATCTAAGATAACACTACCTAACACTGGAATAATAAACAGACATCTAGATAGTGTCAATCTAGGAATACCTCCAACACTGCTCTGCTGTACGGCGGTAATGGAACATCAATAAAATATGGACTGGAACCTATATCCAAGGGACTGGACCTATTTTAAAGTGGTCTTAACTAAGGATGGAAAGGAACTGATCATAGGCTATAGGTATGCTTAAACTATTATCTTCCTATTAACCATCTATTAATACATTCTATTACCATAGGACGATGCATTACTAAGACATATAGGCCCCTATCTCCCATAACACATTTATACTCACCAAAAAGACTAGTACATCCTATCAAGGCTGATACTATAATCTCTCATAAATCTCATAAGCTACATGTTTATAGACACACATCCCCACATCAAGGACTAACCTATATATATCTACAACAGATACTAATGGGGTGACGTCCCTATTTTCCAACAATCAAGGTCTTAAATTTTTTTTATCTAAATCATGCAATTTGAAGGAATAGTATACAAGGTCAGGGCATACCATAGCAGTTGGAAGTCTCACCTAGGTATACTAATCATTCTAGGTCAAAACAGTGCTATGGTATCAACACACAAATAATCTAGGGTGTCCTAATTGGAAAGGTAAGGGAACAACAATCATCAAGGTTGTAGGGCTGTCTACCATCCTATATACAAATTGGTCATTAACAAGCAACTAAGAAATTATTAAAAGGTTACTATTCCATAAAATGGCAAAAATTGAAAATTTAGGCACAACAAATCACAAATAGATTTTTGTCTTGACACGATCTAAGTAGATCAATTTCGGAATAAAACGAGATTTGGGCAAGTAGGGAAATCAATAAAATCAAGTATGCGCACGAGCATCCAATGATGGAGATTCAGGTCATGATTAAATTTAATTCGACTGAGTACGAATACGAGGTTCATAGGCGATGAAAAGATTTCAAGAAAAATTGTCAAGGCTGTCGCAAATGAAACTCTAGGGTCAAGTTTAACTATGTCTCCATTCTCGTAGATTGATACATAAAAAAGCGAACCAAAGTGCAATAGGTTGATCAGACCATCATGTACCGGTTCTGATTAGACAATATGTTAGTGGGTGGCCACCCAATAAAATATGTCATGACCAAGCTCGAAAATAGATAAGCTTGTAAAACTAAGGCTAATTTAGCAGCACAAGATATAAGGGTGGTAATGATGAAAGGAATTACATAGTCCAAGATTTTTAACCAAACGGGTCAAGTAATCAGATAAGGTACAAGGTTAAGCATCTAAGGAAACAAGCAGAACACCATCACATGTCGGGTCGAAAGAATTGAGTCAAGGCTAGATTTCTAATTAAAATAAGAAGAAATTTAGTATAATGGTAGATGTTATAGTTTAGCCAGTTGACTAGAAAATCATATCAAGAAAATAGAGTACAAGAAGACGGGTTTTAGTGGGACATGATATACCTACATGAAGGTGAGCTCGTCTAGTTCTTGCATATAAGATTTGTTGGAGGGTAACAGCTAGTATTACATTCCGAATATCAAAGTCACGATAAGGAACGTCAAAGGATCTCAATTAGAAAGTGGGAGTTCAAGAGGTGGTAATTAATGCACAAAAATAATGAAGATCGAGTTAGTCATCTGCTTCTGATACTCTTAAGTTCATCTGGTCATAACTTGCCAATCATATCTTTACCTCACCAGTCTCCATATAAAAATTTAACCTTTACTTAAACCCTTACCATGACTACCGTAGGTAATTCCCAATTTCCAAACACCACTCGTGAAGCACATCCCTCACATTTAGGAATCAACATTAACCATTTATTTAAATTTTCAAGTTCTTTCACCTTGTCTTAAATTTGACCCAAAACATCTAAATCCCGTTTACGAATTCCTTGAACTTGTTTAAATTGTTCTCCTCGTATTATTTAATTTAAATCTCTAGGCCTTACAAAACTTATCTTCCATCATAAAATCAACTTTCGTATTTTCTTCGAAATACACCCTTGAATATTATTCTCCTAAAAATATTTCACAACAATCTCTAAACTTCCATAACTTTGTGTTCTCTCTATCCCTAGTCATTTCCTCGCAACATCTTGTTTAATATCCTTATTAAACACAATTAACTTCTCTTTTCCATTACTAACCTTCTACATAGCCTTAGGGTAAAACCTCCCAAGAATCAATAACCAGAATTTCGTGGTTTTCCAATCTAGGTTGACCTTGAATATCCTTATCAGTTTTGAATACACCTATAACTATCTCATAACCCCAAAATTTTCTCTAAATGTGATTGTTTCCAGATTGGCAGTATACATCTCTTTATTCTATTCGAGACCTTTACCACATTTCTATCTCAAGTTTCCATATGGAACACTCCACATTTGATTTTCTTTAGATCATCATATAATAACCTGTTACGTCTTCTCTGAGATACATGATTTACGTCACTTTCTTAGCCTTCCCCATGCAAAAGATACAAAGATTCAAGGGTTTCGAAGTACATCTGGTAGGGATGACAAGATATGGGTAATTAATGTAATGAGACAGAGTTTAAGATAAGAGGTAAATAAGAATGCAAGAGAATAATGGAGAGAAAGAATAATGAAGATATGTTCCTTCTCATCGGTTCAAACGAGAGGAACCCATCAAGCTTAAATTCAATAGCAAGGAATGAGGTGAATCCAAACAAGACGAAAAAGAATTCTAATTGAAGTTCAAAATGAGTTTCTCAGGGGTCGTCCCAGAAATCTCTCAAAGAATCCTAAGTGTGATTGAGTACCTTGGATTTGAAATTATTAATCTAAATACAAAATTAAATCAACAACTACAAAATTTTATCAAAATCATCAACTAATACCAGGATTCAAAGTTCTATAATGATCCACAAAATCAAATTCAAATCAAGGAAAAAGGTGAATCAAAACAAGGAAAAGGAGTTTAAATGGGAATTCAAAATGAAATTCTCAAGGGTCATCCCAGGAATCTCTCAAAGAATCCTAACAGTGATTGAGTATCCTCTCATCCTAACATCTTAATTTATATATCCTATAGCAGGCTCGTAGTAGTTCAACTAAGTCGTTGCGCTACTACAAAATCGTACTAATGCGAATCTCGACCTAGATAGGCCAACACTAAAAATGTGTCACGACCCGCACCCTAGAGTTAGGGCACGAGAAGTGGGTACGTCCAGCCTACGCCGCAGTGTCGACGGTAGAATACTGTCCTAGGTCTCATACATCTAACAGTATAAGGCTAAACAGTTTATACTCCTCGAATGGGGGTGAGATAGCAAATACAGACTCAATCACATCTAAGGTAGAGCATGATAAGGATAGATAAAACATGAAATCCAAAAGAGGTACAACAGAGAGAAATCTAAGTATCTAAGATACACAAATCTAAAAATACATCTCAAATCTCCAAACTCTGATACAGTAATCCATAAAGTAAATACAACTCCAGACAATTAAAAATAGCTAACTAAACAACCTCTAATGTATCTCCTCTAGGCTAGCAGGCAATCTCCAAGCTATCTGTAAAATTTATCAACGGGTCCAGTCAGGACAGGAGCGAGTACAGTACATCTCAACAATATCATAACAGGTTAGGAAATATAAACATGCTAGAGAGTAAGATACAGGATCTAAAGTAATAACATGATGAAAAAGAGAGAGACTGTAAGTAAATAGCTACACTATATAGAGAACTATCAGTGACTAGTGATTCAGAGCATAAGATGGTTATGTAAACGGCACGATGTTGTACATGTTTGCCATGAAATATAAAAGAACAGAACAATTATCGGAGGACCGAACTTTTACTTCACGTTACAAACTCGCTTGTACAAAGAAAGGCTAGGGACGAAAACCTAGGTACAATAGTCTAAGTATAATTGTTTATTTTAGATTCTGGGGGGTGACGATAGATGCTCGGAAAGGCGACGGCAGCCCTGCCTTACTCCTTGGACGATCGATATGCAGCCTTGGCTCCTTGTTAAAAGATGGTTGGCGTTGACGAAGAAATGCTCTTATTGCTCCTCTATTGCTCTTCTGGCTTCTCTCTCTCTTTCTGTGTATTCTTTTCTCTGACTATTGGGGAGTCTCTCTGTATATGCATATTTTTTTCTCTGAAATTGTATATCTTACAAGGGAATGGCACCTTGCTATTTATAATAGTAGGATGTGATCATTAGGGTTGCCAATGATTAGCTCTTGGAGATGGCGGCGTCTTGGAAATTGGTCCATCTTGGCCATTCGTTTTAATTATGATGAATCTGGGCCATTAGGTATAGATTACACCAAATCCCATGAGCAATTAATGCTGATTGGAATAAATATTCCTTATACTGATCTTATGATATCTGCGAATAAATCAGATCTATTCTTCTGCCACGTGTCCCAGATTTATTGGGATCTGACCCAATCTTTAATGGCAGCAAATCTGAGGAATTAATCGGTTTAGGACACGTATCCTAGGAGCTGCTTGGGGGATCTGGACCGCATGACTAGTGAGCCGCATATGAATGTGAGCCGCATATGAATGTGAGCCGCATATGGTTAAGCCCACGTGTCAGGGCTGCGTGGGCAGTGGCCCTCACTTGAGTCTTCTAATCATAAAGTTGTGGGCCGCATAGGTATTTATCCGCCTGGGCCGCATAGACATGATTCTCTTGAACCGCATGAAAAGTCCTCGCTCGAGCCGCATGAGACTTTCATGGCCTGAGCCGCATAGGATAGATTCACTCTGAGCCGCATGGGAAGTCCTTCGCCCGAGCCGCATGAGGCTCCTATGGCCTGAGCCGCATAGGATTTAATCTGTGCCGCATGAGAAACGAGCCGCATACGAATGCCCACGTGGCTAGGCCACGTGGTATTTTTATGGCTCTCGGGGGATTTGTGTCAGAGATTTCTTTTCTCTTCCCTAGAGATTCATCATTATGGCAGAGCCATAATTACCTGTTTTGGTGTCAGGGCTGTCAACTTTTCAGAGGGGTCAGCCATCAAAGCAATTAATGCAGCATGGGTTGAGGGGAGCACTATCAGGCCACGTATCTTCTGAGCTGCATGGAATGCCTTGGGCCGCATAGCTCCTTATGCCGCATGATTCCCTAAGCCGCATGAGTTCTCTGAGCCGCATGGATCTTTTCTAGCCGCATGAGTCATTTTCTTTAGTATTTCCATGCATCTACAGGACCCCCTTCAAAGTTTTCAATTTGTCAAATTGAAATACTTTGAATAAGAAGCATGGCCGTATTACTCTAGCCGCATATGGAATTCTGACCGCATAGAAGTCTCGACCGCATGAATTATTCAGCCGCATAAGTGACTTAGCCGCAGGAGACTGTTCAGCCGCATAGCTGCTTGCCATGTGTGAAGGTCTGTAATTGCCTCAAATTCGTCTCAGTGTCGTCTTTATAGAAGGGAATCCCAAGAGTCAGCTCATTAAATTTTTCGGATTTGACGCCTTGGGTGAATCTTGGAGACGAAACCCAAGGAGTCGGTTGCGCTCATTATGAGTCGGTCATTGGCCCATGTGTCCTTCTTCTCCCGTCTTCCTATAAATAGGAAGAGTTTGAAGAGAGAGAAGACTTTTTTATCTTCCTTCTTCTTCCTCAGACCTTCCCTATCTAGATCGCCCTTCTCCTCTTTTGATAATTAATGGCTCCCAAGAAGACCGTGGCAGTAAAGGACAAGAAGGCGGCCTCCACTTCCACCTCGGCTGCGGCTGCTACTCCGTCCGTCGCCGTACCTGATATTCATCCTGACGTTCACCCCCCTATTATTGGTAAGGACAATGCATGAGTTAAAGAACCCCAACCGCTATGGTTACGTCGCATACTTTATGCACGAGCCTTTGTAAATCGCATGTTCGCCCTATGGCTGAGCTGCGAGCCGCATAAGAGAAAAACCGCGTCTGTATGCGTGCCTTGCTGGCGAAGCCGCATAAGTGATGCTAAACCGCATAGTCTCTTTATTGTACGGAGCCGTATGAGATTTCTGAGAGCTTCATGGGGCCGCATGGATGTCTTCTTGAGCCGTATGGGGTTTGAGAGCACCCAATCGGCTCTTTCTTGTTTTATCCCTCCGTTTAACTTACTTTTCTCTGTTTGTTCTTCAGTGAACCTGCCGGTTAATGCCGCTGGAAAACTCTTGGTGGGTAGCGCTCAAGCCGCTCTCGGCTATAGGTATGACCATATTGTCCAGTATATGGCTGACCAGTTTCCGAGCGATGAGCCTACGGTTAGATTGAATGCCATCAAGAATCAGTCTTTTCACTTCCTTAATGCTATGATGAACTTCGGGAAATTTGAAGGGGAGTATTTGAAGCCTGCGTTCTTTTTTGGAGACGCCTTGACCCTGGAGAACGATCATGTCCTGGAGGTGTCGGAGGACTGGAACATTGTTTCTAACGGGATGGCGATTCGCATCCCTCAAATGGAGCGACACTTCCCGCTATCTTGGTTTAATATGCTCCCGTTAGATCGAAAGATGGAGGAGACTTTAACCCCTACCAGAGGTAGGATGTTTGTGGGGAACATCCACTATAATAACAATATGAAGTCTGTGATTACCGGCAAAGTACACACTAGTTGTTCTGTGATGGGGTTGGTCCCAGGTTCTTTCTTGAATGTGGCGGGCCCTAATTTCTCATTCTCTACCGCCGACACTTTTATAAATTAGCTTGCTCGGAAAGGCTCATATTCCGTTGGTCGGTTGACGTTCCCTGGTTGGGTACACTCTGTTCCTTCGTGGATCAATTTGTCTACTTAGATCTTGCAGAAATATGAGGCCTTTTTGTGCGAGATTGGCCTGTACCACGCTATCCGAGGTACCAGTCATGGCTTGTCCATAAACAAGAAGTTGTTCATGTCTCTGCTGGAGATGTATAATTGCCGTACGGGGACCTTTTACACACCTGTGGGGGAGATGGGACTCGCGTTCCATGAGATGCACGCGGTCTCCAAACTTCCTTAGGGGGACGAAGCGTTTGAAGTGTATACTCCCACTAATGAGGAACTCGAAGATCTGGAACGACGGTATCCTGGCTTTGCGGCCCTTTACCAGGAGATATTGTGCCATTATAGCACATGTTATCAGATGACTCGAAAGGATAGTAACCTGGAAGGGAATACTCCCTTCACCAGAGATTGGGTGCACTATCTCTTCTCGACAGATGCCTTAGGTAGAGTCACCTCTCGTCGCCCTCGATCTTGGGAAGCGGTTGATGACTCGGTGCCGTCGGCCAAAGGAGTGGCCACTACCAGCGACAAATTCGGGAACTAGACTGATACTTTCGATTACTTTTACCAGGATACTCAGGAGCTGTCTGAGAAAGCGCTTTTGGCGGGATTTTTGATGATCTGGCTACGAAATTGTGTAGTCTTGGGAGGAGCCGGTTCCATTGTGAGAATTAGTTGCAACTTCATCCTTCCGGCTGTGAAATTAATTTTATGAATCAGGTTAGCTCTCCTCCCGGCCATGGTATGCAGCATACACCGTGGCCTACGTACTTTCACATCCAAAATCATTGCTCGTGACGTAACCAAGGATTTTGAACAAACTGAGTTGCCCTATCACTATTTGATGGGGTGGCTGCTGATACATTACCCGTCTTTGATGAGGCTGGGCTCTGGAGACGGTGTGACTGATGATGACGCATTTATCTTCCGCTATCGTAACGAGTCTTGGGAGTGTGAAACCATGCGGACTTGTCGGATGGCATTGGCGAGGGCAGATAAGTATCATATCTTCGTATCCGTCCCTCGCTTTACTACCAGGGACATAGAGGCTGTACATATTGACGGTATCGCGCCCCCTCAGCTTCTTGATGGCCAGATGCTCTTATGGTTGCGTAACATCCGTCCCGCACATCTAGTGTACCGTAACCGCAATGCTATTTTTCTGGAGCCTTATCTGCCTAGCAGATTTGCCCGGCAGTTTGGATACAGCCAACTTTGTCTAGACATCCCCAGTCTTTGCCTGGGTTATGAGGGTAGTCTTCTTGATGGTATAGAGCTTGGCAATATTATGATTCGTTCCACACTCGCACCATTTTCTCTGTCCCTGCCATTAAGGAGTCAGTGGAGATCTTGTACATGGCAGCTCTGTATCATGTCATGGCGAACAAGCCCCCAGTTGGTTTTAACCCGGGCACCAGTTTTATTGTTGGCACCGGTCTGGAGGAAGGCTCTCAAGGGGCCAAGAAAAGAAAGGTTAGAGCCGAAGTGCCAGATTTGGATTTCGCTACTGAGGGTGGAGAAGACAACCAGTGCGATGAAAGTGACTCTATCCTTCCAGTGGT
This sequence comes from Iris pallida, assembly GCA_029216955.1. Taxonomy (NCBI): domain Eukaryota; kingdom Viridiplantae; phylum Streptophyta; class Magnoliopsida; order Asparagales; family Iridaceae; genus Iris; species Iris pallida. Next base: position 7,069,743 of record JANAVB010023800.1, read on the forward strand.
AGGCACAGAGGTAGGTCAGTCGCATGTTTTGTCAGATGAGGTGCTGAGGGATCAGTCTCTTATTGCGCCTGGTCCTACTCCGAAACGTAGCAGGCAAGTCTCTCCTATAGGCAGTATTTCTCGATCCCGGAAGTTGGTTGCGACTAGACACCGTCCGCTAGCCATAACAGAAGGTGGAGAAGAAGTCAACCCGGCGTCAGAGGTAACAAAACTGCTTTTGATCCCTTCCCCCTTCTTTTCTTTGAGTTTTAATCCTGACCGTCTTCGTTCCCTCTTTTAGGTTTCGGGAGAAGAAGAAGAGTTTCAGGATGTTGAGGCGGTGACGCAGGGTGACGGGGACTCCCATGAGCCTGCTCCTATTCAAGAGAACGCAGATCAATCTGTACCCTCCCTCGAGGTGACGGGGGTAGGGGACATGACTGAGTTTAACTCGGGGATCGCGGGTGAGGGGACTATGCCAGGTGCGGATGAGCCACGGCCTTTATGCCCCTCCCCTGGTAAGATTAGCCGAATCTTAACCCGTGAGGAAGCCTATCTGCTCTATCATTATGTCCTTCGGGTTACGTCGATTGATTATTATTCTGGGCATTCAGGTCCTGTCCCTCCAGTGCCGAGGATGGACGTCGCTGAGACAATCCCAACTGAAGGGGCATCGGTGGAAAGAGGTGTACCTCTTCATTGTCCGACTCATCTTGATGGGCTTTCTGGGGGCCCGAGTTTAGCGGGACAATTCTCGGGGCAATCGGGGCAGGGAACGATGGTCCTTGCATCATCCTCTGCTCCGATGGCTTCGAGAGTCGACCTTTTTTCCCTGTCGAGCATCCAAGCTCTCCGGGCGGCGGAAGACGAGTTGGCCGCTATCCATGCATCGTTCTTCTCGGAATCTGTTCCCTCGATGGCAACCTCTAGTGTTACTCCTCCGACGTTGCCGCTCCGGCTTCCCCTGACGCCCTCCTCTGCTGAGGTTTTGGACGATGCGTTACAGGATATGGTTGCCAGTTTTCATCATCATTTGAAGAAGGAAATCGAGGCCACTGTAGACAGAGGGACCTCTTTTACCTTGGCCCGACAATGTGCCCATGGTCAAATAAACATCCTTAGGGATCTTCCTGATGATGCAGGAATGGCTTCGCTTCTGGAGACAAAATTGTTGGAGGCTGATCAGCTGGTGTCCGAGCTTCGGGTATTACGGCAGGCTGATCTGCCTACTGTTATAAATGAGAAGCGAATTTCCCTTATTGTTGTTATAGAGAGGACCAGAGCGGCTCGAGATAAGACCAAACTGGGCGTGCTGAAGGATCTCAGTGACTTAGCTGACCGGTATGATCAATTGAGTTATGCAACTGAAAACGTCGTAGCTCGGGAGGAGTCTGTCTCTCGTGAGATTACTGAGACACGGGAGCAGATCCTTGCGCTTCAGAAGAAGTGGGCTTTCTTAGAGTCTGAACTCGAGACTACTCGCAATGACAGGGAACTAATTGCTCAGGAGACTGACAGGGTTACTCAAGCTTCGACTGACCTGGAGACTGCTTTGAAGAAATTAGAAGATAACTGTCAAGCGTTCTTGGGCTTGGATAATGAGGAGCATTTATTCCAGGAGGCCGAGCGTCGCGCTCGGCAACGGATTGAACGGAGGACCACCTCAGTAAGAAACCGCCTCCTGGAATTGAGTGATGCTGAAATATAGTCGACTTTTTCTTCTTGTTTTGTTTCTGTTTTCTTTCTTTTTTCTTGAAGGGGACATGATCCCGAAAATATGTAATGCCTTTTCTTCCTTCAAATAAAGAGTACTTTCAATTCTATCCTTCATTTGTATTGCTTGCTGCGCTTGTGATATTGTGGTGATATTTACCCCCGTATAGGGGATGTATTTGTGGACCTGTTACCCATGGCGTACCTTGGTTTTAGGCAGAGGTAACAAGTTTTGATCAGGGTACCTGAAGCTGCCATAACGATGTGGTCATGGGTGCTCTTGGTATTGAGAAAAGGGAATGCCATAGAGCAGCTGGGCTCCTGGGGCCTGATGAGGTGATAGATTTGTGCTGAGAAATTTAGCTGAGGATATTTGTGGGCCTATTATCCTTGGCGTACCCTGGTTTAGGGCACGAATAATAGGATGAAGGAGAACCGACATACTTGCTCAGAGGTGACGAGGACATGGCAAGTGGGAAGGTTTTTTAAACGTAGAGTCTTCCTACTCAGAGGTAATGAGAACATTGCAGGAGTGAACTCGACGGAGGATATTGATGGTCAACCGAGGAGATTTGTGGACCTGTTACCCTTGGCGTACTCCGATTGCGGGTACAGATAATAGGTCGAAAGGGGGTCATCATACTTACTCAGAGGTAATAAGGACATGGCAAGTATGAAGGTTTCTTCGACGGAGCCTTCCCATTCAGAGGTAATGAGGACATGACAGGAGTGGGCTCAATGAAGGAGGGCACATAGAACAACTCAGAGGTAATGAGGACATGGAAGTTCTACGTAGGGGTGATTTGTTTTTGGCGGAAGTAGAACGGCTCAGAGGTAATGCGGACATGGCCGTCTTAGAAGTTTGTGGACCCGTTACCTTTGTTGTGCACTGGGAGTACAGGTATCATGAGGGAGGATCTCTTGTAGGAAGAAAGTTCAGCGGTATGGTTATACATAACTTTCTTTCAAAAGAATGACCAGGATGTAAGTTCAGGGGTACCGATGGGTACATAACTCGACAATCCATAAATGTTGGAATCAAAGTATAAGTTCAAAGGTACCAGCAAGTACATGACTTGGAAATTTGGGATATCTTTGTGGAAGAAGGGCATGAGTTCAGCGGTACACGCGGGTACGTGACTCGAAAATCTGAAATATGGTGAGTGTGAGTTCAGTGGTACCAGCGGGTACGTGACTCGGGAATCTGGAGAATGGTGAGTGTGAGTTCAGCGGTACTAGCGGGTACGTGACTCGGGAATCTGGAGAATGGTGAGTGTGAGTTCAGCGGTACTAGCGGGTACATGACTCAATGATCTGGCAAACTATGAGGGTGAGTTCAGTGGTATCAGCGGATACATGACTCAATGATCTGGCGAACTATGAGGGTGAGTTCAGTGGTATCAGCGGATACATGACTGGATAGTCTGGAAATTTATGGAGCGAGTTCAGTGGTACCAGTGGGTACGTGACTCGAAAATCTGGAGAATGTTGTTTAAACATAGTATTTCTTCAGGAACTTGCCTTTGACGGGCAACATGAGCAAGTCTCCATTCTGCTTGGCGATACGGTAAGCGCCATTGGAGAATACTGTCTCTATGATAATGGGCCTTCCCATTTTGGCTGAAACTTGCCGGCGGTCTTGTGAGTCATCACCATTGGCCTCCGGACTGCCAGAACAAGATCGTCCACTTGGAATGTTCTAATTTTGACCTTCTTGTGGAAGGCTCCTGAGATGCGTGCTTGGTACAGCTCGATCCTTTGCTGAGCTAGGAGGCACTTTTCATCTAAGGCTTCTAATTCTTGCAGTCGACGTTGGTAGTTATCATCCGCTGTCAATTGAAAAGTGAGGGCGACGCGAAGTGAGGGTATTTGAGTCTCTAATAGGAGAACTGCCTCACTCCCGTACACTAGGAAGAATGGCGTATTCCCGGTGGATGTTCGAATTGTGGTACGATAAGCCCATAAGCATTCGTCGAGCTTCTCGTTCCAGTCGTGCTTGTTGGAGGAGACAAACTTCTTGAGGAGTTTGATGATCATTTTGTTGAACGCCTCTGCTAACCCGTTTGCTGTCGGGTTGTACGGCGTCGAAGCGATATTCTGAATACGGTATTTATCGCAAAATCGATAGAATGCGTGGCTTACAAACTGTGGACCATTATCATGGATGATCCTTCGGGGCAGTCCAAAGCGGTAGATAACGTGATGCTTAAGGAAGATGATCACATTTGAAGTCTTGACTTCTGCGAGTGGGAAAGCTTCCGTCCACTTGTAGAAGTAATCAGTGATCGCAAGTATGAAGCGATGTCCTCGGGAGGAAGGTGGGGTGATTGGACCAATGATATCCATTCTCCATGCTTCGAATGGCCAGGACGCCACTGTCGGATGTAGAAATTCGGATGGTTGATGACTGAAGTCTGCATGGACTTGGTAGGCTTTGCACTTTCTAGCATATTCGATTGCATCTGCCACCATCGTGGGCCAATAGTATCCCATTCGGTGAAGACGATCTTGTAGTTTTGGGCCGGGCTGGTAGGCCCCGCAGACACCGTCATGAGCTTCTCGTACTGCTTCTTTGGCTTCTGCATTCGACAGACACCGAAGCAATAATCCGTCGTAAGAGCGACGATACAGCATCTTTGTCTCTGTATCGTAGAAGAATCTGAGAGAACGCCTTCTGATGGAAGTGGCTTCCTTTGGGTTCTCGGGCAGGATGTCGTAGACGACGAAGTCGATGAATGGTTGTCTCCAATCTGGGGCATCATCGATCGTCTGTGCGGAATAACTTGCCACGAATTGTACATTGTTTTTGGGACAGACCAGTTCATGGCCTATCACTTCCACTGATTGGCGATCATAATTTGGAACTGCTAGGGAAGCGGCAAGACCAGCTAAGGCATCGGCTTCAATATTTCGGAGTCTGGGGACGTGCTCGATGAAGAATCCCTCAAATGACGAGATGATATCGATCGCTATTTGATGATAAGGGATCATGTCTTCGTGGCAGACCTCGTACGAACCCCGGATCTGATTGACGATTAGTTGGGAATCGCCGTATGCTTCAAGGTATTCTACCCCCAGCTCTCTTGCAAGTTGGGGGCCAATGACCAGAGCGTTGTACTCGGCCACATTGTTAGAGCACGATTCTGTGAGGGAATAGGCGCGGTTGATTACCAATTCGGAAGGAGAGACCAGCACTACCCCGACTTCGACGACTATTTTGCCTTTAGGTCCGGTCCTTGAAGCATCGTCAAAGAACATTCGCCATATAGCCTCGTAAAAGGTTGCATGCCAGTCGATGACCTCGTCTGGGATCTCTTCGTATATTCTGGAGGACTCCGAGCCTGGGTGGGCTGCTAAAAAGTCCGCCAGGGCTTGACCTTTGACTGCCTTTTGTGGGACAAAGATCGTATGATAAGGGGACAGCAACATTGCCCATGTAGCGAGTCGAGAGCTAAGTGCCCCTGGTTTGGTCATGAGGACTCTGAGAGGGTTGACCCGTGAGATCACATGTATCGTTTGTCCGGTGAAATGGCGAACACCAAGGCGAGGCATTCCTTCTCTACAGCGGTGTATCGGTGCTCTGGCCCAACCATCATTCGGTTGAGATAGTATATGGCTTGTTCGTGGCCTGCATCGTTGTTTTGTGCCAACAGGGCACCGAGGGAGTGCTCCATTGCTCGTTCATAGAGCAGAAATGGTTTTCCAGGGGCTGGGGCTACCAAGACCGGAGGATTTGACAAATATTCTTTGATGCTGTCGAAAGCACGCTGGCATTCCTCATCCCATACGAATGAGACTTTTTTCTTCATGAGGTGCGTGAATGGTCGACATCGCCCAGAGAGGTTGGAAATGAACCTTCTGATGTAAGCTAACCTCCCTTGAAGGCCTCTAAGTTCGCGGAGATTTCTCGGGGGACCCATCTCCATGATAGCTTTTGTCTTCTCAGGGTCTACATGGATACCCTTTGCAGTGATGATGAAGCCTAAGAACTTTCCGCTGGATACGCCCAGGAAGGACTTCGTAGGGTTCATTTTCAAATTGTGCGTTCGCATTAGGTCGAATACCGTCCTTAGATCCTGCAGATGGTCTCCCTTGCTACGGCTCTTGACGGCTATATCGTCAACATAGTACTCCACCGTCTTGCGTAAGTGGTCTCTGAAGATGATGCTCATGGCTCTTTGGTATGTGGCGCCGGCATTCTTTAAACCGAAAGGCATGACTGTGTAGCAGTACGTGCCAATCGGTGTTCGGAATGATATATGCTTTTCGTCGTCAGAAGACATTTTGATTTGGTTGTACCCCGAGAAGCCATCCATGAATGACATGCGTTCGAAGCCGCAGGTATTATCGATCATGATGTCTATGATAGGAAGGAGGAATTCATCTTTGGGGCATGCCTCGTTCAGGTTGCGGAAGTCGATGCAGATTCGAATCTTTACATTCTTCTTGAGGACGGGTACTATATTGGCGACCCAATCGGGATGTTGCTCATCACGAATGAAACCGCTGGCTATCAGTTTGTTGACTTCAGCTTCGATCGCATCCATGATGCCTGGACGGAAGCGTCGCTGTTGTTGCTTGACCGGCTTCGCATCTGGTCGAATATTGAGTTTGTGGAGAGCGATGTCAGGATTTAACCCTGGCATGTCTTCATAGCTCCAGGCGAACACATCAATGTACTCTCTGACAAGTTCTAACAGCGACTCCCGTTCTTCGTCAGTTAGGCTTTTACTGATGAAAATCGGTTTTGAAGAAGATTCGCTGCCGAGATCCACTTGTATGACCTCATCTTCAGTAGGAGGTTCTCTCAGTTCGAACCGCTTTTTCCATTGTGCGTCCAATTATTGGGCCCATGGCTCTAGCTCGACGATTTCGGGGATGTCTTCGTCTTCCTCGTAAGCGTCGGCGAATGCCATGTTGACTGTTATGACTTGTCTGAATACATCTCCGATGCTGGTATCTGAGTCGGAAGTTGGTGATCCGGTTGACTGTGACTGACAGTCGCATTCTTCATCTGAACTTTCAGGGGTCGTAGTAGGCGTTACATACCCTAACCCGCATCGAGTTTTGTTATAGTAGTTCCGGGGTTTGCCCGCCGGGACTGGCGGCTTCAAAGGTAATCGTCGCCCAGTACCGTAGTTCAATCCTGGCATCGTCTCTAGATCATACCCCTGTTTCTGTATGAGATATTTGGATTGAGGGCTATAGAGATACAGAGGCAGTCTCCCGGCATCTGACCCGAGGTCGACTTCTTCTATGGCGAGGGGATGCGGGTTGTTCGTCCGGCCGAAGATGATCGGATGATCTCCTCCCTCGAATATTCGGTAAGCGTCTTCTACTGGAGTAAGCTGGATTGCGGTGTACATATTTGTCACCTGTGTGTGTAGGTGAGCGCCTATACCGTGTTCCATAGCATACATTGTACATAGCTTATTACGCTCGGTGTAGTTCAAAGATAACCCTTTATTGATGAAGTAAGGTATCTTTTCTAGGGGGATTACATCATCAGCGGAGGGGACATCAGTATGGGCAGCCACATACTTGGCTAGCTCTGGTTCCTCTTCGACTACCCCCTGTGTGAACGAAGACTGAGAGGACGACCTAGAAAGCTTGATTGTCAGTGGTTCAGTTGATGGAGCAGAGCATGGAGTTGTTGGCAGACTGGCGACCCCCAGTTCGGCATTTGATGTGGGGCGAGGAGTGGCTGGTTCGCTGGAAGTGTCAGACCTTGTATCGAGGTGACGACCCTTCTTGGGAAGGCGTATCGTCAGCGGCTTATTGGAGGGATTGAGCTTTCATGTTTGGGGTTGACTGACTCTCGGCAGTCGGATTGTCAGTGGCCCCGTTGTGGGTCTCGGCACTTGGCCGAACCTTGGCAGCCGGATTATCATCTGCTCCTCTTGCGTCGAGAGGCTGATCGCGTCCTTCCGCAGAGTGGCGGTGAGGGGTACGAACTTGCCCGGTTTGCGAGCTTGGAGGTGGATCGTCAGGGGTCCTTCTGATCCCGTGGCTGTCTCGGTATGAGTTTGTGCGTCTCCTTCATCAAGGTGCCTCTTCGACTTTTCGTATAAGCAGGAGTCCGAGTAGTAAGATTCCACCCCCTTGAAGGGATCGATATCAGCAAATTCTGTCTTCACGAAGCCGTGTTTGTCGACGTATTTGAAGCACTGGTGTAGTATGGAAGGCACGATCATATAATCGTGTATCCATGGGTGCCCCAATAGGATGTTGTAAGACGTGTCTGCATCTATGACGTAGCAGGTGACTTCGGATTGGAGGTCGCCAATTTGACACTTCAGACGAATCTTCCCAATAGGGTAGCTCTTGCCCGAATTAAAACCGCTGATGGCGGTGCTTGTAGGTGTCAGGCGATGCATTGGGATACGAAGATGATGTAGCAAACCCTTCGGGATGATGCTTATGGAAGAGCCAGGATCAATGTGCATCCGATCCACCTTCACGTCGCCGATGTATCCCGTGTAGTATAGCGGGCGATCATGTAGGTTGGTTTTGATGAGCATGTCCTACGGAGTGAAGACGATGTTGGGCATTGCTCCTGTGCAGGCACTGTCTTGGAGATCCACGGGTGAGTCCTCCCCGGTGAGGTTGGATTGAGCGAGATAGGCTTCGACATTTTGGAGTTCTTCGCTCAATGCAATACGAACGTCCTTGGAGAGCCTTAGGAGTTCGTACAGTGACAATTTGGCCGGGGTGTTAGCCAATTGTGCTAAGATGTCAAAGTTATAGGGCCTCTCTAGCCCTTGGACTGCGTCCTTTCGGAGGTATTTGTCGAAGCGAGTCTCCTTCGGCCTAGGCTTGTCGGTCGTCGAAGGCTGAGCCGGTCCCGGAGCATCAGTTGTAGTAGGTTGATGATTTTCAGATGGGCTGTCAACCACAGGTTGGGATTGTGCTCCAGACCGCGTGACGACGGCTGTAGCTTCCTCGTTGTCTGCTGAGATTGTGTGGTAGGTCCTAATTTTTCTACTTTTTTTGTTAGTGGGAGTTGGTGTGGGCCGAATTACTTCTGACACCAAGTCTGGATGGACCCACATGACCACCCCTCGTGAGGTGGTGAGAGGTACTAGACCAGCAGCCTGTTCCCGGGGAGGTGGAAGATTGGTAATCTCCATCGTCGCTATAGGGACGGGGATTACCCCGTCTTGAGTCTTCGTCGGAAGGAAGCTGCCGAATTATACGGACACCATATTGGCTGCTACGGTTACTTCTTCGAAGTTGATGGCCAGAGCGTTCGAATCGATGAGGCTTTGGATGTACCGTTTTAGTTGGTAGCAGTCGTGTGTAGCGTGGTGTACATAACTCTGGTAATGGCAGAACTTTGGGTTCTCCAAATCAGCCGGCCGAGGCTCCTGCCTTGGTGGAGGAAGCTGAATTCTACCTCCTTGTATGAGCATGTCCAAGATAGGCTTGACGTGACCGTCTTCGAAAGAGTAAGTGATCTGAGGCCATTGTTTATCTGCTGGTTGTGACTCGGGCTTCTGGGTCGTATCGGCCACCATAGCCTGCTTTCCCTTGCTGTCCCAATTGTTGGAGGGGTTACCCCCATTATCGTTGTTGGGACGCTTGCCCTTGTTTTCTCCTTCTGAGATGTGCAACCCCAGTTGGCGAGCCTTCTTCAGTCGTTCTTCGGCGCTTGTGGCGCTGATGATGAACGCCTTCTAATCTTTGAATTGACTTTCGCCCATCCAGAGACTGATCGTTGGAAGCAGTCTCTTTTGGCAAATTTCAATCAAGAAGGAATCTGGATTTCCGGAAGGAAGCTTCATGGCGTTCTGGCGGAACCGCTCGATGTAGTTCCTTGTCAACTCCTTCTCCCCATGGACGATGTCCATGAGAGTGGACATAGTGACGTCCTATCCCACTTCGTAGAATCGTTCCAAGAACAGGTGCTTGAAGCCGGCGAAGGAGTGGATACAGTTGTCCGGTAGATTGCGGTACCAATAGAAGGCATCTCCTTCCAATGCCCCGATGAATAACCGTGTGAGGATCGCATCATCATGGGGCAGATGGTCGGTGGTGACCTCGAAGTAGGTGATGTACCAACTTGCTGAGGTCTTGCCATCATACGGGTTGATATTGAACGGCTTATATCTTGGTGGTAATGGAACATCCCTCCATTCAGCAGGATATGGTTGCCGTATTCTGAGATCTTGAGCGTTCTTTCGGGCATGGAACATGGCTCGGAGCTCTTGGACCTCTCTTCTTACTTCTCGGGTCTCGTCTGTAGCGGTAGGGGCTGTTACTTCGGGAGAATTATTGCCCGGGTTTGGTGCCGCTGAGTTCGAATCTATATTGACTGCGGGGCCCGTGCTTGTTTGACCAGGCGCTCCTCCTTGTAGCGTTGGCAGGGCCGCTTTAATCTCGTCTACAGACTTGACCAAAGCAAGTAATATGGCTTCAAGATTGTCGATGTGCTGGCGATCATTGGAACCACCTTGATTGCTGTCCGTCATGAATACCGTCCTTACGTGAGGAGTGATGGAAGGAACGGTGGAGGAGGTGCCCTCCGAGTCATACCCGTGTACCGAGAAGTCATCGGGATATGTGGGAATATTGTCTTCTGGTTCGAACTCGAAGGGAGCAGTACCCCCAGCCTCAGAGTTTACTTCGTCTTGAGAATTACGGGTATCCTCGGGGACATCGGTGCCTGTCGTACCTGATGGGAGAATCGCTTTCCCGGGCTCGGCTCCTTGAAACATTGGATTGTTGCGGATGTTCAGAGGAGTGCTACCCCCAGTTCCCTCAACCCCCGGCGATGTGGATGACGAATTTCCTATTATGGTAAATTTCGTCTTTGAACGGGTGTGTTGGAATATACCAGTAGAGGACAACCGCTTAGACGATAGTTTCTTAGTTGTGGTGGTTGATATCTTGGGACTGGAGATATTCGTCTTTTTCCTTCTCCCTTCGGCGGAGACTTTTTGAGCGGAATTGCAGGAGACAACAGGAGGTGCCTCATCTTCTGAGTTCGGGTGCTGTAGCCTTTGGAAGACGGATGGCCGATCTTCCGTCATCGCTGCGTTGTTGCAGCAGCAATTGACGATGATTTGGGTGCAGCGATGTCCAAGCGAGGACTCTTTGCACGCCGACACTCCTTCTCTTTCCTTGCGTTTGTGGATGATCGCCTCCCGCAGGTCAGAGGAACCACTCTGTCTGTTTACCGCCGGGGGCTGGGTTCGAGTGGTTGTATACAACTTCCCATCCGAGGCCCGTGTGATAGTCAACGGGACGCCCCGATAGTCAGAGGTTGGGACAGCTGACTGGGCCCGATGAGCCCGCGCTGCCCTAGACTTCCTCCTTTTAGCACTTGTGGGTGCATAATAGGAGGAGTCCAAGTTGGGTACCACAGAGTCTGGCTTATCATCCAGAGAATCATCAGGGTCAGGACCGCATGAGAGACGGTCGAAGACTGATCGAGAGAAGCGTGAAATAGACGCTATACGGCTAGAGTTGGGTACCGTGCAAGCTGTCTGCATGCGGTTGTCTTCTGCCATCGGACGAATTATTTTTGTGCGGCTAGGAGTCACGACCGTACAGGCTGGCCGCATGCGGTTGGCAATTATGGCCGCATGGGTTTTTTGCAAACGATTAACTCCCACAGCCGCATGAATTTCATTCGTGTGGTTGGCAACTGTAGCCGCATAAGCTATGCGGCTGACAGATATGGCCGCATGAGTTTTCTTCATGCGGCTGGAGGATGTAGCCGCATGAGCTTTCTTCCTGCGGCTGAAGGATGTAGCCGCATGAGCTTTCTTCCTGCGGCTGATAACATAATGCGGCTCGGATCTCATAGAGTTCCTCTTTGCCCCTGTAAGTCCAGCATTATAGTGTTTTCTTCTGCCGGACTTGGGGACAGCAGAGTTGTCTACGATCTGAAGTGGGGCCGCAGGGAAATCTTGCTCGCCGTCTTGAACAACAGAGGATGTCTTTGCAAGAGCTTCAGCAGGAACGAAGGATCGGGGTCTCCACTCCTTACGGGCCTTCTTTGTGTGGGCTTGCTTCTGGACCGGGCCAGCGCTCTTGTCGGAGAGCATCTCTTCGAACGCCTGTTGGTCGAACCGGGCGACCATCTTTTGTTGAGTGGAGCCAAGCTTGGCTGCATCCGATTGCGTCACCAACTCCTCAGCCGTGGAGAAGTTAGTCCCCAGCAGAGTCGCCATCGTGTTTGCCATGAAATATAAAAGAACAGAACAATTATCGGAGGACCGAACTTTTACTTCACGTTACAAACTCGCTTGTACAAAGAAAGCCTAGGGACGAAAAACTAGGTACAGCAGTCTAAGTACAATTGTTTATTTTAGATTCTGGGGGGTGACGATAGAGGCTCGGAAAGGCGACGGCAGCCCTGCCTTACTCCTTGGACGATCGGTATGCAGCCTTGGCTCCTTGTGAAAAGATGGTTGGCGTTGACGAAGAAATGCTCTTATTGCTCCTCTGTTGCTCTTCTGGCTTCTCTCTCTTTCTGTGTATTCTTTTCTCTGACTATCGGGGAGTCTCTCTGTATATGCGTATTTTTCTCTCTGAAATTGTATATCTTACAAGGGAATGGCACCTTACTATTTATAATAGTGGGATGTGATCATTAGGGTTGCCAATGATTAGCTCTTGGAGATGGCGGCGGCTTGGAGATTGGTCCATCTTGGCCATTCGTTTTAATTATGATGAATCTGGGCCATTAGGTGTAGATTATACCAAATCCCATGAGCAATTAATGCTGATTAGAATAAATCTTTCTTATACTGATCTTCTGATATCTGCGAATAAATCAGATCTATTCTTCTGCCACGTGTCCCAGATTTATTGTGATCTGACCCAATCTTCAATGGCAGCAAATCTGAGGAATTAATCGGTTTAGGACACGTGTCCTAAGAGCTGCTGGGGGGATCTGGACCGCATGACTAGTGAGCCGCATATGAATGTGAGCCGCATATGAATGTGAGCCGCATATGGTTAAGCCCACGTGTCAGGGCTGCGTGGGCAGTGGCCCTCACTTGAGTCTTCTAATCACAGAGGAGTAATCCTTGTGGGCCGCATAGGTATTTATCCGCCTGGGCCGCATGGATATGATCCTCTTGAACCGCATGAGAAGTCCTCGCTCGAGCCGCATGAGACTTTTATGGCCTGAGCCGCATAGGATGGATTCACTCTAAGCCGCATGGGAAGTCCTTCGCCCAAGCCGCATGAGGCTCCTATGGCCTGAGCCGCATAGGATTCAATCTGTGCCGCATGAGAAACGAGCCGCATACGAATGCCCACGTGGCAAGGCCACGTCGCATTTTTATGGCTCTCGGGGGATTTGTGTCAGAGATTTCTTTCCTCTTCCCTTGAGATTCATCATTATGGCAGAGCCATAAGTACCTGTTTTGGTGTCAGGGCTGTGAACTTTTCAGAGGGGTCAGTCGTCAAAGCAATTAATGCAGCGTGGGTGGAGGGGAGCACTATCAGGCCACGTGTCTTCTGAGCCGCATGGAATGCCTTGGGCCGTATAGCTCCTTATGTCGCATGATTCCCTAAGCTGCATGAGTTCTCTGAGCCGTATGAATCTTTCCTGGTCGCATGAGTCATTTTCTTTAGTATTTTCCATGCTTCTACAGTACAAGAGTAATCTACAGAGGTTGTACACGAGTAATCTACTGGATTGATTACATAACCACTTCTACTCTTCCGCTCCAATCAATACACAAGGATCTAGATATGATATGTTATTGCACACGAAGTATAGTCGCACACGAGATCATGTGAATACATGAATATACACGATTTCATACAATTTGTACATGAATGTCACGAATACAAGGAGTACACGATGCTTACGATAAAGTACACGAATACGAATACCCGATGTATCTGCTAAGGGGCTAACATCGCACAACAAGATCCATATAGTACTAATCCGTGTTTCCAACGTGTCAGCATCATGTAAAGTAATCTAAAGCATGAAATATAATCCTAAACAAGATATGAAATGATCAGAGAATGTACTCGCCTGGTGTCTGAATGTCCAAAGTAAATATACTGTCCGAGGAGAGGTATCTGGCTCCTAATCAGAACAGCATATGTCACAACATGTCCAGAAGGGTAATATAAAGCACTACAATGTATTCTACATGAATCTAGGTCAAACTAGGCCAAAGTCAACCCTTGGTCAACTCTGGTCAACTGCACTAGTCAAACTAGGTCAAACTAGGTCATGTCCTAACCCAGCAAGTCTTACTATGCCTAACCAAGACTATCCTAGCAAGCACACATCAATACAAGGCTATACAAGCCAACATACACCCAACTCTATATAGCATGCAATTATTCAATACTCAAATAGGCAAGAATTCATATTAGATATACACTAGGTAATCTATTACTTTAAGCTATACATGTCTACACATATATACACATGCATATATTGGTATTCAACATTAGGTCTATAATCATGGCATTTCAAATGGCTGTATAAACTTGTATATTACAATACAATATGCTAACATATATATAATATACATACATAGCTAAGTTAACTATATTCATAAATACTTATTTAAGAGGCTATGTGTGTGTATATGAACATGGTAAAGGGGAAAGTGAGGGTTAAATGGGCATACATAGTGTATACATATCAAAGAGTGTCAAAGTGTAAGTGAACAAAGTGTCAAGTGTGATAATGTCAACATAGTGTAAGGGGTACATGAGGTAATATAGGATTTGTGTTAACATAGAACATTACATCTCATTAACTTGTATATTGCATACATTTCATCTATTATTACATTACATTCATGCTTGCATTCATTCATCATTCATTTATTCTCTTGCACTACTATATGCACCATACATTACATACTATGGAACCTACATATTCATTACAAGCCATACTTATACATTCTTACATTAGATAGGTTACTTATACCTCATACATCATTTATTTAACTATTTACTCATGCTTGCATTCTTTATTTAGTTACATAATGTATATACATTAATATGGGTTAAAATCAAATAGAACATTATATTACACACAAGGGTGCACAAAACGCATATGCCGAATAGTAACTCCTACTAATAATCAATACTATACCAACTCAGCATGAATTAAATTCTAGGATTAAAGTATGTTATAGATCTACGTGTTAGCTTTCCGAAACTTCAAACGGATCGCGTTTTCGTTTTCGAAAACTCCCGGAATCGCGAAAACACCGAGAACGCGTTTGTCTTTCGTACAGCTGACACTGAAATAATTCTCCAGAAAGTTACAGAATGAATTAGGTCTATTAATACATGTTTTTGGTAAGCTAACTTCAATACGCTTCTTTTAAAAAAAATGGGAGACTAAACCGAGCTTTGAGCTAGAAGTTATGACATTTCTAAGTTAGGGCTGAAATTAAAAACGTGGATAAAAATCATGACGGATTTAGATAGTTTGAGCCAAAAGAATACACAATATATATCCTAATTATCCACAACAATAATAGCAATAATAATATGAGGAACCACACTCCAAAACTTGATTATATAACCATCATGAACCATTTATTACATATATAAATATAGATACACTCTCATTACAATATATATATATATATATATATATATATATATATATATATATATATATATATATATATATAAAATATATATATATATTTTTTTTTTTTTTTATAATATATATATATATATATTATTTTATATATATATATATATAAAATATATATATATATATATATATATATATATATATATATATATATATATATATATATATTTTTTTTATATATATATATATATATATATATATATATATATATATATATATATATATATATATATATAAAATATATATATATATATATATATATATATATTTTATTTTATATATATATATATATATATATATATATATATATATATATACATACACAAATCTATATATGTAACATGAACACATCTATAAGAGATACATGAATGAAATGTAAAGTACTCAAGAACACATCTCTACATATTCAAATCTGAGATTTAATATGAATTAATTCATTTAATCAATATTTTAAATATAAAGTGTGTCCAAGTTTGGGGGTTTTCTCCATGGACACAAGACACAACAATAATACAATAGAAATCCCTAAAGGATACATAATGGACACAAGAGGACACAAAAATATGGACATAACAATGGGGGTCATTCCTATGGTTAAAACTTTCCTAAATGCAAAATGGAGAAATAAAAGAGAAAGAAATATTACCTAAAGGAGAGAAAATCCAAGGAGAAAGGCTTCTTCCTTGGGAGAGCTTGAGAGCACTTGGGGAAGAAGACTTCTCAAAGAAAGGAAATGAGATGGGAGTCCTATTAGGGCCGTCCGAAATGGTTATATCCCCCCTTCATTGAATATTACAAGTTTGCCCCTCCCTTAGTTACAAGTGTTTAAAACAATTTTGGTTAGGGTTTGGGGGTAAAAGGGTCAAATAAAAAAAACTCTAAATGCTTAACCTAATAATTAGGATTATGACTAATCTTTCTAACATGACTAATTAAAATGTGGGCCATGGCTAACTAATGCATGGGTCCAACTAGAGTCTAAGTTACCTCGGGTCCCCATTACAAGTCGGATTGAGATGAAATTCGAACCCGACTCAAATAACCACAAAACAATATCATAAATAATAAAATAAATATCAAAATAATTCAAAGATGTCAAATGCAAAATATTCTTAGGCCAGAAATGACATTAAAATATCATAATCACATGGTTAGGCTCTAGGTCAAACAGTCTCTAGGGTTTCACTAGCAAAACGTCAAAATCACAAGTCATTGATTTAAATAATTTTGAAATGATTTATAATCACCAAAATCATATCATGAATTAAATATCATTATAAAATAATTATAAACACAAAATTTCAAAATTACCCTCATTTGAAAAACTGGGTGCTACATCTATTATTGCCGGTTATCTCTGCTGGAGATACAGTCCTAGATCCTGATACCAGATTTCTTGCTGGCCTATGACATTCGATGAATGTTATGCTTTGAGGTCCCTGGTATCCTGGTAGGACCATACTTGAGTTTCTGCTCCTGTAGCCAGAGTGCCCATGCATTGAAGGTTTGTTTTTAACTGCATAAATACATTAGAATGGTCAAGTAACCCTCGTCAATGTCATATCACCCCCGTTTCATTAGTAGCTTAGGACAATATCGCATCGCGGTATAGTGTACTACCCCTTGTCCTTGTTTGGTTGCAGGGGTAGTCCACTGTTCGTTGATGAAATGTTGGATCTTGTTACGATTGGGACTGTTTACTTTACTTGTGATTTATGACACATTATATATATTTAGTTATGTGGCATGTTCTTTATGTATCTTGTTACGTTCCTCTGAAAACATGGTTATCTCTCCAAGTGTGTGCTTTGTGACTTGCAGGTGTTATAGTCAAAGACGGGATCTTCTCCATTCTTTCGAAGATGATTGCACTTGGTTTATCTTGCTAATTTATCGATCATTTCCTTATATATTTTCTTTAATTTAAATTAGTTGGTAGTAGATTTGTCTCTGCCCAACTATATGTATAAATGACAAATTTTATAGTTGATTTATATTATTATTCTTTGGTGGATGAGATTTAGTTATCATAGTTTACTGCATTTTATAGCTTATGTATACATACGGGGTTCCATACATTAGAGTATACTTCGTATGTATACAGCTGGCATGTCTACGTACTAGGTCCTAAGTATTTGTGACTGGGGCATTACAATGGTGAAAGGTCCGATGAATTGCGGACAAAGCTTTCCGGCCATGCCAAAGCGAATTGTGTTCCTGTGTCGAAAAAATTCTCAGGAATACCATATCGCTAACCTAGTCACAAAAAAAGACTCAACATGAATTCCTAAAGCAAACAACCACAAGCAACACAAACTAAGAACTAAAATTATACCTCGAACTCTAACGGTCTCCGGTGGCTATCGGCCCAATGTCGCTGCCTATCCTGCGCCACCTAAAGTCTATCCCTGATCAGCTTGACCTTCTCAGCTGCATCCACTACCATCTCTAGGCTAAGTAATACTCTCTCGTCGACATCGTCCCATGACAAGGGAGTGTGACACCTCCGTCCATATCGAGCCTCAAATGGAGATAAATCTATACTGGCCTGATAGATGTTTTGTAATCAAACTCTACCAGGTGGAGATGGTCCTCCCAAAAACCCCCAAGATCTAACACACAAGTGCGAAGCATATTCTCGAGTGTCTGAATGGTCATCTCCGACTGCCTGTCCGTTTAGGGGTGATATACGGTACTAAACTTGAGCTGGGTGCCAAGGCTAGCCTGTAAACTCCTCTAGAAATGAGAAGTGAAGCGACTATCCCGATCTGAAACTATGATCACTGAAACTCCGTACAATTTGACTATCTATTGCACCTACATCTCTGCCAGTTTCTCCGTAGACAATCTCACTTCGAAAGAAAAAAAGTAGGCTGATTTGGTCAATCTATCAACGATGACCCAAATCTCGTCTTTTTCTCCTGAAGATCGTGGAAGTCCGGACACAAAATCTATAGTGATGTCTCCTACTTCCACTCTGGAATGGAGAGTGGTTGAAGCAAACCACCTGGCCTCTGTCTCTCAGCTTTTACCTGCTGGTACACCAAGCATCGGGATACAAACTGAGCTACCTTCCGCTTCATGCCATACCACCATACATGCTCTCTTAGGTTTCTGTACATATTGCTGGCACCAGGATGCATAGAGTATTGAGAACGATGCACCTCCTGAAGAACCACCTCTCGAAGCTCCCTACTAGGCACGCACAATCTAGTGTCGTATCTCAGCGGCCCATCTTCAGCGATAGAGAAATCATCTAGCAACCATGTCTGCACTTGCTCCATGATGCTCCTCAGGGCTACGTTATCAAACTACACGGATCTAACTCTGTCCATAAACGCAGTCTGAATCTGTATGCCCCACAACTGCATCACCATCCCCGAAACGATCACCTTGATACCCAAACTATCCAGATCTGCCAAGATATGACGATCTACCATCAAATACATAGCTACCAAAAACCTGCTCAAGGCATCAGCAACTATGTTGGCCTTTCCTGGATGATACTGCTATGAGATATCGAAGTCCTTCATTAACTCAAGCGACCTTCTCTGCCTCATGTTCAACTCCTTCTGAGTGAACACGTATTTCAAACTCTTGTGATCTGTGAAGATTTCAACATGCTCTCCATACAGTTAGTACTTCTATAGCTCCAGAGCAAAAATAATAGCTGCCAACTCCAGAACATGGGTAGGGTAGTTCTTCTCATTAGGACGCAAATGCATGGATGCATAGGCAATCACATTCCTTTACTGCTGAAGAATATAACCCAGGCCCTTCCCAGATGCGTTGTTGTAGATTGTGAAACCATATGTCCCCGATGGCAACGTCAGAATAGGAGCTGTGGTCAACCTCTTCTTTAACTCATCAAAGGCGGCATGACATTCCTTGATCCAGACGAAATCAACGTCCTTCCTGGTGAGTCTAGTCATCGACTCTACAATCCGGGAAAATTCCTGAACGAACTTCCGGTGGTAGCCTGCCAAACCCAAAAAACTCTGAATCTCGACAATTGAGCACAGTGTGGACCAAGACTCAACTTCTAAAATATTCTTCGGGTCCACTGAGATCCCTTTCTCGGTCACAACATGACCCAAGTACTCTACCTGATCCAGAAAGAACTCACACTTCGACAGCTTCTCATACAGCTACTCCTTCCTGAGAGTCTCTAGCATAATCCGTAGATGCTTCTCGTGCTCCTCTAGCGTCTTCGAGTAGACCAAGATGTCATCAATGAAGACCACCACGAAGATGTCAGGTAATAGTGGAATACCTTCTTCATCAAGTTCATGAACACCGCTGGGGCATTGGTCAACCCAAATAGCATAACAGTGAACTCATACTAGCCGTACCGAGTCTGAAAAGCCATCTTTGGAATGTCCTCCTTCTTCACCTTCAGCTGATGGTACCCCGACCTGAATTCTATCTTCAAAAATACATTCGTACCGCTCAACTGATAGAACAAGTCGTCAATCCTCAACAACGGATATTTGTTCTTGATAGTGAGGTTGTTGAGCGCTCTGTAGTCGATATACATGTATATTGTCCCATCCTTATTCGGTACAAATAAAATAAAAGTGCCCCAAGGTAAAGAACTGGATCTGATGAAACCCTTCTGCAGCTCATCAACTTGCTTCTTCAGCTTTGCCAACTTGTTGTTTTTGACCCTATAGACGTGCTGCGAGATAGGCTCAGCGCCCGACACCAAGTCTATAGAGAACTCAATATCCTTGTCCGGTGGCATCCTCGATAACTCATTCGAAAAAACATCCAAGAACTCTGCTATCAATGGTTGTGGCAACTCCTGCCCTTCCAACATAGCTCTATAGAAGCCTGTTCGACATAACAAAAGGTTGAACAAACATTTCACTTTATTGAATGTAAGGTATCTGTGTACAAAGAAGAAAGTCCTAAACAGGATATTCTAAGTACAGGGATAAGAGGTTTCTAGGAAAGTATGATGGTGGAGATTGAGCACTGCAGCGGCTCCTTTACTCCGTTGACAATCTGACGATAAATCAACCTTGCTTTGGCTCTATGGCACCATTGATGGGACTCTGGGATCACCGATCAAGAGGCTGTCTGGAGGAGAATATCCCTTGAAGATGGTTGGTTGGTTGGTTCTTTCGTTGATTGGTGGATGAGGGTGGTCGACTCTTCGTGGATAAAGATTGTTGATCCTTTGAAGTCAATTTTCTCTCTGTCAATACTTTTGTGGAAGAAGAACTGCTTTATTTATAGAGAATCGAGCACATATGTGATCTACATTAGGGTTCCAGAGATGTGAAAGAATCTACCATCATTATACGGTACGGGCTCCTACGGTGCTGACATGTGGCGGACATCGAGATTCCCCTCAAACGAGATCTTTGGTTGTTATAAACATAACCGACGGAGGTGACACGTGGTGTATGTCGATTTGTTTGTTCGAATACAGCCCAGTAAATCTTAGGATTTTATCCTAGATTTGGAGTCTAATTTATCCTCGTCTAAGATTTAAATCAATCTGATATGATATCAATCATGATTTAATCCCGATCTTCTCTACAAGAGGCGGTTTAAACAAACCAATTGGGGTAGACCCATGCTTCCTGCACTTCTGGAGAGGACTATGTACTGTTTTGCTTCTGGGGCGACGAGTAGACCGTGCTTCTGAAGACGACGGAACCTCTGTGCTTTCAGGCGACGAATGGATTTGGCTTCAAATGACGATGAGACTTTTGTGCATATAGAGCAACTTATGAAGCTGTGTTTTGGGATACCGGAGTCACTATGTTGTAGGCAAAAAGTAAACTTGTGCGTCAGGTTGGTGAGGTTACTGTGAGACCTTGGCCCAATATTTTTTCCATACATTTTTTATTTTTTATTAATATTTTTCTCTTCTAAATATTTCTTTGGTGATGAATGTTAAAATAGAAGATATGTTTTGCAATTAATTAAAGAGAAGGGAGCTTTGCAAAATCTAATTAAAGAAGGGGGTTTGTGCAAATAAACCCAATTCAAATTTAAATTCTATGATCGACTCCTTAGGATCAACACTCTGAGATGCAAGCCCTGATTTGCTTCGACTACCGGTTCTATCTGTAACAAATTCGATCATATCTAACTGTTCCTATATTTATACTCGATCAAATCTCTCATCTCCAAAATCCTAATTTCGTGCGCCTCCTCCTGTTCATGAAGAGTCCACTGGTCGAGAGAGTTTCGTAGAAGATAGGACCTTCGACCCTTCAACCAGGTAATCCTTTTCTTCTCTTCCACCAAGCCTTATGATTGCTCAAACCCAGTTAGTTAACCATGTAGAATAGAGGCATAGATATTTGTAATAATGCTTAAGAGAACTAGATGCATGTGAGATTGGGTAATAAGGGGAATAGACTGAACAATACAAATTAGAATATGGGCAATTGACCATGTATGTGTCATATGGGGTGGAGTAGCAGATGTAGACTGCTATATACCATCATGTTTCCCTAATGCATGATTCATAGATGACAAAGTGTCCCAATCAGAGAATCAGTGGATAGGCCTATACGTACTATACGTATATGCCCACAAGAGCAGTCTTGTGAATATAGATGCATACAAACCAAGTCGAGGAGTAGGTGATCAGTTTTTGTACATAAGCAAAATTGGAAAGGATGTACAGGTACACAGAAAAGTGGTGTGGGAGTGTGCTTGGTGTATACAGATTTGGTGTGTGTCGAACTCTCGTATCAGAGTTAAACCATGTATCAAAGGTTTCGTAATGGTTCTACCACACAAACAAGTAATCCCCTATAGTATCGGGTAACAGAGGGTATCTGTGAATGCCAAGTTGGGTTGAAGTATCGGATTATCCATCCTATAACCACTGACACATTGATATCCCAGTTGCAAACCTATGGACAGTAATAAGAGCAGACCCTAACCTTGTACCCGTCCTAGATGCATTATCTGTCCTGTCAACAGAACATTATAGGCTTTGTTTTATCTTTACTGTACATTCTTGAAAATGTAATGTTCAGTCCACATACTCAGTTGAAGGGATCCCCTTTGTCATAGGATTTACTCATATAGAACTACTCAGTCCACATTAGAAATTCTGACCACATTCATTCCCTGTTCAATCTTTGGACTATGGATTTTAGCCCTGCTAATATATAGATTTCTGTCCATTGCCTACATCATAATCCACCCTTGTATGTTCTGCTCCTACAAATATTTAAGGACAGACCCTGTTTCATAGTTAGGTATAGAACACCCTTTCAGTCCACTGCACCTTTTGTAATGCCATATTCCCCATTTTCCCAGGCCTTTGTAAGTTATTCAATCCTAAGATCCTCACCATGTAGTCCATCTCATTAATATTTTATTTAGTCCATAAACTATAATGTTCTAGTTTACTGCATCCCAGACCTGTCCACTTGCTTGAGTATCAGGGAATGACATGTCGGTCTCAGGGAGTGTACCCAACTGAGTACAGGTTTTAGGCAGTAGGTGTCTGCAGGTAAGGAAGACAGGTGATATGATCAATTTGATCTCTCTGTTTTATCCTAGGTGTTACTATATGTTTGCTTTTACCATCTGCCTAAAGCCAATATGGTATTCATTATGGTTATAGTCCACTGTAGATTTCCAGTAGATGTCCACGGTGCATCTTCTTCGTGTCCAGTGTTAGTGTAGTTTTAGTTGATTTGGTTTAGCATGTTTCGGTACATGGAAAACTTGGAGGAAAATATAAACATCAATTTGGCTAGATGACATTTATAATGCACCTAATGATGGCAATTCAGTAAAGAAAAGCTACTTCCTATAATCGTTCTACAGGGAATATTCAAATGCCTTCAGGTTCTGTTGTATACAAGAATGGAGATACATACTAGATTTTACTGCAAGTACTTGGTACTTATCATGGCTATCTCTTTGTTTAGGAATTCAGGGTTGCTTTATTGGTGATTGAGGCAGGGAAACCAGAGTTTGTTAAGACTGTTTGCATCTTATTAGTCAAATGGGATGACAGTAACAGGAGGCTTGGTAACACTTTTGTATTGGATATCTGAGCATCATAGAGACCTGTGCATAGACAACCATGGGTGTGTGCCCCTATACCTATATCGTATTTACTGCAGTTTTAGCCTTCGAACCTAGGTGTGGGCATGTTGTACCAGTTCATCCATGGGTGAGGAACCTTGTAGAGACTCTGAGATAGGTTGGTTAAATGTGTGTCGATTTGGGGGTTTGAATACATCCTAGGACCTTGAGTAACTATAGTACCCGGACACAGGGGTGCCAGCTGTGATAGAAATAAGAGAGAATCAACTATTTCGGATCTGATTTCATGTTTGTAAATTGGCATATTTGGTTCAAAATATTATTACAGTCTTTTGAGCTCGTGTTAACAGCAAAGGACTTAATGTGTAGGGCGCAGGTTCGAGTAGGGTATGGCCAATAGATCAGTTCCCTCCTATTTTAGTGCAGCCTTGGAATACTTGATTTCAGTCCAGTATCATTCACTGCTCAGTCCTTGTTTAGGCTATTTGTATTTCAGTCATTTGCACATCAAGTTCAGTCCTTATATTAGTATCATACCAGTTCAGTCCTAGGTTAACTGTCCAGCCACTTAGCCATATCCAATGGAGTTCCAGTCGAGTGTATGTGTCTGTCCTGCATCATAGGGACCAACCAAACCATCTATACTTTTGAGGATGAGTCATCATTCCTCCCATTTCCTGCCATCTATATATATAAGTAGGATAG
Organism: Iris pallida; assembly: GCA_029216955.1. Taxonomy (NCBI): domain Eukaryota; kingdom Viridiplantae; phylum Streptophyta; class Magnoliopsida; order Asparagales; family Iridaceae; genus Iris; species Iris pallida. Next base: position 7,093,777 of record JANAVB010023800.1, read on the forward strand.
GATGTAGATAACCGATATAATGATAGTAGTACAAATGAGGATAGAATATTGTAACAGTAAGTCTATTAGATATGTATTATCTATAGTAATTAGAACCTGATGTAAATACTAAATACACATATAGTAACTAGAATGTAGGGTATCAATAAGGGTTAGCAGTGTTGTGTAAATTTTAAAGAGGTAAGAGGATAATGTAGGGGCATCGAGCATACAAAAGTAGTAGAGGTAGACAGGTCCAAAAACGGGGGTTACAAGCCAAAGCCTAGAAGTCTAATAGAAAGTAGATAGGGTTGTCTCTTTTAAACTCCAAATTGTATATTGACATGTAAATCATAAACAGGCTACTTGGTCATCGATACAAATTGTAACCCGTACAGCAGCTCAGGACCACAGGCAAGTATACCTTGCCTTTCGTTACAGTTTTATTTACATGCTTCTCTGCTTCATTATTCAGTTGACTGCTGACATGTGCTTTACTATTGCTCACGGTTAGCCTTATAGCTTTATTGGACCTGTTTTTCACTTCTATTGGTTTGAGTTGTATCGTAGGACGATCACGTTATAGATTGAACTGCTATTTTTCTTATTTTGTTCATTTCCAATCTGCGAGTCCATACACGGGGCGAGGGTTGTCCATTGCACCTGCGAGTCCACATACGGGGCGAGGGTGACTTGTCTTGAAACTGACCTACGAGTCCACATTCGGGGCGAGGGTTGGTATTGCATTGATTTTCTTGTTTACTTGTTTTCAGCAGTTCATTTATACGTAGCTGTTCCTACATTCATGTCTCGCGCTTGTTTAGTTTTTCCTGCTTCTATCCTGGTTTTCTTTTATGCATGTTAAACTGTTAGAAAGGCTTGTATGTTATGTATCTTTCTAGTCCTTTGAGGACCTGATGATCTCTTCAGGTTTAGTCGAGGATTGAGCCAGGTGTACGCGAGCAGGTTTGAGCCAGTATTGGACTATGGTATAACTGAAGGCGAGGGTACCTTGATGATTAGCAGTTTTGATTCAGATATTTCTATTCCATGTATTATTTTAATCCGTCTACTGGTAGTGGATTTGTGTCCACCGGACGAGACCTAGATTCATGATGTGTTTGATATTTCAGTTTATTCATTCTAAATTCAGTTGATTGTGTCATATTTCTGTGGATGAGATCTAGATTACCTTGTTGGACATAGTTTCTGTGACTTGTATATGTGCTAGACAGCATTCTACCACCGACACTGCGGCGTAGGCTGGACTTGGACACGCTTCGTATCCGAAAAGCGGGTGCGGGTCATGACAGTTACTATTCTTTTGGAGCGAGAGGCTGACTTATATTGGTTGCAATGGGAGTTCCCAAGTCTCTTATGGAGAAGTGACTTAAGCTTCTGAACCGGAGAAGACAAAAATACCATAGGAATGGAGATGGTATGAGTATATCTGTCACCCCCATTTCTCGTATTTTGTAATTATACTCGAAGTTGGATTTTGGCATGTATCTTATTTTCTTGACTAGCGGATTTTGGATTTCTCGTACATTGGTTCTCGACCCGGCTTGGTTTATTTTATGAAGAAGGATTGGTTTGGTTTGGTTTATTTTACATTGGAACACCTTAGCCTATGCTCCTCCCTCATTTCCACCACAACCACCCTCTTTATTATCTCCACCTACCTTTCTCTCTTCTTATAATTCTCTCATTTATTTCTTCATCTTCTTCTTCTTCCTTCCTCCACACAACACCAACACCCCTTAGGCAAGTGCACCTTGCCACCACTTGAGAACCACTTTTTATTTGTCTATTAGCTAGATTAGGCCATGGTGATCAACATTAGAACTTGACATTTTGTGATTTGGAGTCTCCATTGTTCTAGATCTAAGTTTCTTCTATTTTCGGTTTTGTATGGTTTTGATCTATTTAAGTTGTATTTTTATGGGTTTTGATGTTCTTATGTTGGAGAGAAGTGAGTTTCACCCAAGATAGAACTTTACAAAGTCGGATTTGGACTTGTTTGGACCAAGTTATGGACTTTTGAAGCTTTGGGTTCAACCCATAGAGTTCTTGCTGATTTGGAGAAGACAGTGAGCAGTGTACGCGAGCTTTTTAGCTTGCGCCACTAAGCTGCACGCGCTCTTTAGCGCAGCACAGTCCGATCCATACGCTGCCTTTTGGGAGCGTATGTCTTGCATACGCTTACTTGGGTGACTAGGAGTCGTATGGAGTCCATACGCTGCCTTTTGGGAGCGTATGTCTTGCATACGCTCACTTGGGTGACAAGGAGTCGTATGGACCTCATACGCTGCCTTTTGGAGGTGTATGGAGTACTTGCACTGAGCGTATGACTTGCACTGAGCGTATGACTTTTGCACTGAGCGTATGGCCTTTGGTTGACTTGGTCTTATGTCAGCGTATCAGATCTGGTTTTATTTTCCTTAAGCTTGGCTCTTCTATAGCCCTGTATATTGATATTTTATTAGATATTTTATGCCCATTTTATATCCTTATGCCTTTTGTCATGAACTTGATAATCACGAATTTATGCAATATATTTAGAAAGGATAACTGAGCCTGACACGATAGTGACCCGTAGTGGTGCACTCCTGACATGAGTAACCTGACATAACCTGATAGTGGCCGTCGTGGCGCACTCCTGACTAGTACACTTGACCTGATAACCTGACATGTTATATCTTGATAAGCTGTTACGACGGCTACTTGACATGACGTGACCTGTATAATAACCTGGACACCGTAGGAGATTGTGCTTGTATAAATAGACCAGTCCCGTCTTGCATCATATCTAGGACAGGGATTCCTGAGTACCACGGTCAGGAGTACCTACTAAAATGGACTAAGGTTAATAACTAGATTAATACATTAGTCATGACGAGATTTCCCAGCTACAGGCAATCCCGTTACCTGGGTACGCCTTGGGATCTGTAGCCTGCCGTCGAGTAGGGCACATTTCCAGCACAATGTCATGTGTTGTACCCTTCAAGCTACCTAAGGGTACATTCATTTCCTGGACGATGTACCCACCTGAATTTAACTCAAATCTTTTATCCCGGGTAACCTTGATGGTCTGCAGGGCTTGTGGCTGTAGAATAATCTTACTGCATCTTGTTAGTAATTGGGCTTGTGACAACCCTAGTTAGTTAAAGTATCAAGCCGTAATTCTTGCTTGGCCGTGAAGTGATTGGACGGAGTCTAACCAGTCTAGTCTTGCCCTGATCCTGTTCCAGATTATTGAATGACCAGAATGCTTGTATTTATTTTACCGATAAATGGTAAGAATTCCAAGTCCTGTTCAGACGAAGGGTTACAACCCCGGTCCTTGTTTGGGTTACGGGTTGTAACCTGGTTATCTGAATAGTTCCATGGTTATCTCGTCGTATATCATCCTGGTGTATTTTCTTTATTTCCAGTTCTTACTTTTATTTATATCTTGTGCTGATTGCTGGTTTTAGTTCTTAAATGAAGCTTCCTTTGTGGCACTTACTCTTTCTGGGGTCTGACCCAGCTGGTTTTGTGTGGCCAGATTTCGGAGCAGCTCCAGAGGATCTACAGACCTTTCTGCCAGATGGTGAACACTAGAAGAAATCCCGACAACGAGTGGGTTTTATTTTGCTCTCCCACTCCCTTGTAAAAATATTCTTTTGAGGCATTTAGCCGACGAGCACCTGTTTAGCTCGATTGTACTTACCTGCTGTCTGCCTACGGGCTGTAACATGATTAACAGATCCTAGGGTTGATCATGTATGACTAAACTCTTGCTAGCCCTGACATTTTGTAACGACTAGCTTCATGATCAACTGAATATGTAATGTTTGGGACGCCTTACTATTGTATATTTAATGATCATATATCTTGTGACTTTTACTTACTTGCTTGTGATTGAGACACTAGGCTTGTTCATGACCTTAAGAGACTGTTGGCTTGTAGATAAACCCTCATGTATCTAGACAGCCGTGAACGTATAGCGAGATGGATTACATTTCATATACGTAGCTGGCTATGTCTGCCTCCGCTCTCCAGTATTCTGGTTCTGGGGCGTGACATGGTTTAAGTGGTGGCCTATGCAGGTCTTGTAAATCAAGATATGTGAGGGTTTACCGAATAGATGTCTCAATCAGTATTCGTCCTTGATCTCTGTTCGTATCTTCTGAATCCCTGGATTCTTGTCCTGATCATATGCTTGTATCGTTGATCTGTCCTGGCCCTTCCTTATTGTTCCCTATGTCGTCTTCTTCAGCGGTATTGTTCGTGGTCCTACCGACCAGCAAGGCGGAGCACCTCCCGCGGACCAGCAGCAACCTGGAGATCAAGCCCAGCATTCCGGAGTAGCCTCCAGAGTCGTGCCTTCTGGCGGAGAGCCACCAGTCCAGCCAGTTCAACCTGTAGAACATGATGACGGCACTTTGGTAGGACTCATCAGGACCTTGATAGCTTCCCAAGATCGTCGTGGAGATACCTTGCAACAGGTAGTGACGGATGCTTTGACCCGGGGTGGTCATCAGGGTAACAGCACTGCCAACAGCTTCAAGCGCTTGAACCCTCCATTCTTTGACAGTAGTGAAGATGCTATCGCGGCAGATGCATGGCTTCAGGACACAAAGGTGATTCTAGATGCAGCCAGGACCCCAGAGAACGAGAAGGTGGCCGTTGTGCGCCTGCAGTTGTTAGATCTTGCCCACAGCTGGTGGACAGCGCAGGCCGTTGGAATAGTAGCACCCATTGCTTGGGCAGTATTCAGAGAGAGATTCCAGACCAAATATTTCGATGCCGTGGCTCGGTATGATCTGCAGACGAGGTTTACTAATCTGAAGCAAGGAGGCAGAACGGTCGACGGATATGCGGCCGAGTTTTCCAGACTCAGTCGGTTTGCTCCCACTTTGGTGGCAATCGAGTATGATAGAGCCCAGCGGTTCCAGCAGGGGCTTCACCTGGAGATCTTGTTGGCAGTTGAGTAGTTTGAGCATCAGACTTTTGATGCAGTCTTGAGAGCAGCCCGGAGGCATGAGTATACCTCCCAGAGGATTGTGGATAGGGCCGGAGGTCGGAAGAGATCTCACGGCCAGATGAATCAGTCTTCAGCACCGGCCCCAGCAGCCAGGGCTTTGACTATTGGAGCTCCGAGGCGAGCGGCCTCAGTAACGTCGGTTCAGCATTCAACTCCGACGCACCCTCAGCAGCAGAAGCAATCTTTCGCAGTAGGTTGTTCTCATTGTGGAAAGCCAGGCCATGTGGTGGCAGAATGTCGCAGGGAACAGGGATTGTGTCTGGCTTGTGGAGCACCAGACCATAGGGTTGGATCCTGCCCGAATAGGGGTGGTTCATCATCGTCCAACCTTTCTAGCTCTTCGGTGAGAGGACCAGCTCCGGTCCAGCAGCAGCAGTATCCATTGCCGAGGCCCTTGCCGCCTCAGACCCAAGTGTTCCAGCAGCAGAACCCCCAGCAGTATGCACAAGTCCAAGCCCAGAGTCAGAGCAGGCAACGAGGATTTCAGCAGAAGGGACCAGCACCCCGAGGGCACGGTCAGGCTATGGTGATGACCATGGAGGAAGGATTGGCACCAGGAGAGGTAGTGGCAGGTACTATTCTCGTCAACTCCTTTCCAGCTTCAGCTTTATTTGATTCTGGTGCATCACATTCATTTATGTCTGCACGATTCGCGACACGGGTAGGATTGGAGCCTGAGTCATTATCAGTAAGGCTTAATATACTTACTGGTAACGAACTTGTGGGAGTAGATAGAGTGTTTTTCTCGTGTCGGATCGTAGTTAGCGGTAGAGAATTTCACGCTAGATTGATAGAGTTCCCGATGGCCGATTATGATGTGGTCCTAGGGATGGATTGGTTGAGGAACCAGTATGCTAGGATAGACTGCCACATTGGCAGGGTTATTTTTAGCATTCCAGGCGAGCCGGAGTTTTCTTTCTCCCGGGGCGAAGTTGAGTCATCTCCTCCAGTATTGTGGATGGCAGTAGCAGCAGTTCAGTTGCCCAGGATAGTCGAGGAGTTTCCAGATATTTTCCCAGAAGAACTTCCAGGTATGCCTCCGGAGCAAGAGATCGAGTTCACTATAGACTTGATTCCTGGGACAGCCCCAGTGTCAGAGAGAGTCTACAGGATGGCGCCATCAGAGTTGGAGACCTTGTACAAGATGATTGAAGAGCTTAGAACCAAGGGATTCATTCATGCTAGTGGATCACCTTGGGGAGCCCCGATGCTTCTTGTGAAAAAGAAGGATGGTACGTCCAGGTTATGTGTTGATAACCGTACCTTGAACTCAGTGACAATCAAGAACAGATACCCTCTTCCGAGGATAGATGACTTGTTTGATCAACTCAAGGGGGCTTCAGTATTCTCGAAGATTAATTTGCGCTCAGGTTATCATCAGATCAGAGTCAGAGAGCAGGACATCCCGAAGACAGCTTTTAGATCGAGATATGGGTATTGGGAATTCCTTGTTATGCCTTTTGGAGCAACCAATGCGCCGGCAGTATTCATGGACCTCATGGATCGCATCTTCATGCCTTACTTGGATCAGTTTGTGATTGTGTTCTTGGATGATATTCTAGTCTACAGCAAGAGTGAGACAGAGCATGAGCAGCATCTCCGTATGGTTCTTCAGATCCTCAAAGAGCACCAGTTATATGCCAAGTTCAGTAAATGCGAGTTCTGGCTCGATCGTATTTCGTACTTGGGTCATATCATCACTCGAGGAGGAGTAGAAGTGGATCCCCAGAAGATTGTAGCTATTGAGTCATGGCCAGTACCCAGTACAGTTGCAGAGGTTCGTAGTTTTTTTGGATTGACCGGCTACTACCGGCGGTTTGTTTCGAATTTTGCTCGAATTTCAGCGCCATTGATGCAGTTGACCCGCAAGGATGCGCAGTTTGCTTGGACAGCAGAGTGTCAGAGTTCTTTTGAGCAGTTGAAGCGAGGCCTGATAACAGCTCCTATTCTCACGCTTCCAGATGGGATCGGAGGATTCTCAGTGTACTGTGATGCTTCAGGCAGAGGTTTAGGATGTGTTCTGATGCAGCATAGGAAGGTAATAGCTTATGCGTCACGACAACTTCGTGATCATGAGAGGAATTACCCAACCCATGACTTGGAGCTGGCAGCAGTGGTGTTTGCACTTAAGTTGTGGAGGCACTACTTGTATGGAGATCGGGTGGAGATTTTCACCGACCACAAGAGCCTGAAGTATGTTTTCACCCAGAAGGATCTTAACATGCGTCAGAGGAGATGGCTGAAGCTACTTGTAGATTATGATGTCAACCTGCAGTATCATCCTGGGAAGGCCAATGTCGTAGCAGATGCATTGAGCAGGAGAGCCGGAGCTTATTTCCTAACGGCGCAGCCAGAATTGTTAGCCGATCTTAGAAGATGGGTATTGAAGTTGTTCTTCCTTCCAGTGTGGCCTTGATGGCCAGTATACAAGTTCATTCCACTATAGTCGAGAGGATCCGGATGGCGCAGTCGGCAGATTCCAAGCTTCAGCGACTCCGAGCAGAGTGTGAGGCAGGACGAAGACCAGAGTTATGTATTCATGAGGATTGTACACTTCGACATGGTAAGCGTCCTTGTGTACCCAGCGGAGATATCCAGCAGGAGATCATGTCAGAAGCGTACAGTTCGCAGTATTCCATCCATCCCGGCAGTACGAAGATGTACCGTGATATCCGGCAGCATTTCTGGTGGAATGGCATGAAGCGAGAGATAGCTCGGTTTGTCTCTCGGTGTTTGGTTTGCCAACAAGTTAAAGCCGAACATCAGAGACCGACTGGACTTCTTCAACCCTTACCGATTCCAGAATAGAAGTGGGAGCATGTGACCATGGATTTTGTGACTGGACTACCTAGATCCCCAGCTGGTAGAGATGCTATCTGGGTTATAGTTGACAGGCTCACGAAAGTGGCTCACTTTCTTCCATTCAGAGTTGGTCAGTCGACGGCTCAGTTAGCAGAGATGTACCTCAGGCAGATTGTCAGATTGCACGGTGTGCCAGTCAGTATCACCTCGGACCGAGATTCAAGATTTATGTCGCACTTTTGGCGTAGCTTGCAAGAGAGTTTGGGAACTCATCTCCAGTTCAGTTCAGCATATCACCCGCAGACAGATGGCCAGTCGGAGCGCACGATCCAGACTCTTGAAGACATATTGCTGTACACTTGACTTTGGTGGTTCATGGAAAGATCACTTGTACCTGGTGAAATTCTCGTACAACAACAGTTTCCAGGCCAGTATCCAGATGGTACCGTTCGAGGTACTGTATGGTAGGAAGTGCAGATCTCCGCTAGCCTGGGATGATGTTGGAGAGAGACAGATGCTCGGTCCAGAAATGATCCCCGCTATTCTTGAGGATTTCGCCTAACCGTGGCGTCATTCGTTTCGGCGTACGGGGCAAGCTTAGTCCTAGGTATATAGGACCGTTTGACATTCTGGAGCGAGTAGGAGATGTATCCTATCGTCTCGCTCTTCCACCGTCGCTAAGCGAGGTGCATGACGTATTCCATGTATCTCAATTACGACGGTATATCCCGGACCCGAGCCACATCCTGGATTATTCGAAATTGGTTGTTGGTACCAACCTTTCGTATAAGGAGAGGCCCGTGTCTATATTGGACCGGAGAGAGAAGATCCTCAAGAACAAGACTATCAAGTTAGTCCGAGTTGCTTGGGGTCATCACTCTTTGGGGGAGTCAACGTGGGAGCGTGAGGATGATATCCGATCGCGATATCCCGACTTGTTTGACTCGTGAGGTATAATGTCTTCTTATGCCTCATGCCTTCGATTCCTTGCTTGAATGAGTGATTGTCTGCCTAGTTATAGCTCGCATGTGATTAATGTAGCTTGTCATTGCTTCTCTAGCCTCTTGATTTAATTCCGAGGACGGAATTCTTTTAAGGTGGGTAGAGTTGTCACCCCCGTTTCCCGTATTTCGTAATTATACTCGAAGTTGGATTTTGGCATGTATCTTATTTTCTTGACTAGCGGATTTTGGATTTCTCGTACATTGGTTCTCGACCCGGCTTGGTTTATTTTATGAAGAAGGATTGGTTTGGTTTGGTTTATTTTACATTGGAACACCTTAGCCTAAGCTCCTCCCTCATTTCTACCACAACCACCCTCTTTATTATCTCTACCTACCTTTCTCTCTCTTCATAATTCTCTCATTTATTTCTTCATCTTCTTCTTCTTCCTTCTTCCACACAACACCAATACCCCTTAGGCAAGTGCACCTTGCCACCACTTGAGAACCACTTTTTATTTGTCCATTAGCTTGATTAGGCCATGGTGATCAACATTAGAACTTGACATTTTGTGATTTGGAGTCTCCATTGTTCTAGATCTAAATTTTTTCTATTTTTGGTTTTGCATGGTTTTGATCTATTTAAGTTGTATTTTTATGGGTTTTGATGTTCTTATGTTGGAGAGAATTGAATTTCACCCAAGATAGAACTTTGCAAAGTCGGATTTGGACTTGTTTGGACCAAGTTATGGACTTTTGAAGCTTTGGGTTCAACCTATAGAGTTCTTGCAGATTTGGAGAAGACAATGAGCAGTGTACGCGAGCTTTTTAGCTTGCGCCACTGAGCTGTGCGCGCGCTTTAGCGCAGCGCAGTCCGATCCATACGATGCCTTTTGGGAGCGTATGTCTTGCATACGCTTACTTGGGTGACTAGGAGTCGTATGGAGTCCATACGCTACCTTTTGGGAGCGTATGTCTTGCATACGCTTACTTGGGTGACAAGGAGTCGTATGGACCTCATACGCTGCCTTTTGGAGGCGTATGGAGTACTTGCACTGAGCGTATAACTTGCACTGAGCGTATGACTTTTGCACTGAGCGTATGGCCTTTGGCTGACTTGGTCTTATGTCAGCGTGTCAGATCTGGTTTTATTTTCCTTAAGCTTGGCTCTTCTATAGCCCTGTATATTGATATTTTATTAGATATTTTATGCCCATTTTATATCCTTATGCCTTTTGTCATGAACTTGATAATCACGAATTTATGTAATATGTTTAGAAAGGATAACTGAGCCTGACACGATAGTGACCCGTAGTGGTGCACTCCTGACATGAGTAATCTGACAGGACCTGATAGTGGCCATCGTGGTGCACTCCTGACTAGTACACTTGACCTGATAACCTGACATGTTATATCTTGATAAGCTGTTGCGACGGCTACTTGACATGACATGACCTGTATAATAACCTGGACACCGTGGGCGATTGTGCTTGTATAAATAGACCAGTCCCGTCTTGCATCATGTCTAGGACAGGGATTCCTGAGTACCACGGTCAGGAGTACCTACTAAAATGGACTAAGATTAATAACTAGATTAATACATTAGTCATGATGAGATTTCCCAGCCACAGGCAATCCCGTTACCTGGGCACGCCTTGGGATCTGTAGCCTGCCGTCGAGTAGGGCACATTTCCAGCATACTGTCATGTGTTGCACCCTTCAAGCTACCTAAGGGTACATTCGTTTCCTGGACGATGTATCCACCTGAATTCAACTCTAATCTTTTAACCCGGGTAACCTGGATGGTCTGCAGGGCTTGTGGCTGTGGAATAATCTTACTGCATCTTGTTAGTAATTGGGCTTGTGACAACCCTAGTTAGTTAAAGTATCAAGCCGTAATTCTTGCTTGGCCGTGAAGTGATTGGACGGAGTCTAACCAGTCTAGTCTTGCCCTGATCCTGTTCCAGATTATTGAATGACCAGAATGCTTGTATTTATCTTACCGATAAATGGTGAGAATTCTAAGTCCTGTTCAGACGAAGGGTTACAACCCCGATCCTTGTTTGGGTTATGGGTTGTAACCTGGTTATCTGAATAGTTTCATGGTTATCTCGTCGTATATCATCCTGGTGTATTTTCTTTATTTTCAGTTCTTACTTTTATTTATATCTTGTACTGATTGCTGGTTTTAGTTCTTAAGTGAAGCTTCCTTTGTGGCACTTGCTCTTTCTGGGGTCTGACCCAGCTGGTTTTGTGTGGCCAGATTTCGGAGCAGCTCCAGAGGATCTACCGACCTTCCTGCCAGATGGTGAATACTAGAAGGAATCCCGGCAACGAGTGGGTTTTATTTTGCTCTCCCACTCTCTTGTAAAAATATTCTTTTGAGGCGTTTATCCGACGAGCACCTGTTTAGCTCGATTGTACTTACCTGCTGTCTGCCTACGGGCTGTAACATGATTAACAGATCCTAGGGTTGATCATGTATGACTAAACTCTTGCTAGCCCTGACATTTTGTAACGACTAGCTTCATGATCAACTGAATATGTAATATTTGGGACGCCTTACTATTATATATTTAATGATCATATATCTTGTGACTTTTACTTACTTGCTTGTGATTGAGACACTAGGCTTGTTCATGACCTTAAGAGACTGTTGGCTTGTAGATAAACCCTTATGTATCTAGACAGCCGTGACCGTATAGCGAGATGGATTCCATTTCATATACGTAGCTGGCTATGTCTGCCCCCGCTCTCCAGTATTCTGGTTCTGGGGCGTGATAATATCACCATCCTGTGCCTCATGCAGACGCTGGGATGTAGATGCGCCTCTGAACAGTGAAGGCGTTGGCTGCGAATGGAAGGGTATGACACCCATGCGCGTCTGAGATTGGCGCAGGCAGGTAGCTGCACCTCTGGAGTGAATACACTGGCTTCGGAAGCAAAATAAGGGGAGGGGGACCGACCACCATCTTATTTCTGAGGTTGGCGCAAGCAGGTGGCTGCGCCTTGGGCTTGAAGGCTTTGGCCTCTGAAGCAAACAGTAATAAATATCCGCTCTTTAAGGAACTTCTCTCTTAATTGCCATCGTAATATAGACAATTCCAAGGGTCTAAGACTAACATTCAAAGTGCTGAGTCTTAGGTTCATCCCATTAATATAGGAATTCTGACCGTCAGCCGTGTGGCGTGCGCTCTGGGCCATTCTCGGTCCTATAAAGGGGAAGTTCTCCTCTGAAGAGTCGTTGTCTTCTTCTCGGCATCCTTCACCCCCATGTGAGATCTAAACATAACATCGAGCGGCGATTGGCCTTATGTAAGTTGGCTGCTGGTTGAGGCTTTTCTCGTTTGTAGGACCCACGTTCTTGTGGAAGAACTCTGTGTAGAAGAAGCCGTCGTTGTCCTTGAGAAGTATACAAATGTCCTTCTTAGGGACTTCGACTCTGAGCCTCAGTCTTTTGCATCTTTTGCGCTTTGGCGAAGGGATGTCTTCAGTTGAGATTTTTTATGCTTCTACAAGACCCCCTTCAAAGTGTCCCGAACTTGAGTTAAGCTCGGAATACTTTGAACAGAAGGATGAACACGTGTCAAGACTGTACGAGCTGGGTGATGGCTGGTGTCACGCCTAGATCTTAGCAGTGATTATTCGGAGTCATCATTTCAGAGCATGGGCTCGTGATGGCTTCTTGATATTTGAGCCTCTTGTATCTTTGTAGGGATCGTAAATCACTTTAGCAGAGGAGGTTCAGAGTCACGTTCCTTCGATCACTCGTAGTACTGTCATCTGACATGGAGTGGAGCTTTAGCTTAAATTGTAAGCTTCCTTCTGAATGATGTCTGGCTCGTGGTTGGACCATGCGAACGGCTTATATAAAGGACTATCCCCTTGAAGATAAGACTCAGCTGCTTCAACAATGGCTTTGCTTGCCCGATGCTCGGCTCCTAACGACCCTGGAGATTGCTTGAGGCAGCCGTCGGTGGCAAATCTTTCATCCAAAGAAGCTGTAGTAGAACTACTACTAGATCTCGAGACGTCCCCTATCCTGGATGTCGTGGGAATCAATGTTGTCTCAAACCTTGCTTTCTGAATTCGCATTGGTTGCCATGCCGACCGAGGAGTGGCAAGGCCTGCTGGTATGGTTGCTCTCTCTAGCCAGCTGGGGAGATAGGGGAGTCGCTGTCTCTGCCTCGCCCGCGCTATTGAGGGCTTGTATCGTAATTTTAGCTTTTTCTTTTTGCTTCTGTGTTTGTAGCTACGAAAAGTCTGTAGTAGGTCTTTGTAGCCACATATTTTTATATGTAGAAGCTTTCTTGTTCCCTTTGCTTTTGTCTTCAAAGTAAAGAGGGAATCTTCATAATGGATTTTCCTGACCAGAGGTAATATAGACGCGGTAGGCTTGATCTTTACCGGGGTATAGAACAACAATCTAGAGGTAATATGGACATGAACTATTTTCTAGACCTACGGGATAATCATAGAACTAATGCGAGAAGAACGACACTCAGAGGTAATGTGGACATGGTAGCCGCATCTTCCAGGCATAGAGGAGCAATCCAGAGGTAATGTAGATGTAAAGTGCTTCATCTACTTGAGAGAATATATAGGAGGGAGGGAGAGAGATCCCCTTACCAGAACTCATGGACATCATTTTCATAGGATGTGGGTGCCTATGTTGGTTCTGTCTTCAGACGTAATACTTCTTTAGGAACTTGTTGTTGATGGACATCATTAGTAAGTCACCATTAGGCTTAGCTAGCCGATAAGCACCATTGGAGTATACCGTTTCTATGATGAATGGTCTTTTCCACTTGGGCTCAAACTTTTCAGCCGTCTTGTGGGTCATCACCATCGATCTCCGTACTGCCAAGACGAGGTCGCCCACCTGTTAGGATCTTTCGTGGACCTTTTTGTTGAAGGCCCCGGAGATGCGAGCTTGGTAAAGCTCAATCCTTTGCTGCGCGAGCAAGCGCTTTTCATCCAGTGCTCCTAACTCTTGTAACCGCCTGCGCTGATTGTCTTTGATGGTTAACTGATTAGTGATCATGTTAACAGACAACATCTTCTTAAAGATGACTCGTGCTGGTATCGGAGTCCCAAGTTGAGGAGTCAGAAAAGTGTGAGTGCCTCATGACTTCTTCCTCTGAATCTTTTGAGTTGGTCACAGGTGTAACGTACCCCAGCCCTCGATGAGTATGTTGGTAGTAGTTTTCAGCTTTTTCCTTTGGATTGCAAATCGGTATGAAAAGATGTCGGCCTTTGCCATAATTGAGCTCCTTATTGCTATTCAGGTCGTAGCCCATCTTCTAGATAAGGTTTTTGGCCTGCATCGTGTAGCGCTAGAACTGCATTTTGTCGCTGTCGAGGTCTGGGTCTTCAGGAGTTATTCGCTGCGGATGCTCCAATCGACCGAATATGACGGGTTCCTCTTCTTTTTTCCTGACTAGAACTACGAAGTAGGTATCCTGGGCAGGGACAACTCGGCTTACATGGTTGGCAGTTGTCATTGCGTCTGTAAATACACAAAAAATTGTCCAGGAAGTATTTGGTGTTCTAGCATGCATCAGAGTAGTTTAATGACAACTTTCTGTTAATGAAGTGGGATATTTTGTCCCGAGGGATTACGTCGTCGAAAGAGTGGGCCTTTGTGTTGGCGCAGACGTAATCTTCTAGCTCTTTGTTAGTGAGGACTAGAGCTGCCGCCAGAGGAGAAGGAGGACGTCTCCCTTTCAGCTTGACCATCAAGGGAGTTGTGGTCGGATGCCCCTGTGCTTTCATGGTTGAGTTGGGGACCTCTGGGGTAACCTTATTCGTATAGTCTCCTGACCAACTTCCATCATCACTGGAAGTGAAGGTGGAGCTTTGCCCCGAAGGTTAACAACGAGAGGCGCTGACACCTTAGGAGGCCACCCTTTCTGTCGAACATTTAAAGGTTCTTCGGCTACTGCTGTACTTTTTGAAGCTGTCTCTGCCTCGTCGTTAGCATCATTGTTATCGTCGTCCCAGGGGACTGACTTGTACAGATCGGCATCCGTACAGTAGGCTTCAAGTCCTCGGAACGGGTCGATAACGGCGAACTCCATTTTGATGGTCCCGTTGCTAGCCACATACTTCATACACTGATGTAGGAAGGAAGAGACAATCATGTATTCATGGATCCATGGTCGTCCCAGCAGCATGTTGTAGTTTATGTCTGCATCAATGACATAGCAAGTCACTTCAGTATGAAGGTCGCCGATCTGACATTTCAGGAAAATTTTGTCCAGGGGCTCGCTCTTTTCCGCATTGTAGCCACTGATTGTTATGTTCGAGGCTGTCAACCGATGCATCGAAATCCTTAAATTTTGAAGCAGGCTTCTTGGGATAATGCTTAGAGAGGAACCTGGGTCGATGTGGATGCGATCGACCTTAATGGCAGTGACATACCCTGTATAGTACAGGGGCGGTTGTGTCGGTTATTCTTTAGCAGTATGTCATACTGGGAGAAAGTGATACTGGGAATCACTTCGACCATGCTGTGGCAATATGGGCAAGCTGCGGGATCCACTTTCGGTGCCCGAACCTGGGTGAGGAAGGACTTGACGTTCTGTAAAGCTTCACTGAGCGCATCTCGAGTCTCCTTAGAAAGGTGGAGGAGCTCGAAAAGTGATAATCTAGCCGAAGTATTAGCCAGTTGCGCTAGAATATCGAAGTTGTAGGTCTTGATAGGCCCTATTGCCGGATCCTTTCTGAGAGGTTTGTCGAAAAGAACCTCCTTCTGTTTCTGCGGTTCCGTAGAAGGGGCCCGGGATGGGCCTGCCTCTGGTGCCTCATGGTTTTGGGGTAGAGTATTTGGTGGAGACTCCTCCTGGTCTGGAGCCTGGCTTGCCTCTTGTCTCTGCGCCGAGCAGGTGGTCACCAAAGCATCGTCGGTTAACGTAGAAACCATGCGGCATGCCTTGCTTTTCTTTCCTTTGGCAGAAAGGGTCGTAGATGTCATCATGTCGGGAGCCAAGTTAGGATGTATCCACATGACTTCGCCTTGAGGCGTGGAGAAAGGGACGAGCCCTTGAGCATTTTTCTGTGCTGGCGGAAGGTTGACTACTTCCATCGTCGCCTTTGGAATAGGGATGACGCCATCTTGTACCTCTGTGGCTGAAAAACTCCTGAACTGGAGAGTAACCATATTGGCCGTGACAGTCTTCTCTTTGTAATCCAACGATATGACGTTGGCGTTAATGAGGCACTGAATTTTCTCCTTCAACACGTAGCAGTCTTGTGTTGAGTGATGGACGTACTGGTGATAATGGCAGTACTTGAGATGGTCCACCTTTCCCACCTCATCATGACGCCAGGGTGCCGGGATGGACAGTTTGCCACTCTTCGTAAGCATCTTGAAGAGCACCAGCATATCCTCGTTATTGAAAGAGTAAGTCTCCCTCGGCCTCTGCGCTTCCGCGGACTTGGGGTTCACATGTAAAGCCCCAGATTTTTGACTAAGGATATGTGGTAATTTTTTAATTTTATTTTTAATAAATTATTGGTGAATAAAAAACATAGATTTTATTTTATAATTAAATAAACATTATCGTGGCTTGAACAATTGAAGTGCCACATGACATAATTTTACCCAACAAGTTTCGCATATGTGACCTAGTCGAGCTATACTACGACCATGGATTTTTCATTACACCCAAAAGCCCTCCCATGCACTTCATTTTTTACACGCAACTTAGAAGACGCGATATTTATAATTAATTAGGAGTTTGACCATCTTTTGTTGTGCGCAATTTTAACGCACGACATCTAATCGGACAGACCCAATGACCCTACGTCTAGGATCTCGGCATGACCGACTGTGCCTCCGACAATTTGGTGCAATTGTTCGATTTCCCTCACACACTAAAAATATTATAAATGGTCTCTATTTTTTTATATATTAAAATATATAGTGATGATAATAATAATAATAATAATAATAATAATTTTAGTAATAATAATAATAATAATAATAATAATAATAATAATGATGATGATGATGATAATAATAAGATATTTAATAATAGTGCTCGTTAGTAAATTTAGTATAAAAATATATAAACTATTTTTCTTGTACTCAGGTTCTAAAATACATTGTACAATTTTTTTCCTGGGGATTTTAGGATTTATTTCATAATTTTTATTAAACTTTACCTCTTACATATATTGTACACTATTTACGTAATATATAATAAAAGTCAATTTAGTATTAACTAATGCAACTTGTATAAATAATATTAGACATAGATTATTTAAATAAATATAAATTATATGTATTACCTAAAATAATTTAGATAAATATAAACAATATTATAAATAAATACCAATCCTACTTCTACTAGGAAAACATCTCTATCTATATCCTATCCTAACAAAGAAAACTCCAATTTATTTAAATCAAATCCTATCTAGTTTAGGAGATAAATTTGAAATAAATACCTATATAAACCAAATACATCCCCTTTTCTATCAGCCATAGTTCGAAATTATTTTTAGTCCAATAAAACTCTAAAATTCGTCATTAGAATTCAGCCCCGCTTTTTAGCAGCAAGAGCAACTTGGAACGACGATATCTCCTAGCTCCGAAGTCCTTCTCACCTCTAATTTTTTTTAAAAGATGCATATCGAGGTAAGATTTCCAAAAACATATTTTAATAGACCAAATTCATTCTATAGGTTTCTGTAAAACTATTTGAGTATTAGATGTCCGAAAAACAAACGTGTTTCGATATTTTTACGATTTCGGGAGACTTCGGGCACGAAAATGTGATCCTTTTAGTTTTTCGGAAAGATGATACGAAAATATATACCATATCCTAATTTTAAAATTTATTAAATAAATCTAATATGTACAGTATTAATTATAATTAGATAATAGACTAATTTCAGCATCCGGAGATGTTTGTTTGGACCTTAGTTCTTCGGCAACCGTTGTTCCACCTACTTTCCTATCTGATCTTCGCCACCACAGTGCTCAGGACCCAGGCAAGTATACCTTGCTATATTTACTATCATATTATTTATTTTCAGCATTTATTTACTTTGTTTCATATTTTTGTTTTATTTGTTATAAACTGGACGTCCAAGTCATACTTGGGTGCACGCGCCTCTATTAGTCATTTTTTGTTGTTTTATTTTATTTGATGCATATTGACTTAGTTTTAGCAGACTACCTTCTTATTGTGGGATATTCTTATATCTCCATTGGCCATGACACTTACACTATACTATTTGAGACATGTTACTAGGGGCACGGCTTGCATATTGACTTAGCCATCTCTATGTAATAAGTCGTGCGACGGATAGATTGTAACTGCTATGATTAGGGTATAGAGACTCAAGCAATTACAAAACTGGACAAGTTATGGATATGACTTTGTCAGTATGGGAAATCTTGGGGGAGGACAGTCACTAGTGCGTATGGGAAGCCAAATAGGTAAACCATAGTTTTTGAAAGGAACTATGGCGTAATATATTTGTAGATACCCTCTGACATTTTAGATGTTACGGTCGGATACGTATGACTAGATGCCAGTTACGTACTTATAGCCTAAATCACATCCATGTGCATGAAAGTTATCCGCTAAATTGTACATTAGACGTTTAGAATCTCCTTTGCATATTTGTGTCTAGGATAGTCTTCTGTATATTTTTTTTATTATTCTGACAGTTCATATTAGCATGTTCTTCTTGTATCTTTTTACGTCCCTTTGAGGACATGGAGATTTCTCCAGGTGTGTTTGTGATTTTTGCAGGTGCTCTAGCCAAGGATCGTCATTCGCTTCGCTCGACTCTTCCATCGTTGCTATGTATTTCTCTCTTTTTGTTGGTAGTAGATTTGTCTCTGCCCAACGTTTTGTACAAATGACTTTAATAAGTTGATTTTATAATATATTGGTTTGTATATGAGATTAGTTTTATGGTTACTGTATTTTATAGCTTATGTATACATACGAGGTTTTCGTATATTGGAGTATGCTTCGTATGTATGCAGCTGGCATATCTACATACTTGGTCCTAAGTATTTTGGGACTGGGGCATTATATGTTTTTGTGGTGGCCCATGCAGGTCAACGACAAATTGCTTGGTTACTTTACCGTACCAAGCAAGCCTACGCATAGGATTAGAGTCTAGGATCTCATCCACATACCTAACCGTCTCCCTCGATTTTCTTTTTCAAACTCTCACTTGACTGCCTTGATTTACATCTTGTTTGATTCCCTCTACCATTAATTCTTATCTTTCTTTCGTGCTTGGTAGTGGTTAGGAAGGTAACCTATACTAGGTGGGCATGACCCATTGTCCCATCATACTACTAGTTAAATTCTTGTAAGTTGGGTAGAATGCCCTATACCTAACACCCCCCTCAGACCCTTAGACCCATTAAAGATAGTACTAACAGGTTTTCCTATACCATAGAGTTTAGAGGACACTAACCCATTTGGTCAAAGCCTTAGACAAGAAAACAGTAGGACAACGGTATAGGCAAAAACATCGGACAAGACTTAGATTCTTCAGAAACTTAGACTATTTATACTTTCTTTCATCATTATCTCGCATACTCATAATTTTGGACTATCTTGACTAAGCGCTGCTATTATAGCCTAGTTTTGCAAACTTACTTTTTATCGAGCTTGTCTAGGACATATGTTTTATTGTAGGCGCCGACTAATACATTGTCTAATCAGAACTGGCGTATTATGGTCTGATCAACCATAGTGCACTTGGTTCATTTTTCATATGACTATTCTACATGGAATGTGATAGTTAACCAATATACTTATCCTCTAGGATCTCATCTGCGGCTGCTTTGACAAATCCCTTTGGACTATCTAATCGCTTTTGAATCCGTATTTGTGTTCAGTTGCATCTTCCTTGAAACCTTTATTGTTTTTCGTCTTCACCTATTTCAAAATAAACTTTGGTGCTTGAGGATAAATAGGCACCGAGTATCCCACTTAGTTTACCAACCACCTATGGCCATAATATTTGGATATACAAGTGTGGCTAGCCGTCGGCCAAGCCATGTGACTACGACCCCGTCTTGACTTACTTGTCCTTTTCTTCGACCCTTGATATATTAACAAGACCTTCTAATCATTTGAAACTTAAGAATAATAGGGTCATTTCCTTGAGCGTGCCATAACCTAGGTGATTAACTTCTCTTTAGAAATCACGTCCATGAGTATAACATGGCTTAGAATTTTATGGCATAAACCTTGATAGATACAGAAAGCACAAGGGTATCATATCTAGTTAGAAACTACTACCGTGATCCTTGTAAGTACCATAAATTGTTCTGTTCTACCGGTTCGTGTGTCATAGTGCTCCGCTAAAACATGGAAGCACGAGGACAACATGCACAACCGTTTCTCCCATTTGCATGGGAAAAAAATTGTGACATGATCTTCGTGACTAATTCTTTTTCCGCCTTACATTTCATTTCCACAGATCGTGTGTTATTTTTAATTTTAAGGACAAAAATATTATAAGTTGGGTAGGATGTATAGTCCCAGATTTTCGACTAAGGATATTGTGATAATTTTTAAATTTTATTTTTAATAAGTTATTGGTGAATAAAAACCATAGATTTAATTTTATAATTAAATACACATTACAATGGCTTGAAAAATTAGAGTGCCACATGACATAATTTTATCCAACAAGTTTCGCATATGTGACCTAGTCGAGCTATACTACGACCTTGGATTTTTCGTTACACCCAAAACCCTCCAATGCACTTCATTTTTTTACACGCAACTTAGAAGACGTGATATTTATAATTAATTAGGAGTTTGACCATCTTTTGTTGCACGTTATTTTAACGGATGCCATCTAATAGGACAGACCTAATGACCCTACGTCTAGGATCTTGGCATGACCGACTGTGCCCCCGACAATTTGGTGCAATTGTTCAATTCCCCGTACACACTATAAATATTATAAATTGACTCTATTTTTTTATATATTCAAATATATGGTGATAATAATAATAATAATAATAATAATAATAATATATTAATAATAATAGTACTCGTTAGTAAATTAAGTATAAAAATATATAAAAATATTTTTCTAGTATTCAGGTTCTAAAATACATTGTACAATTTTTTTTCTGAAGATTTTAGGATTTATTTCATGACTTTTATTAAACTTCACCTCTTACATATATTGTATACTATTTACGTAATATATAATAAAAGTCAATTTAGTATTAACTAATGCAACTTGTATAAATAATATTAGACATAGTTTATTTAAATCAATATAAATTATATGTATTAGCTATAATAATTTAGATAACTATAAACAATATTTTAAATAAATACTAATCCTACTTCTATTAGGAAAACATCTCTATCAATATCCTATCCTAACAAAGCAAACTCCAATTTATTTAAATCAAATCCTATCTAATTTAGGAGATAATTCTGAAATAAATACCTATATAAACCCAATAAATCCCCCTTCTATCAGCCATATTCAAAATTATTTTTAGTCCAAGAGAAACTCTAAAATTCTTCATTAGAATTCAGCCCCGCTTTTTAGCAGCAAGAGAAACTTGGAATGACAATATCTCCTAGATCTGAAGACCTTTTCACCTCTAATTTTTTTTAAGAAGCTTATCGAGGTAAGCTTTCCAAAAACATATTTTAATAGGCAAAATTCATTCTGTTGATTTCTGTAAAACTGTTTGAGTATTAGATGTCCGAAAAATAAACGTGTTTCGATATTTTCGCGATTTCGGAATATTTTGGGCACAAAAATGTGATCTGTTTAGTTTTTCGAAAAGCTGATACGAAATCTATACCGTATCCTAATTTAAAATTTTATTAAATAAATCTAATGGGTACAGTATTAATTATAATTAGATAATAGACTATTTTTAGCATCCAGAGATGTTTGTTTGGACCTTAGTTACTCGACAGCCGTTATTCCACCTAGTTTTCGGTCTCATCTTTGCCACCACAGTGCTCAGGACCTAGGCAAGTATACCTTGCTATATTAGTCATATTATTTATTTTAGCATTTATTTACTTTGTTTCATTTTTGTTTTATTTGTTATAAACTGCACGTCCATGCCATACTTGGGTGCAAGCGACTCTATTAGTCATTTTTCGTTGCTTTATTTTATTTGATGTATGTTGACTTAGTTTTAGCAGACTACCTTCTTATTATGGGATATCCTTATATCTCCATTGGCCATGACACTTATGCTACACGGTTTGAGACATGTTACTTGGGGCACGGATTGCATATTGACTTGGCCATCTCTATGTAAGAAGTCGTGTGACGGATAGATCGTAACTGATATGATTAGGGAATAGAGACTCAAGCAGTTACAAAACTGGACAAGCTATGGACATGACTTTGTTAGTGTGGGAAATCTTGGGGGAGGACAGTCACTAGTGCGTATGAAAAGCTAAACAGGTAAACCATAGTTTTTGAAATGAACTATGGCGTGATACAGTTGTAGATACCCTCTGATATTTTTGACGTTACGACTGGATACGTATGACTGCATGCTAGTTACGTACTTATAGCCTAAATCCCACCCATGCGCATGAAAGTTGTCCACTAAATTGTATATTAGACGGTTAGAATCCCCTTTGCATATTTTTGAATATGATAGTTTTTGTATATTATTTTATTATTCTGACAGTTCATATTAGCATATTCTTTCTGTATTTTGTTACGTGCCTCTGAGGACTTGGTGATTTCTCCAGGTATGTTTGTAATTTTCGCAGGTGCTCTAGCCAAGGACATAGTTTATAATCTACCTTCGTGATGCTAGCTTTTGGATCGTCATTCGCTTCCCTCGACTCTTCCATTGTTGCTATGTATTTGTCTCTTTTTGTTGGTAGTAGATTTGTCTCTGCCCAACATTTTGTACAAATGACTTTAATAAGTTGATTTTATGATATATTGGTTTGTGTATGAGATTAGTTTCATGGTTACTGTATTTTACAACTTATATAAACATACGAGATTTTCGTATATTGGAGTATCCTTCGTATGTATGCAGCTGTCATGTCTACGTACTTGGTCCTAAGTATTTTGGGATTGGGGCATTACATCACAGCTGCTGAACCTTTAGAGATGTTGACGGTCATGGCTTGCTTGCCTTTTCTGTATTTAGGGTTGTTACTAGACGAGCGTCTCCCCTTATCTTCGGGCGGGGGAAAGTATAGCCCCAGGGGTTGCATGTTATGGGCTTTCCTTTGTGTAGCATCCGCCTCTGTAATAAAAGACGTCCACTCTGTGCAAGAAGCACGGTGCCATAATTTTATAGCGGGCAGCAGGTTCTTGCGGCAAGAGTCCATAAGCACGGGCTCAGGCATGCCGGGTGGTAATCTGAGGGCTGCCTGGTGGAAGTGCTCGATGTGTACGCGGACAGGCTCGTTCTTCTATGGATAATTTCCATGAGGGTCGACCTGGTCATATCCATGCCTCCTTCATAGAATCGGTCCACGAACCGAGTCTTCAGGTCTTCAAATGACGAGATACAATCGTCCGAAAGACTAAAAACCACTCATAGGCTACCCCCTGTAGGGCTTCTATGAATATGTTGGACAGGAGGGCGTTATCCTTTGGCAGGTGCCTCATTACTGAGGCAAAGTACCTCAAGTATTGTCGGGGAGACCCCTTCCCTTAATAAGGTGTAAGCGTATGCAGATTGTATTTGGGAGGATAGACGACGTTGTCCCACTCGGCAAGGTATGGCTGTCGGATCACCATCTTTCGAAGCATTGTTTACTTCTTCTTGGCATCATGATGAGCATACAGCTCCTTGATAGCATGTTGTATTTTGGCCGGTACTGCGGAGCATGTAGCCGATGGAGTAGACAAGGATGGCCTGCCTGATTAGCAGTAGGCAGCCTGTTGGATTAGTCATTGGTTGGCGGATCATGCATAGGTGTAGAGACAGCGGAGGCTATGCTACTCTTGAGGTCGATTATGACCGAGGATAGGGTCTTCATGGTGTCCGTCGGCATATCTAACTTCGTCTCGAGGACTTCGATACGTCTGAGAGCTTTGTTGTTGTCTTCCTCATTACCATCGTCCATGAACACAGACCGAGTATGAGGGTGACTCGAGGGAGCCTTGGATCCTTCACTTTCTGGCTCAGATGCCTGAGCCTCGTTGTCCTGAGGATATACCATAAGATTGTGATCCTTCAGACTCAGTATGGTTGCAACCCCCAGTTTGGTGGCTGTCGTATTGCGCCTCCTCAGATTGGAACACAAGGTTGCCGTGCAAGGTAGGAGGCTGGCTACCCCCAGTTTTGACAAGGCACCAAATGCAGATCTAGAACGAGTGCCTTGGAAAACACCTGCATCGGGTACCTTAGCTTTACTGCTCTCTTACCTCCTCTTCGATTTAGCAACCAATATAGAAGGATTCTGGGAGGGCTTCATGAAAGCTCTGGAACCTTGCGTCGCATAGAATATGGCGATGCGGGGTTCATCATCTCTATGTCTCACCGACCCCTGTTAAGCCTCTGGCATGGGGCCGGCGTGGAGAAGAGTCTCCGGAAGACGGAATGTCTGCTCGGCGATGGCGCCGTCGTCTGCTGATAACAGCAGTTGATGGTTATCTGGGTACAAGAGTGCCTTGATTTAGGCACGTCCTATGCCATAAATTCTTCTTTCGCTTGGGAGAGGGTTGGATCTTTTATCGTAGCACTCCCATTGTACATGCAGGGAAGCTGCATGTAAGTACGATCAGCGGGTCTGGCGAGGAAGCCTTTGTTCGCTTCTGCGGGAATGCTGCTCGCATGGCTCCCTCTTCGTGGGACACACCGTGGCTTGGCTTACACACAGGAGTACCCCAGTGGAAGAAAGATTCGGCTGGTTGAGGCATTGGAGCGCGATAGCCTGTTTGTATAGCTTTTCATCCGCTGCACATGTAACTGTCAAGACGGGCCTCTGATCTGATATGGTGTCGTACGCTTGTTGTACGATGTATGAGCCACCTGGGACCTCTTCCTACTACCCCACCGGGCGAGTAATATTCAGAGTCTGTCGAAGGTTTACTTGAAGAAAAAGCGATTCTATCGAAGACAGATCTCCTTACCGATAATACTTCCGTCATAAGGGGTTGGACCGGTGTGCACTTCCTTTGGCATTATTTCTTCATCAGATCAACCATGGAACCACCATCTCCCTCGCCATACGTTTACCAGGATGGGAATCGGGCGAGCGAATAAGGCTGTTGTAGCCGAAATCTTCTATGTGGTTTTGACGTTGAAGGGGTCCTGAGACGCAGTTCCTACCATCGTGCTGCTGGCTGCAGCCGCCTTAGGCTTCTAGACACGTCGAGTCTTCTTCGATTGTATGAACCGCTTCGAAGTCTTCGACATTTACCAGAGAGGAGATCTTCAAAAGCCTGCTGGTCGAAGCGTACGACTAGCATGTCTTGAGAAGCTCCCAGCAAGTTATCATCAGATTGCATCACCGCCTTCTTGTTGGAGGAGAAGATAGTCCCCAGCAGATTCGCCATTTTGTTCGACATAAAAAAAGGTTGAATGAACTTTTTCCTTTATTGAACGTATAGCGTATCTGTGTACAAAGAACAGTCCTAAATCGGATATTCCAAGTACAAAGAGAAGAGGTTTCTAGAAAAGTATGACGGTGGAGATCGAACACTGCAGCACTTTTACTCCATTGATGATCTGACGACGAATCAACCTTGCTATGGCTCCCTGGCACCTTTGATGGAACTCTGGGATCACCGATCAAGAGGCTATCTGGAAGAAGATCTCTTGAAGATGGTTGGTTGGTTGGTTCTTTGGTTGATTGGTGGGAGGGTGGTCGACTCTTCGTGGATAGTGATTACTGATCATTTGAAGATTATCAATTGTCAATTTTCCCTCTGTCGATGCTTTGGTGGAAGAAGAACTCCTTCTATTTATAGAGAACTAAACACATATGCGATGTTCATTAGGGTTCTTGAGATGTGAAAGAATCTACCGTCATTGTACGGTGCGGGCTTTTGCGGCGCTAACACGTGGCAGACATCGATATTCCACTCAAACGAGATCTCTGGTTGTTATAAACATAACCGAAGGAGGTGACACATGGTGCATGCCGATTTGCTTTCTCGGATACAGTCGAGTAAATCTGGGATTTTATTCTAGATTTAGAGTCTAATTGATCATCGTCTAAGATTTAAATCAATCTGATATGTATCAATCATAATTTAATTCCGATCTTCTCTGCAAGAGGCATTTTAAACAAACCAATTGGGGAGGACCCATGCTTCCTGTGCCTCTGGTGAGGACTAAAGTACTGTTGTGCTTCTGGGGCGACGAGTAGACCGTGCTTCTGTAGACGACGGAACCTGTGTACTTTCAGGCGACGAGTAGACTTAGCTTCAAATGACGACGAGACTTCTGTACATATAGAGCAACTTATGAAGTTGTATTTTGGGATACAGGAGTCTCTGTGCTGTAGGCAACAAGTAGGCTTGTGCTTCAGGTTGGCGAGGTTATTGTGCTTGTGGAGCGATAAGCTGACTTGCATTAGTTGCGATGGGAGTTCCCAAGTCTCTTGTAGAGAAGTGACTTAAGCTTCTGAACCGGAACAGACGACTGTGCCATGGGTATGGAGATGGTGTGAGTATATCACCATCATATCCCTCATGCAGACGTAGGTAAGTAGCTACACCTCTGAACAGTGAAGGCATTGGCTGCGAAGGAAAGGGTATGACACCCTTGTACGTTTGAGATTGGCACAGGCTGGTATCTGTGCCTCTGGAGTGAAGACATTGGCTTCTGAAGCAAAAGAAGGGGATGGGGCCTACCATCATGTTTTTTCTGAGGTTGGCGTAGGTAGGTAGCTGCGCCTCTGGCTTAAAGGCTTTGGCTTCTGAAGCAAACAACAATAAATATTTGCTCTTTAAGGAACTTCCCTCTTAAAAGACACCATAATATGGGGAATTCTAAGGATCTAAGACTAACATTCAAAGTGCTGAGTCTTAGGTTCGTCCCACTAATACGAGAATTCTGATCGTCGGCTGTGTGGCGTGCGCTCTGGGCCATTCTCGGTCCTATAAAAGGGCAAGTTCTCCTCTGAAGAGTCGTTGTCTTCTTCTCGGCATCCTTCACCACCATGCGAGATCCAAACTTAACTTCGAGCGGCGATCGGCCTTGTGTAAGTTGGCAGCTGGTTGGGGCTTTTCTCGTTTGTAGGAATTACTTTCTTATGGAAGAACTCTGTGTAGAAGGAGCCATCGCTTCCCTTGAGAAGTATGCAAATGTCCATCTTAGGGAGTTCGACTCTGAGCCTCAATCTTTTGCATCTTCTGCGCTTTGGCAAAGGGATGTCTTCTACTAAGATTTTTTATGCTTCTACAAAGTCATCTCTCAGCTCCACTGCTATGGCGAACTCGAACTGGCTTTCCCGGTGGACTAATTAGAACTCTGCCTCCTCTACAGTTTATGCTAGTATGGTGCCTGCTCAACCAATCCGTACCGAGTATATTATCGTAGCTCGGAAGTGGCATCATGAACAAGCACGCACTCACAACCCGGCCACCCAATATAACTCTCCGCCCCTTGTAAACATCATTGACCAGGATAATACCTCCCCTGATCATGATCTTACAAGTCCTACCCAGTGGTTCAGCAACAATATTGTATCTAAGAGCAAAAGAGACAAAAAAAAGCTATATGTAGCACCAGAGTCAAACAAAGATAATACAAGAAAGGAATCGGGAAGAACAGAACATGCCACCACGTCTGCTACGGGCTCGGGATCCTCGACTATCAGTGCGAATGCTCAACCCTGAGATGCTCCCCTCTGATGCTGGGCGAAGCATTGTTGCTGGATCGGAAGTGTCAGACCCCTCGGCTGAACAACAGGTCCCATTGGAGCTCTAGCATGAGGTACTCTGCCTGGACCTTCCTGAGTTGGACGAGTCGGACAATCCTTCAACTGATGGTCGGGCAACCCACAGAACAAACAAATGTCGAACCTCTTCCTACATATATCTCGGGTGTGTCCTAGTTTCGCAGAAGGCACGCTGAGGAACCTGCCTCTGCACAAGGTGAGGATGTGCACAGGCTGGTGCATAGTGCTGTGATGTTGATGCTGCTGGTGAAATGACCTCTACTGAATCTGAGGACGCATGGCCGGTCCTGACTGGAACCAGCACCCATCGCGTCCCTACTCCTCTTGGGCCTGAGATCAAAGTCCTCTGCGATCTGAGCATCGATCATGATGTCCTCAAATGTTGTCATGTGACGCCCAGATGTGCAAGATCTGACCCTGCTGTTCAGGCCCTTCTTGATCTTCCGGGCCCGCTCCTAGATCCTGAACCATGCCCTTGGCAAACCGACTCAGACGGGAGAACTCAGTTGCATACTCGTCTACTGACAAGTTCCCCTGTACCAGTCCCATGAACTGGCCTTCCAGTGCACTAAGAGCCATATCAGGGATGAATTTTTCCTTGAATAGCCTCTTAAAAGTATCCCACGTCAGACCCGTCACTGCTAGTCGAGGGTCTGTGCGATACCAAGTGAGTGTGATATTAAACAACTAGCTAGCTGCTGACTCCACTCACAGGTGCTTCAAGATCTGTGCCAGATGTAAGATCTACTCGATGTCCTCCAGCCAGTTATTGGCGTAGAGGATGCCCTCCATCCCTTGAACTCTTGAGGGAATATCTTCTTGAAGTCCATAACTACGACAGGCCTCGCCTGCTACTGCTGGGGCGGCTAGACGAAAGCGCCTTGAGTCTGCATCATCTACCTTCTCCACAGCAGTAAGAGCGAGCTAGTGAGCGCTCTCGATGCTCTGGCACAGAACATCTGTCTATCGCTGCTGAGCCTCAGCTTGTGCTTGCTGTGCCTCTATCATCTGCTGGAAGAGAGCGAATATCTTAGTAGCATCTGTCGGTAACTGAGGTGGAGGTGGAGGTGGAAGAGGCTCTGACTGCACGAGAATAGCCCTCTGGACTAGTGGAGGAAGATCCCAGGTGCTGCTGACACTCCCTCTTGAACGGCAGGGACTGTAGGAGCAACCTCCGAAACTGCAGCTCCCTCAGCTGGAGAAACAGGTCGCGAAGTAACAGACCTCTCCGATGCTGCAGCGGGTCCAGCGTGCTGTGATCTGGTCTTCCTCATCCTAAAGACAGATGAAACAAGGAAATCAATATGGCACAAGATAAGATATTTCGAAGGAAGGACAATTAAATTCGAAGAGTAATTGCAAAAAGAGTCATCATGGCAATCAAAAGATCAGAAATTTTTTCTAATTTGTGATTGAGTAACTCCTAATATAACCTAAAACCCATATCCTATTAGTAGGCTCGTAATAGCACTCTAAGTCGAGAACCACTATAAAATTGCTCTAATTGTGACCTTGGACCTACATGGGCCACCACAAAAATGTTTCTTGACCCGCACCCAGTTTAGGAACATGAGGACATGGGTACATCCAGCCTACACCGCAGTGTCGGTGGTAGAATGTTGTATAGGTTGTCTATAATATCTAACATCTAGCAATATGAATATAAATCTGTCATCTCCGCACAGAGGAAAAATATATGACATATGAATATATAACTCAATTACATGAATCTAAAAGAAGATGAGCAAGATAAATTGGATAGATGATAAAAGATGATAACGATAGAGTCTGAAATAGTAGCAGAGTCACAACCAAATAAGTTTAGGAGTCTAAGACATAGTACAATCCAAAATAATATAACAAGTATCACTCTGTAAACAAATCCAGCAAAACCTAGCTAAAACTATGTCACTACTGGAAGTGCGTCCTCTAAGAGCATCGGCTCCTCACGCAAGTCCTGATCAGTGTCCTCATCTATCCCAGACATGTAGTATGTCGTGCAACCAGCCTCTAAGTCCTCTAAAAAATAATATCCAGTCAGGACTGGAGCGAAGTACAGACGCTAACAGCAGTTCCACTAAATTAACAAGTGCTATAATAAACAGTTATATAAGGTATATGATAGAATATCAAAACTGGAAACTGAGAAGTACAAGATAAGATGGTAATCATGTCATGGTATGTGAATATATAGTAAAACTAGAATATAAAGTAATACAGGAAATCTGGGTATAACATATGATATAAACGGTGCCTTGAGATATTAGTGTTATGTGATCGGCTTGGGTCCAGATCAGGCTATTCCATTTGACCGGCTATACAAAAGTACGAGTGTAAAGGATTAGGTCGGCCATAATAGAAAGCTATGTACAAGTACTATAAGGTCAGGTTACACCCCACGTATGACGAGGATGAGTTATGCACAAGCGAGTAAACAAGTGAGATTTTGATCACATAAACTCTAATAACTCTCCAATCCCCCGAATTATAATAGATCCAACTATGTCACATTATGACACTGGATTCAAGAAGCAGAGGGCCAGTGTAGCACCCAGTTTCCCAAATGAGAATAATTTTGAAATTTCATGTTTATAATTATTTTTAATAATGATATTTAATTCATGATATGATTTTTTGGTGATTTTAAATCATTTTAAAATTATTTAAATCAATGACTTGTGGTTTTGACGTTTTGCTAGTGAAACCCTAGAGACTGTTTGACCTAGAGCCTAACCATGTGATTATAATATTTTAATATCATTTTGGCCTAAGGATTTTTTGTATTTGACCTCTTTGAATTATTTTGATATTATTTTATTATGATATTGTTTTGGGGTTATTTGAGTCGGGTTCGAATTTCAACTCAATCCGACTTGAAACGGGGACCGGAGGTAGTTTGACTCTAGTGGGACCCACACTCTAGTTAGGCATGGCCCACATGATATTAATTTTAGTCCAGATGATAGAAATATTTTAGTTAGAGGTTAGAATTATTATGGATAAGGTTAGTGTGATTAGAGACTTTAGAATGACTAATTTAGCCCCAACCAATTAGCCCTTTCCTAATACTCATAGAATAGGTTAGTGGGGGCATTTTGGACCTTACATAATAGGACAAATAGTCCCATATGGCCAGCCACTTTGGAGAGGATAGGCTCAAGTTATTTCATTATTCTCATCCACATCTCTCTTGTTCTTCTCCAAATTCCTAGAGAGCAATCCTAGAAATTTCTCCACCAAATCCTTCCACTTTACCACAAAATCTTCTTCTTTCCTTCTCCATTCTAGCCAAGGAGGAAGCTACCCAAGTTTGGGAGGATTCGGAGCTCGTCGTGTCCTTTTGGAATCTCTACGTGTCGGTGTCGCTCCGGAAAGGCTTTTCTTCGATTCGATCTACCGGGAGGTATAAATCTCTTCTCCTTTTTATTTTCTCATGCATAGATTTATTTTGAACCCATAGGAATGACCCCCATGGTTGTATCTTCATTGTGTCCATTTTGTGTCCATTTGGAGGTCATAGGAGTGTCCTTTGTGTTGTGGCTGTGTCCATGTGGGAAAATCCCAAATTTGGACACACTATGTGTTGTTGTTATGTATGAAAAATTATTACATGTTTAATCTCATATTTTTGTATTGAAGATGTGTTCTATAGTGTCTCATATATATTAGTGTAGAGAGTGAGTTCTTGATATATTATGTTATATACTTGTGTTTTTTTGTTTCAAACTACCTAAATCCGTCATGATTTTTATCCACGTTTTTAATTTCAGCCCTAACTTAGAAATATCATAACTTCTTGCTCAAAGCTCGATTTAATCTCCCGTTTTTTTAAAGAAGCGTATTGAAGTTAGCTTTCCAAAAACATATATTAATATGCCTAATTCTTTCTGTAACTTTCTGGAGAATTATTTGAGTGTCAGCTGTACGAAAGACAAACGCGTTCTCAGTGTCTTCGCGATTCCGGGAGTTTCCGGAAACGAAAATGCGATCCGTTTAAAGTTTCGGAAAGCTAACACATAGATCTATAACATACTTTAATCCTAAATTTTAATCATGCTGAGATGGTACAGTATGATTATTAGTAGGAGTTACTATTCGGCATATGCATTTTGTGCACCCTTGGTGTAATATAATATTCTACTTTGATTTTAAACCATGTTAATGTATATACATTATGTAATTAAATAGAGAATGCAAGCATGAGTAAATGGTTAAATAAATGATGTATGTGGTGTAAGTATCCTATCTAATATAAGCATGTATAGGTATGGCTTGTAATGAATATGTAGGTTCCATAGTATGTAATGTATGGTGCATATAGTGGTGCAAGCGAATAAATGAATGATGAATGAATGCAAGCATGAATGTAATGTAAAAATAGATGTAATATATATAATATAAGTTAATGAGATGTAATGTTCTATGTTAACACAAATCCTATATTACCTCATGTACCCCCTTACACTATGTTGACACTATCACACTTGACATATTGTTCACTTACACTTTGACACTCTTTGATATGTATACACTATGTATGCCCATTTAACCCTCACTTGCCCCTTTGCTATGTTCACATACACACATAGCCACTTAAATAAGTATTTATGAATATAGTTAACTTAGCTATGTATGTATATTATATATATGTTAGCATATTGTGTTGTAATATATAAGTTTATATAACCATTTGAAATGCCATGATTATAGACCTAATGTTGAATACCAATATATGCATGTGTATATATGTGTAGACATATATAGCTTAAAGTAATAGATTACCTAGTGTATATCCAATGTGAATTCTTGCCTAGTTGAGTATTGAATAATTGCATACTATATAGAGTTGGGTGTACGTTGGCTTGTATAGCCTTGTATTGATGTGTGCTTGCTAGGATAGTCTTGGTTAGGCCTAGTAAGACTTGCTGGATTAGGACATGACCTAGTTTGACCTAGTTTGACTAGTGCAGTTGACCAGAGTTGACCAAGGGTTGACTTTGGCCTAGTTTGACCTAGATTCATGTAGAATGCATTGTAGTGCTTTATATTACCCTTTGGACATGTGACTTGTTGTTCTAATTAGGAGCCAGACACCTCTCCTCGGACAGTATCTTTATCTTGGACATTCAGACATCAGGCGAGTACATTCTCTGATAGTTCTTTCATTTATTTGATGATTACTGTGATTCAGTTCTAGTATAGTTCTATTTGATTCTCTGTCACAACATGTATTAATATTTTAGATTCATTTATTCGCAATACATGTACTTGATTTGTCTAATACTATTACTCGAATCACTCACAAGACTCATCTACTCGAAACACCTACAAGTATTAAATGTACAAATCATACATGAATCATCATTACAAGAATGATAGCCATCACCGCTTGGCCGAGCGTGCGATATGCCGTACTCATTACAAGAATCACCTACAAGGATTAGTGTACAAGAATCTTACAAGAATCACTTGACTCAAATCATTGAGAAGAATCATCTACTAGAATCATCATGTACAAGAATCATTTACTAGACTCAAATTATATTAGACTCACATTGGGATCACACTCAACTTACATTGTACAAACTGGACTCATTATGTTACTTTAGTTCAGCTAGAATTATTTTACAGTCTTCATTGCCATCATTCTTCTCGTTTTAGTTACTTACTTTTCTTGTATCTTATCTGTTCTCCATACCATCACCTGTATATAAGCTGCCGTATTCATCAATAAAACTGTCTATAACTGCTTTATAGTTCTCTTCATTTAATTGGAATTTCTTGATGAGTTGTACTCGTTCCTGTCCTGACTGGACCTGTTGATAAATTTTACAGATAGCCTGGAGGTTGCCTGCTAGCCTAGAGGAGACACAGTAGAGGTTGTATAGTTAGTTATTTCAGTTGTATTGAGTTGTATTTATTCTATGGATTACTGTATTGAGCTTTGAGATGTATTTCTGGGTTTGTGTATCTTAGACACTTAGACTTCTATCTCCTGTATCTCTTTTGGATTTCATGTTTTATCTATCCTCATCTTGCTCTACCTTAGATGTGATTGAGTCTGTATCTGCTATGTCACCCCCATTCGGGGAGTATAAACTGTTTAGTCTTATACTGTTAGATACATTGAGACCTAGGACAGCGTTCTACCGCCGACACTGCGGCGTAGGCTGGGCGTTGTCATGTTCTCGTGCCCTAACTCTAGGGCGGATCGTGACACGTTTTTAGTGGTGGCCCATGCAGGTCGAAACTAAAAGTGTAGTGGTATTCGAACTAGAGTACCACTACAGCCTGCAGTAGGATTAGGATATATTTGAAGATACTCAATCACAGTTAGGAACCCTTGAGAGATTCCTGGGACGACCCTTGAGAATCTTATTTTAACTTCGATTTGAAAACTCTCTTTTCCTTGATTGTTTTATCTTTATTTCTGTTGTTGAATTTGATAGATTATTGTTGAATTTGGGTTTGTATTTATTGATTTTGATGGAAGATTGTTGAATTTTGAATCTTGACGATTAGCTGTAGCATCCGAGTTTTATTTATATGATTGAAGGATTTTGTTCATTTTTGAGTTTGATGTTCGTTGATAAATTTGATTTGATTTTTGGGTATTCATTGTTGATTTAATTTAATTTTTAGCAAGATGAAATTATATGGGCTAGGTCATCTATGTTATGGAATCTAGTCTTTTATAGTCATATTAGCCAGCATGGTGAGGACATATAGTCTGACTCTGGATATATTTCTCGGGTGTGGGAATTTAAGATTTTTGCAGCCAAGCATGCGACACCGCAAAAATGTTAAATACCATGATTCTAGAGATATGTGCATAAGTCAAGGGCTCTGTGATTATCGTAGCCTTGCTCACTAGTATGACGAGGATTTAGAGTACATTATTTTGGATAGACGCATATGATTATCAGATTGTACCTTAAATTTTTCGAACATGTTTTGCTAGTTTTGTTTCAGTCATTCAAAAAAAAGAGAAGGAATTATTGTTGTTTTGTTTTGTTTTGTTTCTCATTGTTTACTTAGGATATAGCTTTAGCTATTTTTATAAACCTTGT
Organism: Iris pallida; assembly: GCA_029216955.1. NCBI lineage: Eukaryota > Viridiplantae > Streptophyta > Magnoliopsida > Asparagales > Iridaceae > Iris > Iris pallida. The sequence continues at coordinate 7,128,467 of JANAVB010023800.1, forward strand.
GTAACTTCTTACAAAAATTATTTTTCTTAATACAATAAACCAATGATTTTGCTAGGCCTTATTTTGGATTTGGTATTATAATTCTTGTTTCAAAAAAATGGGTCCCTCTTTTAAATAGATAAGCAGAACAGATTCTATTATCATTCTTTTCCTGCCAATATTTTTACTACCATCATTCCTTGTCTTATATTGTCCTGATTATATCAGTTCCTTGTCTCGTATATAATTCTGTCAGCTATACCTTGACAACTCTTGAATCTTCATATCATTTTGCCTGAGAAATGTTAAGGAAGTGACGTAAATTATGTAGCTCAGAGAAGACGTAACTGGTTATTTTATGATGATCTAAAGGAAATCAAATGTGGAGTGTTCCATATGGAAACTTGAGATAGAAATGTGGTAAGGTCTCGAATAGAATAAAGAGATGTATACTGCCAATCTGGAAACAATTACATTTAGAGAAATTTTGGGATTATGAGATAGTTTATAGGTGTATTCAAAACTAACGAGGATGTTCAAGGTCAACCTAGTTTTGAGAACTTAGAAAATCTTTGTTATTGATTCTTGGGAACTATTACAAGGCTATGTAGAAATTTGGAGATGAAAAGGAGAAGTGAGAATTTTATTGTATTAAATGATTATGCAAAATTGAACTAGATATTTTAAGAGGGTGACTAGAGACAGAGAGAACACAAGAATTTTACGTTATAAATTATTTTAGATCATTGGAAGAAATTATGGAATTCAAAAGGATAACATTTGAAGGTGAACGTCGAAGAAAATATGAAGGTTAATTTATAAACAAGAATAAATTTGTGTGATATAGTGGTATTGGAGTTAAATTAAATATGAGACTTGATTTAAACAAGTCCAAGGATTCCATAAACTGGATTTAGAGGTTTCGGATCTAATTTAGAACGAGGTGAAAGAATTTGGAAACTTGATTAAATGGATAAGTGTTTATACCTAATCAAGAGGGGTATGCTTCGTGGAAAATGTTTGGAAGTTAAAGATTTTGTCTATGGTGATTGTGGTAAAGGTTTAGATGACTGAAGGTTATAAAATTTCGATGATAGTTATATAGAGGTTGATTTTCATATTGGGACTTGTGAAAAAAAAAAAAAAAATATATATATATATAATATATGATTTGGCAAATGATAAACTGATAGTATTACAGAGGGATGAATTGCTGACTTCGTATGAAATCGTCCTGTTTTCTCTAAAAAGGGTTTTTTAATATCATTGAATCCTAGTTTCCTTAATCACGACCAAATCAACTTCGATTATCTTTTCTTATCTTTGGTTGTACTAATTGAATTAAATTTGATTGTGACCCGAATCTCTATCCTTGTATGCTCGATCTCAGACTTTGTTGAACCTGTCCTCCATATTACCTAAATCTTGTTTTCCCCCAATTTGATCAACTTAGATTGTATCGAGACTAAATATTCTTAATGTGTATTGTGATTGGAATTTTCCATGAAATTGGCTTTCATTCTTTAACTTTGATTTTGATTTTTCTGAACCCTTTAAAGATAATTGGTAGTTACTTTTCTTTGTTTTTATGATAAGTACCAGTTTTCATATAGGATGGTAGACTGCCTTACAGTTTTGATGGTTTGTTGTTTCTGTAACTTCTCTAGTTTAACACTCTAGATTGCTTGTGTGTTTTGATATCCCATGACCATTTTGGTTTAGCATGACTAGTATACCTAGATGAGACTTTCACTACCACCGTATGCCATGACCCTGTACGTCGTCCTTTTTGATCACATGATTTATTTTAATCTGGGACTTTGATTTTGGGGGTTTGACCTAGAGGGAGTATGGACATTTTAATTTCGAGGACGAAATTTTTCTAAGGTGGGTAGAGTTGTAGCACCCAGTTTCCCAAATGAGGATAATTTTGAAATTTCATGTTTATAATTTTTAATAATGATATTTAATTCATGATATGATTTTTGGTGATTTTAAATCATTTTAAAATTATTTAAATCAATGACTTGTGGTTTTGACGTTTTGCTAGTGAAACCCTAGAGACTGTTTGACCTAGAGCCTAACCATGTGATTATAATATTTTAGTATCATTTTTGGCCTAAGGATGTTTTTGCATTTGACCTCTTTGAATTATTTTGATATTATTTTATTATTTATGATATTGTTTTGGGGTTATTTGAGTCGGGTTCGAATTTCAACTCAATCCGACTTGAAACGGGGACCCGGGGTAGTTTGACTCTAGTGGGACCCACACACTAGTTAGGCATGGCCCACATGATATTAATTTTAGTCCACATGATAGAAATATTTTAGTTAGAGGTTAGACTAATTATTATGGATAAGGTTAGTGTGATTAGAGACTTTAGAATGACTAATTTAGCCCCAACCAATTAGCCCTTTCCTAATACTCATAGAATAGGTTAGTGGAGGCATTTTGGACCTTACATAATAGGACAAATAGTCCCATATGGCCAGCCACTTTGGGAGAGGATAGGCTCAAGTTCATTTCATTATTCTCATCAACACTCTCTCTCTTGTTCTTCCCCAAATTCCTAGAGAGCAATCCCTAGAAATTTCTCCACCAAATCCTTCTACTTCACCACCAAATCTTCTTCTTTCCTTCTCCATTCTAGCCAAGGAGGAAGCTACCCAAGTTTGGGAGGATTCGGAGCTCGTTCGTGTCCTTTTGGAATCTCTACGTGTCGGTGTCGCTCCGGGAAGGCTTTTCTTCGATTCGATCTACCGGGAGGTATAAATCCCTTCTCCTTTCATTTTTATGCATATAGGTCTATTTTGAACCCATAGGAATGACCCCCATGGTTGTATCTTCATTTGTATCCATTTTGTGTCCATTTGGAGGTCATAGGAGTGTCCTTTGTGTTGTGGTTGTGTCCATGTGGGAAAATCCCAAATTTGGACACACTATGTGTTGTTGTTATGTATGAATGAATTATTACATGTTTAATCCCATATTTTTGTATTGAAGATGTGTTCTATAGTGTCTATATTATATTAGTGTAGAGAGTGAGTTCTTGATATATTATTATATACTTGTGTTCTTTTGTCTCAAACTACCTAAATCCGTCATGATTTTTATCCACGTTTTTAATTTCAGCCCTAACTTAGAAATATCATAACGTCTTGCTCAAAGCTGGTTTAATCTCCCATTTTTTTTAAAAGAAGCGTATTGAAGTTAGATTTCCAAAAATATATTAATAGGACTAATTCTTTCTGTAACTTTCTGAAGAATTATTTGAGTGTCAGCTGTACGAAAGACAAGCGCGTTCTCAGTGTTTTCGCGATTCCGGGAGTTTCCGGAAACGAAAACGCGATCCGTTTAAAGTTTCGGAAAGCTAACACATAGATCTATAACATACTTTAATCCTAAATTTTAATTCATGCTGAGATGGTACAGTATTGATTAGTAGGAGTTACTATTCGGCATATGCATTTTGTGCACCCTTGTGTGTAATATAATGTTCTATTGATTTTAACCCATGTTAATGTATATACATTATGTAATTAAATAGAGAATGCAAGCATGAGTAAATAGTTAAATAAATGATGTATGTGGTGTAAGTATCCTATCTAATGTAAGCATGTATAGGTATGGCTTGTAATGAATATGTAGGTTCCATAGTATGTAATGTATGGTGCATATTGTGGTGCAAGAGAATAAATGAATGATGAATGAATGCAAGCATGAATGTAATGTAAAAATAGATGTAATATATCAATATACAAGTTAATGAGTTGTAATGTTCTATGTTAACACAAATCCTATATTACCTCATGTACCCCCTTACACTATGTTGACAATATCACACTTGACATATTGTTCACTTACACTTTGACACTCTTTGATATTATACACTATGTATGCCCATTTAACCCTCACTTGCCCCTTTGCCATGTTCACATACACACACATAGACTCTTAAATAAGTATTTATGAATATAGTTAACTTAGCTATGTATGTATATTATATATATGTTAGCATATTGTGTTGTAACATATAAGTTTATATAACCATTTGAAATGCCATGATTATAGACCTAATGTTGAAAACCAAATATGCATGTGTATATATGTGTAGACATATATAGCTTAAAGTAATAGATTACCTAGTGTATATCCAATGTGAATTCTTGCCTAGTTGAGTATTGAATAATTGCATGCTATATAGAGTTGGGTGTATGTGGCTTGTATAGCCTTGTATTGATGTGTGCTTGCTAGATAGTCTTGGTTAGGTCTAGTAAGACTTGCTGGGTTAGGACATGACCTAGTTTGACCTAGTTTGACTAGTGCAGTTGACCAGAGTTGACCAAGGGTTGACTTTGGCCTAGTTTGACCTAGATTCATGTAGAATACATTGTAGTGCTTTATATTACCCTTCTGGACATGTTGTGACTTGTGTTGTTCTAATTAGGAGCCAGACACCTCTCCTCGGACAGTATCTTTACCTTGGACATTCAGACATCAGGCGAGTACATTCTCTAATAGTTCTTTTAATTATTTGATGATTACTGTGATTCAGTTCTAGTATAGTTCTATTTGATTCTCTGTCACAACATGTATTAATATTTTAGATTCATTTATTCGCAATACATGTACTTGATTTGTCTAACCCTATTACTCGAATCACTCACAAGACTCATCTACTCGAAACACCTACAAGTATTAAATGTACAAATCATACAAGAATCATCATTACAAGAATGATAGCCATCACCGCTTGGCCGAACGTGCGATGTGCCGTACTCATTACAAGAATCACCTACAAGGATTAGTGTACAAGAATCTTACAAGAATCACTTCACTCAAATCATTGAGAAGAATCATCTACTAGAATCATCATGTACAAGAATCATTTACTAGACTCAAATTGTATTAGACTCACATTGGGATCACACTCAACTTACATTGTACAAACTAGACTCATTATGTTACTTTAGTTCAGCTAGAATTATTTTACCGTCTTCATTGCCATCATTCTTCTCTGTTTTGGTTACTTACTTTTCTTGTATCTTATCTGTTCTCCATACCATCACCTGTATATAAACTGCCGTATTCATCAATAAAACTGTCAATAACTGCTTTATAGTTCTCTGTCATTTAATTGGAATTTCTTGATGAGTTGTACTCGTTTCTGTCCTGACTGGACCTGTTGATAAATTTACAGATAGACTGGAGGTTGCCTGCTAGCCTAGAGGAGACACAGTAGAGGTTGTATAGTTAGTTATTTCAGTTGTATTTAGTTGTATTTATTCTATGGATTACTGTATTGAGCTTTGAGATGTATTTCTGGGTTTATGTATCTTAGACACTTAGACTTCTATCTCCTGTATCTCTTTTGGATTTCATGTTTTATCTATCCTCATCATGCTCTACCTTAGATGTGATTGAGTATATCTGCTATGTCACCCCCATTCGGAGAGTATAAACTGTTTACTTATATTGTTAGATGCATTGAGAAGGACAGTTCTATCGCCGACACTGCTGTAGGCTGGGCGTTGTTACGTTCTCGTGCCCTAACTCTAGGGTGCGGATCGTGACAGCCAGCCCACTCCCAAATCGGTACAAGTCCAGGAATTAAAACGAGAATAACATCTGGTGACAGGATCCAACGTATAGTAGTCCGTGTATTCTCGTATCGGGAATCAAGTAAAATACTAAAACTGAATAGATATAGATAGTATTAAAGCAATGAAAACTATCAAAGAATGTACTCGCCTACGGTCCTGAGCAGTTAATATGAATCGAGGCTAAAAGTGGAGTCACAAGACCTGTAGATGAGATAACATATGTTAATTGGTATTTAATAGTGTTAAACATGGTTTTCTAGTGTGTGATATGCAATCTAGGTCAATTCTATGTCAAATTTACTTACAGTTAAATTTTTGGTCAACTAGTCAACCTTGGTCGAACCCTAATCAAATTAAGTCAATCTAGATGAGGTTAACCCATTTCAAGTTGTTACAATTTTTTTTGTTACATATATATATATATATATATATATATTATATATATATATATATATATATATATATATATATATATATATATAATATATAGTGATATGCGGTCAGGAAAGGGTAAGACTCATGCGGCCCAATTAGGAGAGCGCATGCGGCCAGGGTCACTGGATGCCATGCGGCCAAGACAAGGGGTGCATGCTGCTGGAAGTGCAAGGGCGCATGTGGCCAGGAAGCCAATCCCCACGCGGCCAGTGGAAGGGAGGGGCATGCGGCCAGGGGGACGAGGGCGCATGCGGCTCCAAGATGTTGGGCCTCATGCGGCCAGCGGAAGAATAGGCTTCATACGGCAAGGGAGGAAGCAAGTTCATGCGGCAAGGGAATGACGGGCGCATATGCGGCTCAATTAGGAGAGAAGTCCATGCGGCTAGATCTGGGTTCTCATGCGGCTCGAGGATCAGGGCCTATGCGGTCCGCAAGTGCTAGAGTTCATGCGGCTCAAGGAGATGGCGCATATGCGGCCGATGGGGAATGAGCCCATGCGGCTCAGGAAGTGAGATCCAGCCTATGCGGCTGAGAGTCCCATGTGGCCGAATACTTGCCGCATGAGTTACCATGCGGCCAAGTCAAGCCCATGCGGCCAGGACTGTCGTATGAAGGCTCATGCGGCTCGGAATCACTTGCCGCATGAATATTCATGCGGTCAAGTCTAGCACTGTTCTTCTCCAAGCTTTCGAGAAGAAGAACACCAAGAATCCATGCTTCCAAGCTCCATGAAACCTTCATCCGAAGTCCAAATTTGAACTTCCATAGGTCAAAATAGGGTAGAACGAAATGCTCTACAACATGGAACCATCAAAACTCGAAATAACAAGGTAAGTAGATCAAACCCAAGAAATTGGAAAATAAATAAACTTAGATCTACAAGAATCTAGCCATGGAAATTAGAAATGTCAAGTACTAAAGTAAGTTAAAATACTGTAAGGAAAAGAATGAAGCAATAAAATTAGAGTTCCTCCATGAAACAAGTTGCACTTGCCTAGACCTCCTCTCCCTCTCTCTGGTAGGTGAAGAGTAAATGAGGAAGAAGAAGATGATTAAATGAAGAGAGAGAAGGAAGAATGGCAATAAATATCAAAGGTGGTGGTAGGTGGGGGTTACCTTGGGTTCATCATGAACCCAATCAAAACCAAGCCAAGCCGAACAACCAACCCGAACCAGAATAAACAAAGCCAAGCCATGAAGGAAACTAAGCAAGAAATCATACAATAAAAAATAAATACGTACACGTATTCCAAAATACGTAATACGAACCACAGCATTACAACTCTACCAACCTTTGAAAATTCCGTCCTCGAATTTAATCAAGAGGCTAGAGGGGCAATGACAAGCTATAATAATTACAAGCAAGCTATAACTAGACAATCAATCAATCATGCAAGCAAGGAATTGAAGGCATGAGGCATAAGGAAGACATTATACCTCACGAGTCAAACAAGTCGGGATATCGCGATCGGATATCATCCTCACGCTCCCACGTTGACTCACCCAAAGAGTGATGACCCCAAGCAACTGGACTAACTTGATAGTCTTGTTCTTGAGTGTCTTCTCTCTTCGGTCTAATATAGACATGGGCCTCTCCTCATATGAAAGGTTGGTACAACAACCAATTCGAATGATCTAGGATATGGCTCGGGTCCGATATACCGTCGTAATTGGGATACATGGAACATCATGCACCTTACTTAGCGACGGCGGAAGACGAGACGATAGGATACATCTCCTACTCGCTCCAGAATGTCAAACGGTCCTATATACCTAGGACTAAGCTTGCCCCATACGCCGAAACGAATGACGCCACGGTTAGGCAAAATCCTCAGGAATACATGATCGCCGACCGAAAACTCGAGAGGGCGTCGATGAGAATCGGCCCAATGGCGCTAGCGATCTTGGGCAACTCGAAGATGATCTCTGACTCGTCTGCCACTTCAACTGTCTGGGCAATCATTTCTGGACCGAGCATCTGTCTCTCCCAACATCATCCCAGGCTAACGGGGATCTGCACTTTCTACATACAGTGCCTCGAACGGTGCCATCTGGATACTGGCCTGGAAACTGTTGTTGTACGAGAATTCACCAGGTGCAAGTGATCTTCCATAACCACCGATGTCAAGTGTGCAAGACCGTAACATGTCTTCAAGAGTCTGGATTGTACGCTCCGACTGACCATCTGTTTGCGGATGATATGCTGAACTGAACTGGATATGAGTTTCCAAACTCTCTTGCAAGCTGCACCAAAAGTGCGACGTGAATCTGGAATCTCGGTCCGAGGTGATTGACTGGAACATCGTGCAATCTGACAATCTGCCTGAGGTACATCTCTGCTAACTGAGCTGTCGACTGACCAACTCTGAACGGAAGAAAGTGAGCTACCTTCGTGAGCCGATCCACTATAACCCAGATAGCATCTCTACCAGCTGGGGACCTAGGTAATCCAGTCACGAAATCCATGGTTACATGCTCCCACTTCCATTCTGGAATCGGTAAGGGCTGAAGAAGTCCAGCCGATCTCTGATGTTCAGCTTTAACTTGTTGACAAACCAAACACCGAGAGACAAACCGGGCTATCCCGCTTCATGCCATTCCACCAGAAATGCTGCCGGATATCACGGTACATCTTGTACTGCCGGGATGGATGGAATACTGCGAACTGTGCGCCTCTGACATGATCTCCTGTTGGATATCTCCGCTGGATACACAAAGACGCTTACCATGTCGAAGTGTACCATCCTTATGAATGTATAACTCTGGTCTTCGTCCTGCCTCACACTCTGCTTGAGTCGCTGAAGCTTGGAATCTGCCGATTGCGCCGTTCGGATCTCTCGACTCTAGTGGACTGAACTTGCATGCTGGCCATCAATGCTATACTGGAAGGGAGAACAACTTCAATACCCATCTTCTGAAGATCTGCTAACAGCTCTGGTTGCGCTGTTAGAAAATAAACTCCGGCTCTCCTGCTCAATGTATCTGCAACAACGTTGGCCTTTCCAGGATGATACTGCAAGTTGACATCATAATCCACAAGAAGCTCCAGCCACCTCCACTGACGCATGTTAAGATCCTTCTAGGTGAAAACCTACTTCAGGCTCTTGTGGTCGGTAAAAATCTCTACCCTGTCTCCATACAAGTAGTGCCTCCATAACTTAAGTACAAATACCACTGCTGCCAGCTCCAAGTCATGGGTTGGGTAATTCTCTCATGATATGAAGTTGTCGTGACGCATAAGCTATTACCTTCCCATGCTGCATCAGAACACATCCTAAACCTCTGCATGAAGCATCACAGTACACTGAGAATCCTTCGGTCCCATCTGAAGCATGAGAATAGGAGCCATTATCAATCCTCGCTTCAACTGATCAAAAGAACTCTGACACTCTACTGTCCAAGCAAACTTTGCATCCTTGGGTCAACTGCGTCAGTGGCGCTAAATTCTAGCAAAATCCGAAACAAACCGCCGGTAGTAGTCGGCCAATCTAAGAAAACTACGAACCTTTGCAACTGTGCTGGGCACCGGCCACGACTCAATAACCACAATCTTCTGGGGATCCACTTCTACTCCTCCTCGAGTGATGATATGACCCAAGTACGAAATGCGATCGAGCCAGAACTCGCATTTACTAAACTTGGCATATAACAGGTGTTCTCTGAGGATCTGAAGAACTATAAGGAGTGCTGCTCATGCTCCGCCTTACTCTTGCTGTAGACCAGGATGTCATCCAAGAATACAATCATAAACTGATCCAAGTAAGGCATGAAGATGCGATTCATGAGGTCCATGAATACTGCCGGCACATTGGTCACTCCAAATGGCATCACTAGGAACTCCCAATGCCCATACCTTGATCTAAAAGCTGTCTTCGGGATGTCCTGCTCTCTGACTCTAATCTGATGATAACCTGAGCGCAAATCAATCTTCGAGAATGCTGAAGCCCCCTTGAGTTGATCAAACAAGTCATCTATCCTCGGAAGAGGGTTTCTGTTCTTGATTATCACTGAGTTCAAGGTACGATAATCAACACATAACCTGGACATACTATCCTTCTTTTTTACAAGAAGCATCGGGGCTCCCCAAGGCGATCCACTAGCACGAATGAATCCCTTGGTTCTGAGTTTTAATCATCTTATACAATATCTCCAACTCTGACGGCGCCATCTTGTAGACTCTCTTGACACTGGGCTGTCCCGGGAATCAAGTCTATAGTGAACTCGATCTCCCGCTCCGGAGGCATACCTGAAAGTTCTTCTGGCAAAACATCTGAAAACTCCTCGACTATCCTGGGCAACTGAACTGCTGCTACTGCCATCCGCAATATCGGAGTAGATGACTCAACTTGCCTCGAGAGAAAAAAACTTCGGCTCGCCTGGAATGCTAAAAATAACCCTGCCAATGTGGCAGTATATCCTAGCATACTGGTTCCTCAACCAATCCATCCCTAGGACCACATCATAATCGGCCATCGGGAACTCTATAATCTAGCGGGGAATTCTCTACCCCTAACTACGATCCGATACGAGGAAAACACTCTATCTACTCCCACAAGTCCGTTACCAGTAAGTATATTAAGCCTTACTGATAATGACTCGGGCTCCAATCCTACCCGTGTCGCGAATCATACAGACATAAAAGAATGTGATGCACCAGAATCAAATAAAACTGAAGCTGGAAATGAGTTAACGAGAATAGTACCTGCCACTACCTCTCCTGGTGCCAATCCTTCCTCTGCGGTCATCACCATAGCCTGACCATGCCCTCGGGGTGTTGGTCCCCTCTGCTGAAATCCTCGCTGCCTATTCTGACTCTGGACTTGGGCTTGAACATGCTGCTGGGGGTTCTACTGTTGGAACATCTGGGACTGAGGCGGCAAGGGCCTCGGAAATAGATACTGTTGCTGCTGGACCGGAGCTGGTCCTCTCACCGAAGAGTTAGAAAGGTTGGACGATGATGAACCACCCCTATTCGGGTAGGATCTAACCCTATGGTCTGGTGCTCCACAAGCCAGGCACAATCCTTGCACCCTACGACACTCTGCCACCACATGGCCTAGCTTCCCACAATGAGAACATCCCACTGCGGAAGACTGCTTCTGCTTCTGCTGCTGCTGAGGGTACGTCGGAGTGGAATGCGGAACCGACGTTACTGAGGCCGCTCGCCTCAGAGCTCCAATAGTCAAAGCCCTGGCTGCCGGGGCTGGGGCTGAAGACTGATTCATCTAGCCGTGAGATCTCTTCCGACCCCGGCCCTATTCACGATCCTTTGGAAGGTATACTCATGCCTCCGGGCTGCTCTCAAGACTGCATCAAAAGTCTGATGCTCAAACTGCTCAACTGCCAACAAGATCTCCAAGTGGAGTCCCTGCTGGAACTGCGGGGCTCTATCATACTCGGTTGCCACCAAAGTGGGAGCAAATCGACTGAGTCTCGAAAACTCGGCCGCATATCCATCGACCGTCCTGTCCATCTGCTTCAGATTGGTGAACCTCGTCTGTAGATCGTACCGAGCCACGGCATCAAAATACTTGGTCTGGAATCTCTCTCTGAATACTGCCCAAGCAATGGGTGCTGCTAATCCAACGGCCTGAGCTGCCCACCAGCTGCGGGCAAGATCCAATAACTGCGGCGATAGCATCTTCAGCGGCGATAGCATCTTCACTACCGTCGAAGAAGGGAGGGTTCAAGCGTTTAAAGCTGTTGGCCGTGCTGTTACCCTGATGACCTCATCTGGTCAAGGCATCCGTCACTGTCTGGTACAAGGCATCTCCACGACGATCTTAGGAAGCTATCAAGGTTATGACGAGACCTACCAAAGTGCCATCATCAGGTTCGACAGGCTGAACTGGCTGGACTGGTGGTTCTCCATCAGAAGGTACGACTCTGGAGGCTACTCCGAAATGCTGGGCTTGATCTCCAGGTTGCTGTTGATCCGTGAGAGGTGCTCCGCCTTGCTGGTCGGTAGGACCACAACAATACCGCTGAAGAAGACAACATAGGAAACAATAATGAAGGACCAAGACAGATCAATGATACAAGCATATAATCAGGACAAGAATCCAGGGATTCAAAAGATACGAGTAGAGATCAAGGACGAATACTGATTGAGACATCTATTCGGTAAACCCTCACATATCTTGATTTACAAGACCTGCATGGGCCACCACTTAAACCATGTCACGCCCCAGAACCAGAATACTGGAGAGCGGGGGCAGACATAGCAAGCTACGTATATTGAAATGGGTTCCATCTCGCTATACGGTCACGGCTGTCTAGATACATGAGGGTTTTACTACAAGCCAACAGTCTCCTATGGTCATGAACAAGCCTAGTGTCTCAATCACAAGCAAGTAGGTAAATGTTACAAGATGTATGATCATTAAATATACAATAATAAGGCGTCCTAAATATTACATATTCAGCTGATCATGAAGCTAGTCGTTATAAAATATTAGGACTAGCATGAGTTTAGTCATACATGATCAACCCTAGGATCTGTTAATTATGTTACAGCCCGTAGGCAGACAGTAAGTAAAGTACAACCGAGCTAACAGGTGCTCGTCGGCTAAACGCCTCAAAGAATATTTTTACAATAGAGTGGGAGAGCCAAAATAATCCACTCGTTGCCCGGGTTCCGTCTAGTCGCCACCATCGGGCTGGATAGTCGGTAGATCCTCTGGAGCTGCTCCGAAATCTGGACATACAAAACCAGCTGGGTCAGACCCCAGAAAGAGCAAGTGCCACAAAGGAAGCTTTACTTAGGAACTAAAACCAGCAATCAGCATAATTATAAATAAAGGTAAGAACTAGAAATAAAAAAATACATCAGGATGATATATGACGAGATAACCAGGGAACTATTCAGATAGCCAGGTTACAATCCGTAAACCAAACAAGGACCGGGGTTGTAACCCTTCGTCTGAACAGAACTTGAAATTCTCACCATTTATCGGTAAAATAAATACAAGCATTCTGGTCATACAGTAATCAGGATCAGGGCAAGACTAGACTGGTTAGACTCCATCCAATCATTTTACGACAAATCAAGAATTACGGCTTGATACTTCAACTAACTACGGTTATCACAGGCCTACTTACTAGCAAGATACAGTGAGATTACTCCACAGCCACAAGCCCTGTAGACCATCCAGGTTACCTGGGTTAAAAGAATTAGAGTTGAATTCAGGTGGGTACATCGTCCAGGAAACGCATGTACCCTTAGGTAGCTTGAAGGGTGCAACACATGACAGTGTGCTGGAAATGTGCCCTACTCGACGGCAGGCTACAGATCCCAAGGCGTACCCAGGTAACGGGATTGCCTGTAGCTGGGAGGTCTCTTCATGACTAATGTATTAATCTAGTTATTAGCCTTAGTCCATTTCAATAGGTACTCCTGACCGTGGCACTCAGGAGTCCCCTCTCCTAGACATGATACAAGACAGGATTGGATTATTTGTATAAGCACAATCGCCCACGGTGTCCAGATACAGGTCATGTCATGTCAGGTAGCCGTCGCAACAGCTGATCAAGATATATCATGTCGGATTTTTTTGTATTTCTCGTATTTCGTATTTATACTCGTATCTGGATTTTTGGCATGTATTTTTATTTTTCTCAACTTGTGGAATTTCGGTATTTCTCGTATTTTGGGTTTTGACATGGCTCGGCTTTAATTGGTTTGGGTTGGTTTGGTTTGGTTTAATATGTATTGGAACACCTTAGCCTATGCTCCACCCTCAACTCACCACATCCCACCCTCATTAAAAACTCTACCAACACTCTCTCTTCATTACTTCCTCCATTAATTTCTTCTTCTTCTTCTTCTTCTTCCTCCACCCAACTCTCCACACCCATAGGCAAGTGCAACTTGCTTCTACAAGAGAGCCCATTTTATTGTTCCATTAGCTTCTCCTCATGTTTCTAAGACACATTAGAACTTTTTATTTTCTATTTTGAGGCTTTAAATCTTGTAGATCTAGAAATTAGTTATTTTCGGATTTGGTGGTTTTGATCTATAAAACTTCTTTGTTTTTAAGTTTTGATGGTTCCATGTGGTAGGAAATTTTCTTCTACCCAATTTTGACCTTTGAAAAGTTGGATTTGCACTTGTTTTGACCAAGTTATGAACTTTGAAGCTTTAGGTTTAACCATAGAGTTCTTGCTGGTTTGGAGAAGACAGTGAGCAGTGTGCCGAGCTTTTTAGCTTACGCCACTGAGCTGCGTGCGCTCTTTAGCGCAGCGTACGCAGACTTGGGTACGCTTCCTGTTGGAAGCGTTTCTCTAGCGTACGCAGACTTGGGTACGCTTCCTGTTGGAAGCGTGTCTCTAGCGTACGCAGACTTGGGTACGCTTCCTATTGGAAGCGTGTCTCTTGCGTACGCAGACTTGGGTACGCTTCCTGTTGGAAGCGTGTCTCTTGCTTACGCAGACTTGAGCATGCCCTAGCCTGAGCATACGCAGACTTGAGCTTGCCCTGTCCTGAGCGTACGCAGACTTGAGCGTGCCCTGGCCTGAGCGTACGCAGACTTGAGCGTGCGCTGGCCTGAGCATACGCAGACTTGAGCGTGCCCTGTCCTGAGCGTACCCAGACTTGAGCGTGCCCTGTCCTGAGCGTACGCAGACTTGAGCGTGCCCTGGCCTGAACGTACGTAGACTTGAGCGTGCCCTGGCCTGAGCGTACGCAGAATTGAGCGTGCCCTGTCCTGAGCGTACGCAGACTTGAGCGTGCCTTGTCCTGAGCGTACGCAGACTTGTGTGTGCCCTGGCTTGAGCGTACGCTGACTTGAGCGTACGCATGCCCCTTGCGTATGCTGTCTTGAGCGTACGTATGACCCTGGCGTACGCTGTCCAGAGCGTACGCTACCCCTTGTTTCCTTCCCCCTTGGGTGCCTCATGTCCCCATATTCCCCTTTTATGAATTTGCAGCCATTTTATATCCTTACGCCTTTGATATAAACTTGACATGAACCCGATATGATCATGACAGTATTTATGAATGTTAATCGGAACAAGGCTTACTGATGGAATTGCATGATTAGTGACCCACCATGGTGCACTCTTGACAAGTAATTTGACATGATAATTCATGATGGTGACCCATCGTGGTGCACCCTTGACAAGTAATCTTGACAAGTAATCTTGACACGATAACCTTGATACGCTGTTGCGACGGCTAACTTGACATGTTAAGTGAATTCTTGACACCGTGGGTGATTATATTAAATGTGCTTGTGTAAGCAACCAGTCTTGTCTCGCATCATATCTAGGACATGTATCCCTGGTTACCACGGTCAGGAATTCATACCGAATCTGACTAGGTTAATGACTAGATTGATCAAGTAGAGCATATAGAGAGGTATTCCAGCTACAACCAATCCCGTTATCTGGGCGCCTTCCTTGATGGACTTGTAGCCTGCCGACGAGTATGGCACATTTCCAGCTCACTGTTATGTGGGGCACTACATGAAACGATTACTATACACACTGTCATGTGTTGCATCCAAGTCACCTTGCAAGGCATGATAACTCTAAGCTTGAACCTTGTGTCTGGATAACCTGGATAGTCTGCAGGGCTTGTGGCCGTCGGCATACCTCATTGCATCTTGCTAGTAACTAAGCTTGTGATAACCCTAGTTAGTTAAGTATCAAGCCATACTCTTTGCTTGGCCGTGAATGATGGATGGAGTCCTATCTTGTCTAGTCTTGCCTAGATCCAGTACATGGATATCTCCGGACATGCTTGTTTATGCTTTACTTTATCGATAATTGGTTCGAGGCTAAGTTCTGTTCAGGTGAAGGGTTACAACCCCGGTCCTTGTTTGGTTTACGGGTTGTAACTTGGTTACCGGAATAGTCCTTTAGTTATCTTATCATTTATCATCATGATCTCTTTAACTCATGTCTTATGTTATTTCATCTATGATTTATGTACTGACATGCTAGTTTTAGTTCTTAAGTGAAGCCTCCTTTGTGGTACTTGCTCTTTCTGGGGTCTGACCCAGCTGGTTTTGTATGGCCAGATTTTGGAGCAGCTACCGAGGATCTTCCAACCTTCCTGCCAGATGGTGAACACTAGAAGAAATCCCGGCAACGAGTGGGTTTTATTTTGCTCTCCCACTCCCTTGTAAAAATATTCTTTTGAGGCGTTTAGCCGCCGAGCAAGTGTTAGCTCTTTTGCAACTTTATTTACTGTCTGCCTACGGGCTGTAGCATGATTGATAAATCCTAGGGTTGATCATGTATGACTTAAACTCTTGCTAGTCTTCGTATTTTGTATGACTAGCTTCATGATCATCTGAATATGTAATATATGGGACGCCTTACTTTTTATGTCTGATGATCTACCATCTTGTTATATCTTTTGTTGCTTGAGATTGAGACACTAGGCTTGTTATTGACCGTAAGAGACTGATTTCTTGTAGTAAACCCTCATGCATCTAGACAGCCGTGACCGTATTACGATGTGAGATTCACTTCAATGTACATAGCTGGCTGTGTCTGTCCTCCGCTCTCCAGTATTCTGGTTCTGGGGCGTGACATGGTTTAAGTGGTGGCCCATGCAGGTCTTGTAGATCAAGATGTATGAGGGTTTTACCGGATAGATGTCTCAATCAGCACTCGCCTTTGATCTCTACTCGTGCCTTCTGATCTTTCAGAATCCTTGACCTGATCACATGTTTATATCCTCGATCTATCATGGTCCTTTCTTATTGTTCCCTATGTCGTTTCCTTCAGCGGCATTGTTCCTGGCCCTGCCGATCAGCGAGGCGGAGCACCTCTAGTGGACCAGCAGCAACCTGGAGACCAAGACTAGCACTCTGGAGTGGCCTCCCGAGTCATGCATTCCAGAGACCCCGAGCCCATGTTCAGCCAGTCCAGCCTACAGAGCCTGATGATGGCACCTTGGTGGGTCTCATCAGGACATTGCTTGTATCTCAAGATCGTCGGGGCGATGCCCTGCACCAGGCAGTACAGGATGCCATGGGCCGTATGGGTCATCAAGGCTACAGTGCGGCTAGCAGTTTCAAGCGCCTCAACCCTCCCTTCTTTGATGGGAGTGAAGACGCTATTGCAGCCGATGCGTGGCTCCAGGATATTGAGATTATCTTAGATGCGGCCAAGACTCCAGAAGGAGAGAAGGTAGCTGTGGTACGTCTACAGTTATTGGACCTAGCCCGCACCTGGTGGGCGATGATGGCAGTTGGTTTGGCGACGCATATTCCGTGGGCGGTATTCAGTGACAAGTTTCAGATCAAGTACTTCGATGCTGTGGCTCGGCATGACCTACAGACGAAGTTCACCAATCTCAGGCAGAGCAGGACGGTCGATGGATATACGGCAGAGTTTTCAAGACTGAGTCAGTTTGCTCCCACTTTGGTGGCAACCGAGTTTGATCGAGCGCAGCGGTTCCAGCAGGGACTCCACCTAGAAATCATTCTAGCAGTGGAGCAGTTTGAGCATCAGACCTTTGATGCTGTTTTGGGGCAGCTAAGAGGCATGAGTATACCTCGCAGAGAATTATAGACAGAACTGGAGGACGGAAGCGGTCCCATGGTCAGATGATCCAGTCTTCAGCCCCAGCCCCGGCACTAGGGCCTTGACTATTGGGGCTCCGAGGAGGGCAGTATCAGTTACGTCGGTTCAGCATTCGACTCCGACGTATCCTCAGCAGCAGAAGCGGAGGCAGTCTTCCACAATGGGCTGCACTCATTGTGGGAAGCCAGGGCATGTAGTGTCAGAATGCGCCGAGCACAAGGATTGTGTTTGGCTTGTGGGGCACCAGATCACATGATAGGGTCCTGCCCACAGAGAGCCGGTTCATCCTCATCGGCCAAGACTAGTCCCTCAGTGAGGGGACCAGCACCAGTACAGCAGCAGCAGTATCAGCCTCCGAGGCCATTACCGCCTCAGGCTCAGGCATTTCAACAGTAGCGACCGTAACAGTTCCCAGGTCCAAGCTCAGGTGCAGAACTGCCTGAGAGGTTTCCAGCAGAGGGGACCGGCACCCAGAGGGCACGGTCAAGTGATGGCTTTGACCGTAGAGGAGGAGTTGGCATCAGGTGAGGTAGTGGCAGGTACCATTCTCGTCAACTCTTTTCCTACATCAGTATTATTTGATTCAGGTGCATCGCATTCATTTATATCTGTACGATTCACGACACGGATAGGACTGGAGCCCGAGTCATTATCAGTAAGGCTCAATATACTTACTGGTAACGGACTTGTGGGTGTAGATAGGGTTTTTCCTCGTGTCGAATTATAGTCAGCGGTAGAGAGTTTCCCGCTAGGTTGATAGAGTTCCCGATGGCCGATTATGATGTGGTCCTAGGAATAGATTGGTTGAGGGACCAGTATGCTAGTATAGATTGCCATGTCGACAAGATTATTTTTAGTGTTCCCGGTGAGCCAGAGTTTTCATTTTCTCGAGGTGGAGTAGAACCTTCTTCCCCAGTATTGCGGATGGCCGTAGCAGCAGCAGTTCAGTTTCCCAGAGTTGTAGAAGAGTTTCCTGACGTATTTCCCGAAGAGCTTCCAGGCATGCCCCCAGAGAGAGAAATAGAGCTCACTATCGACTTGATTCCAGGGACGGCACCAGTGTCAGAGAGAGTCTATAGGATGGCACCATCGGAGTTGGAGGTCTTGTACAAGATGATTGAAGAACTTAGAACCAAGGGATTCAATCGTGCTAGCAGATCATCTTGGGGAGCTCCGATGCTTCTTGTAAAGAAGAAGGATGGTACGTCAAGATTATGTGTTGATTATCATACCTTTAACTCTGTAACCATTAAGAACAGATATCCTTTACCAAGGATAGATGATTTATTTGATCAGCTCAGGGGAGCGGCAGTATTCTCGAAGATTGACTTGCGGTCAGGGTACCATCAGATCAGAGTCAGAGAGCAGGACATCCCGAAGACAGCATTCAGATCTAGGTATGGACATTGGGACTTCCTTGTTATGCCATTTGGAGCGACCAATGTGCCGGCCGTATTCATGGACCTCATGAATCGTATCTTCATGCCCTATTTGGACCAGTTCGTGATAGTGTTCATAGACGACATCTTAGTCTATAGCAAGAACGAGGCAGAGCATGAGCAGCATCTTCGTGTAGTTCTTCAGATTCTCAGAGAGCGCCAGTTGTACGCGAAGTTCAGTAAGTACGAGTTTTGGTTGGATCGTATCTCGTACTTGGGTCATATCATCACCAGAGGTGGAGTGGAAGTTGATCCCCAGAAGATAGTGGCTATAGAGACATGGCCAGTACCTAGCACCGTTACAGAAGTTCGGAGTTTCCTCGGATTGGCCGGCTATTACAGACGTTTTGTGTCAGACATTGCTCGAATTTCAGCACCACTGACGCAGTTGACCCGTAAGGATGTACAGTTTGCTTGGAGAGCAGAGTGTCAGAGTTCATTTGAGAAGTTGAAGCAGAGATTGATGACGGCCCCCATTCTCACTCTAACCGACGGGACGGAGTAGTTTTCAGTTTATTGCGACGCATCCGGCAAGGGATTATGATGTGGCTTGATGCAGCATGGTAAGGTAGTCGCTTATGCGTCACGTTAACTTCGTGATCATGAGAGGAATTACCCGACCCTTGACCTGGAGTTAGCAGCCGTAGTTTTTGCATTAAAAATTTGGAGAGATTATTTGTATGGAGATCGGGTGGAGATTTTCACCGACCACAAGAGTCTGAAGTATGTGTTTACCCAGAATGATCTTAATATGCGTCAGAGGAGATGGCTAGAGCTACTTGTGGATTATGACATTAGCTTGCAGTATCATCCTGGGAAGGCCAACGTGGTAGCAGATGCATTGAGCAGGAGAGCCGGAGTTTATTTTCTAACGGCGCAGCCAGAGTTGTTGGCAGATCTTCAGAAGATGGGTATTGAAGTTGTTCTTCCTTCCAGTGTGGCATTGATGGCCAGTATGCAAGTTCAGTCCAGTATAGTTAAGAGGATCAAGTTAGCTCAGTCCATGGACTCTAAGCTTCAGCGGCTTAGGACAGAATGTGTGGCAGGAAAGAGACCAGAGTTATGCATTCATGAAGATGGTACACTCTGACATGGGAGACGTCTTTGTATACCCAGTAGTGATATCAGACAGGAGATCATGGCAGAAGCCCACAGCTCTCAGTATTCCATTCACCTCGGCGGTACGAAGATGTATCGTGATATTTGGCATCATTTTTGGTAGAATGGCATGAAAAGGGAGATAGCCCGGTTTGTCTCTCGTTGTTTAGTTTGTCAACAAGTTAAGGCCGAACATCAGAGACCAGCTGGACTTCTTCAACCTTTACCGATCCCGGAATGGAAATAGGAGCACACTACCATAGATTTTGTAACTGGATTACCTAGATCCCCAGCTGGAAGGGATGCCATCTGGGTTATAGTTGATCGTCTCACGAAGGTAGCTCATTTTCTTCCTTTCAGAATCGGTCAGTCGACGGATCAGCTTGCAGAGATGTACCTCAGGTAGATAGTCAGATTACATGGAGTGCCAGTCAGTATTGTGTCCGACAGAGATTCAAGATTCACCTCGCACTTTTGGCGGAGTCTTCAAGAGAGTTTGGGGACTCGTCTCAAGTTCAGTTTAGACCATCCACAGACAGATGGTCAGTCAGGATGCACGATCCAGACTCTTGAAGACATGCTACGGTCATTTGGTGGTTCATGGGAAGATCACCTACATCTTGTAGAGTTCTCGTACAATAACAGTTTCCAGGCTAGTATCCAGATGGCACCTTTCGAGGCCATATACGGCAGGAAGTGCAGATCTTCTTTAGCTTGGGACGATATCGATGAGAGGTAAATGCTTGGACCAGAGATGGTGACGCGGACTATTGAGGTGGTCAGACAAGTCCGAGATCATCTTCGAGTTGCCCAAGATCGCCAGCGTCATTGGGCCGATTCTCATCGGCGTCCCCTTGAATTTTCTATTGGCGACCACGTATTCCTTAGGATCTCGCCTACCCATGGCGTCATTCGATTCGGCGTACGGGGAAAGCTCAGTCCTAGGTATATAGGACCGTTTGATATTCTAGAGCGAGTAGGTGATGTATCCTATCGTCTCGCTCTCCCGCCGTCGTTACGTGAGGTACATGATGTCTTTCATATATCCCAATTACGACGGTATATCCCGGATCCGAGTCATGTCCTTGATCATTCAGAATTGGTTGTTGGTACCAACCTTTCGTATGAGGAGAGACCGATATCCATATTGGACCGGAGGAGAAGATACTCAAGAACAAGACTATCAAGTTAGTCCGTGTTGCTTGGGGTCATCACTCTTTGGGTGAGTCAACATGGCAGCGTGAGGATGATATTCGATCGCGATATCCCAACCTGTTTGACTCGTAAGGTATAATGTCTTCTTATGCCTTATACTTAAGTTCCTTGCTTGCATGAATGATTGCTTGATTGACTACTAGTTCTGTATTGTCTGCTATTGATATAGCTTGCTCGACATCTCTAGCCTCTTGATTAAATTTCGAGGACGGAATTCTTTTAAGGTGGGTAGAGTTGTCACCCTTATTTTTCTGTATTTTCTGTATTTCGTATTTATACTCGTATCTAGATTTTTGGCATGTATTTTTATTTTTCTCAACTTGTGGAATTTCGGTATTTCTTGTATTTTGGGTTTTGACATGGCTCAGTTTTAATTGGTTTGGGTTGGTTTGGTTTGGTTTAATGTGTATTGGAACACCTTAGCCTATGCTCCACCCTCAACTCAGCACATCCCACCCTCATTAAAAACTCTACCAACACTCTCTCTTCATTACCTCCATTAATTTCTTCTTCTTCTTATTCTTCCACCCAACTCTCCACACCCATAGGCAAGTGCAACTTGCTTCTACAAGAGAGCCCATTTTATTGTTCCATTAGCTTCTCCTCATGTTTCTAAGACACATTAGAACTTGTCATTTTCTATTTTGAGGCTTTAAATCTTGTAGATCTATAAATTATTTATTTTCGGATTTGGTGGTTTTGATCTATCAAACTTCTTTGTTTTCAAGTTTTGATGGTTCCATGTTGGGAAATTTTCTTCTACCCAATTTTGACCTTTGAAAAGTTGGATTTGGACTTGTTTTGACCAAGTTATGAACTTTGAAGCTTTGGGTTTGACCATGGAGTTCTTGCTGGTTTGGAGAAGACAGTGAGCAGTGTGCCGAGCTTTTTAGCTTACGCCACTGAGCTGCGTGCGCTCTTTAGCGCAGCGTATGTAGACTTGGGTACGCTTCCTGTTGGAAGCGTGTCTCTAGCGTACGTAGACTTGGGTACGCTTCCTGTTGGAAGCGTGTCTCTAGCGTACGCAGACTTTGGTACGCTTCCTGTTGGAAGCGTGTCTCTAGCGTACGCAAACTTGGGTACGCTTCCTGTTGGAAGCGTGTCTCTTGTGTACGCAGACTTGGGTACGCTTCAGTTGGAAGCGTGTCTCTTGCGTACGCAGACTTGAGCGTGACCAGGCCTGAGCGTACGCAGACTTGAGCGTGCCCTGTCCTGAGCGTACGCAGACTTGAGCGTGCCCTGGCCTGAGAGTACGCGGACTTGAGCGTGCCCTGGCCTGAGCGTACGCAGACTTGAGCATGCCCTGTCCTGAGCGTACAGACTTGAGCGTGCCCTGTCCTGAGCGTACGCAGACTTGAGCGTGCCCTGGCCTGAGCGTACGCAGACTTGAGCGTGCCCTGGCCTGAGCGTACGTAGACTTAAGCGTGCCCTGGCCTAAGCGTACGCAACTTGAGCGTGCCCTGTCCTGAGCGTACGCAGACTTGAGCGTGCCCTGTCCTGAGCATACGCAGACTTGAGCGTGCCCTGGCTTGAGCGTGATTGTATTGAATGTGCTTGTGTAAGCAACCAGTCTTGTCTCGCATCATGTCTAGGACATGTATCCCTGGTTACCACGGTCAGGGATTCATACTGAATCTGACTAGGTTAATGACTAGATTGATCAAGTAGAGCATATAGAGAGTGGTATTCCAGCTACAAGCAATCCCGTTATCTGGGCGCCTTCCTTGATGGACTTGTAGCCTGCCGACGAGTAGGGCACATTTCCAGCTCACTGTTATGTGGGGCACTACATGAAACGATTACTATGCACACTGTCATGTGTTGTATCCAAGTCACCCTGCAAGACATGATAACTCTAAGCTTGAACCTTGCATCTGGATAACCTGGATAGTCTGCAGGGCTTGTGGCCGTAGGCGTACCTCATTGCATCTTGCTAGTAACTAAGCTTGTGATAACCCTAGTTAGTTAAGTATCAAGCCGTACTCTTTGCTTGGCCGTGAATGATGGATGGAGTCCTATCTTGTCTAGTCTTGCCTAGATCCAGTGCATGGATATCTCCGGACATGCTTGTTTATGCTTTACTTTATCGATAATTGGTTCGAGGCTAAGTTCTGTTCAGATGAAGGATTACAACCCCGGTCCTTGTTTGGTTTACAGGCTGTAACTTGGTTACCGGAATAGTCCTTTAGTTATCTTATCGTTTATCATCATGATCTCTTTAACTCATGTCTTATGTTATTTCATTTATGATTTATGTACTGACATGCTGGTTTTAGTTCTTAAATAAAGCCTCCTTTGTGGCACTTGCTCTTTCTGGGGTCTGACCCACTGGTTTTGTATGGCCAGATTTGGGAGCAGCTACCGAGGATCTCCCAACCTTCCTGCCAGATGGTGAACACTAGAAGGAATCCCGGCAACGAGTGGGTTTTATTTTGCTCTCCCACTCCCTTGTAAAAATATTCTTTTGAGGCGTTTAGCCGCCGAGCAAGTGTTAGCTCGTTTGCAACTTTATTTACTTTCTTCCTACGGGCTGTAGCATGATTGAGAAATCCTAGGGTTGATCATGTATGACTTAAACTCTTGCTAGTCTTCGTATTTTGTATGACTAGCTTCATGATCATCTGAATATGTAATGTATGGGACGCCTTACTTTGTATGTCTGATGATCTACCATCTTGTTATATCTACTTGTTGCTTGAGATTGAGACACTAGGCTTGTTATTGACCTTAAGAGACTGATGGCTTGTAGTAAACCCTCATGCATCTAGACAGCCGTGACCGTATTGCGATGTGAGATTCACTTCAATGTACGTAGCTGGCTGTGTCTGTCTTCCTCTCTCCAGTATTTGTTTCTGGGGCGTGACATGGCCAGTGGGAAGGGAGGGGCATGCGGCCAGGGGGACGAGGGCGCATGCGGCTCCAAATGTTGGGCCTCATGCGGCCAGCGGAAGAGTAGGCTTCATGCGGCAAGGGAGGAAGCAAGTTCATGCGGCAAGGGAATGACGGGAGCATATGCGGCTTAATTAGGAGAAAAGTCCATACGGCTAGATCTGGGTTCTCATGCGGCCCGAGGATCAGGGCCTATGCGGTCCGCAAGTGCTAGAGTTCATCCGGCTCAAGGAGATGGGCGTATGCGGCCGATGGGAAATGAGCCCATGCGGCTCAGGAAGTGAGATCCAGCCTATGCGGCT
This sequence comes from Iris pallida, assembly GCA_029216955.1. NCBI lineage: Eukaryota > Viridiplantae > Streptophyta > Magnoliopsida > Asparagales > Iridaceae > Iris > Iris pallida. The sequence goes on from JANAVB010023800.1 coordinate 7,152,969, forward strand.
GAGAGTCCCATGCGGCCGAATCACTTGCCGCATGAGTTACCATACGGCCAAGTCAAGCCCATGCGGCCAGGACTGTCGTATGAAGGCTCATGCGGCTCGGAATCACTTGCGCATGAATATTCATGCGGTCAAGTCTAGCACTGTTCTTCTTCTCCAAGCTTTCGAGAAGAAGAACACCAAGAATCCATGCTTCCAAGCTCCATGAAACCTTCATCCGAAGTCCAAATTTGAACTTCCATAGGTCAAAATGGGTAGAACGAAATGCTCTACAACATGGAACCATCAAAACTCGGAAATAACAAGGTTAAGTAGATCAAACCCAAGAAATTTAAAAATAAAATAAACTTAGATCTACAAGAATCTAGCCATGGAAATTAGAAATGTCAAGTACTAAAGTAAGATAAAATGCTGTAAGGAAGAGAATGAAGCAATAAAATTAGAGTTCCCATGAAGCAAGTTGCACTTGCCTAAACCTCTCTCTCCCTCTCTCTGGTAGCTGAAGAAGTAAATGAGGAAGAAGAAAATGATTAAATGAAGAGAGAGAAGGAAGAATGGCTAAATATCAAAGGTGGTGGTAGGTGGGGGTTCACCTTGGGTTCATCATGAACCCAATCAAAACCAAGCCAAGCCGAACCAACCAACCCGAACCAGGAATAAACAAAGCCAAGCCATGAAGGAAACTAAGCAAGAAAATCATGCAATAAAAGAATAAATACGTACACGTATTCCAAAATATGTAATACGAACCACAGGCATTACAACTCTACCAACCTTAGAAGAATTCCGTCCTCGAATTTAATCAAGAGGCTAGAGGGGAAATGACAAGCTATAATAATTACAAGCAAGCTATAACTAGACAATCAATCAATCATGCAAGCAAGGAATTGAAGGCATGAGGCATAAGGAAGACATTATACCTCATGAGTCAAACAAGTCGGGATATCGCGATCGGATATCATCCTCACGCTCCCACGTTGACTCATCCAAAGAGTGATGACCCCAAGCAACTCGGACTAACTTGATAGTCTTGTTCTTGAGTGTCTTCTCTCTTCGGTCTAATATAGACATGGGCCTCTCCTCATACGAAAGGTTGGTACCAACAACCAATTTTGAATGATCTAGGATATGGCTCGGGTCCGGGATATACCATCTTATTTGGGATACATGGAACGTCATGCACCTTGCTTAGCGACGGCGGAAGAGTGAGACGATAGGATACATCTCCTACTCGCTCCAGAATGTCAAACGGTCCTATATACTAGGACTAAGCTTGCCCCGTACGCCGAAACGAATGACGCCACGGTTAGGCGAAATCTCAGGAATACATGATCGCCGACCGAAAACTCGAGAGGGCGCCGATAAGAATCGGCCCAATGGCGCTGGCGATCTTGGGCAACTCGAAGATGATCTCTGACTCGCTTGACCACTTCAACTGTCTGGGCAATCATTTCTGGACCGAGCATCTGTCTCTCTCCAACATCATCCCAGGCTAACGGGGATCTGCACTTTCTACCAACAGTGCCTCGAACGGTGCCATCTGGATACTGGCCGGAAACTGTTATTGTACGAGAATTCCACCAGGTGCAAGTGATCTTCCCATGAACCACTGAAGTCAAGTGTGCAAGACCGCAACATGTCTTCAAGAGTCTGGATTGTACGCTCCGACTGACCATCTGTTTGCTGATGATATGCTGAACTGAACTGGAGATGAGTTCCCAAACTCTCTTGCAAGCTGCGCCAAAAGTGCGACATGAATCTGGAATCTCGGTCCGAGGTGATACTGACTGAACATCGTACAATCTGACAATCTGCCTGAGGTACATCTCTGCTAACTGAGCTGTCGACTGACCAACTCTGAACGGAAGAAAGTGAGCTACCTTCGTGAGCCGATCCACTATAACCCAGATAGCATCTCTACCAGCTGGGAATCTAGGTAATCCAGTCACGAAATCCATGGTTACATGCTCCACTTCCATTCTGGAATCGGTAAGGGCTGAAGAATCCAGCCGATCTCTGATGTTCAGCTTTAACTTGTTGACAAACCAAACACCGAGAGACAAACCGGGCTATCTCTCGCTTCATGCTATTCCACCAGAAATGCTGCCGAATATCATGGTACATCTTCATACTGCCAGGATGGATGGAATACTGCGAACTGTACGCCTCTAACATGATCTCCTACCGGATATCTTCGCTGGGTACACAAAGACGCTTACCTGTCGGATATCTCCGCTGGGTACTCTTATTGTGTGCAGACCATCCTAAGGTGAGGACATAGTCACAGGGGTCACAGTAGGGTGGATGTGTCCGGGAGCGAGAAGGTGTGGAGGATATTTTAGGATCTTGGAGATATAACATTTGCATATTATTACTCTAATGTTCTTGTAGAGATATAGATACGAGCTATATTGCACGAATACTCTGACAAGTGTACGGATACAAACACAAGATATGAATATTTTTGAATAGTTACAAAAATATGTTGTACAAAATACGAACATGGTATGGATACAGACACCAGTATTTTCATGTGTCCCATACATACAACATAGGGTATGACATGCCTTTCATATCTAACACGAAGATTAGATCAAAAGTTACCAAATACTATCATGTTCCCTAGGAAGCACATACACTCCAAAATGAGTTCTCAGTGTCATGATCATACCAGACATGTGTGGGGCATGGTACACGGCAGGGACAACTCAAAAATACTGTATACTACCAAAATAAGTCATATCAGTGACGAAATTAGCGACGCCAACATAAAATGTCGCTAATATTTCTAGAATTAGCGATGCCAATAGTAAACATCACAATACGTCGCGATAGCGACAAACAGCGACATATTACGACTACCTTTAGTGTAATAAAAACCAACGTCGTTGATATGTCGAAAACGTTGCCAGTTTTATTAGTTCAGCGACGTTTAGCGTCGCAAAGCTTTTGGCGCGTAGAATATTAGAAATACATCGACGCTTTGCGACGTATTTACAGACGTCGCTAACTTGCTTCTAATAGGATTCTTGGTTCGATTTTTCATTTCTCCCTCTCACAAATATTTTGTTCCCGTCCCTCTTCCTCCGACCTCGACGACAGCCCGACCCCCTTCCCTCCGGCGCACTCAAACCCCTTTCCTCCGCCTCCGGTCGACGTCCCCTCCTCCTCCTCCTCCACCGCGAGCCCCTTCTTCTCCACGCGAGCTCCTCCTCCTCCACCACCGAACTTGTCCTCCTCCTCCTCCTCCTCCACCACCGCGAGCTCCTCTAAATTTAAACCCTAACCCTAATTGAGGTGTTTTTCGTGTCCACAATGGACAGGAGACACAGTACGACCATGTGTTCACTGATATACTGTGTTCGTGAGGTTTTGGACACTTTGTGTCCATTTGTTGGACACGTGGACACCCCCAAGCATGCATATATATGTATTTCACCTCTGTACACTTAATCTCCGACTTACATGTGTATTTTTCGTATTAATTTGGATTTGCATATTGGATTTGGGTTTTGATATAGTGTTTGATACATTTTTCACCTTGTAACATTCCTACACTTAGAGACGTTTAGTACACAACTAATTATTTTATCCTAGTTCGCAAGTGTACTTTTGGGTAATCTAGGTTTATTAGTTTACCAATATCCCCAATGGCCGAAGATTTTAAGGATCGCTGCATTGAAAAAAATGAAGCAACACCTACTTGAAAAATAACAAACCACTATGCAAGAATCAAGAAAAAAAGAAAATGGTATTTTATGGTGACTTTGTCACCAGAAAAAATTCCAGTATATAATTAACTAATACAAGATGAATTACAATATTTGTTGGATCATTTGTCTCAAGATCCAATACTCAAAAATCCAAGAAGAAGAAGATAAGAATAAAATGACATCGCTCAACACCCTATGACAACTCCATGAATAAAGTAGACGATCCTCCATACAAGTCTTCTTCATCTATTGTCTTAAAGTGTGAGTTCTACAGAATGGTTCTCTTTGTAGAATTGGTAGGCTATCTCCTTGAATCTCCTCAATGAAAACACATAGATGACATTCCCTTATCCTTCATAAATAGGCCAAGAAAAACATAATTAGGATATAAAAACCCTTATTAGCCCGCCCAATCATGGTCATCCAAATCCAAACTAATACGAAATACACATATGTATTTCACCTTGTATTGCATTGGCTTGGCTTGATTTGGTTGGAGGCAGCAAGGTTTGTTGTTGGAATATAGCAGTAGCATTTGTAGCAGGGACTTGTGTCTTATTTTAGACAACAAAGATTTCCTATTTTTACAGGTAACATGGCAACAGGTGTAAGGGAACATATAGGTGTGGGTTTGTGTTTGAAATGGAGTGTCACAAGAGTAAGGCGTGAGCATGTGTTAGTATTTTGAGCTGTGGGAGTGTTTGTTCTATTGAGGTTAGTACCAACTGGAAAGTTAGTTAAAAGAACCTGGGAACTATGGTGTGGTTGTATACATCATGTATATGTATGTGTGTGCTAGTGGGAGAAAGGGGGATGGTTAACTAGTACCAGGTAAACGTCGGTAAATCTGCAAAATTTCAGGGTACCGACATTTACCGACGTCCTTATACGTCGAAGAACGTCGGTAAACGTCGGTGAAGGTCGGTAATAATCCCAGAATTATCGACATTTAGTGACATTTTAAACGACAGTAAACATCGTAAATTCCAGGATTTTACCGACGTGTAGCGACTTTAAACACGTCGCTAAACCACCGATGATACGACGGTAGCGTCGGTAATATACCGACGTATATAACGTCGGTAAATGTCGGTACTTGCGACGTTTGGCGACGTTTTAAAGATCAGCGACTTACGTTTCGCGACAAGTCCAAAACGTCGGTAATTGCGTCGGTAAATATTATTAGCGACGAAATTTGTCGTTTTAGCGACGTCTTTAGGCGTCGCTAAAACGACTTATTCTGGTAGTGGTAGGACATGCCCAAATAGGTATCATGTCGTCATGACGTATTGTATTCATGCCCGTGGAATGTAATATCTTTTTGACAGGAGGTTCCAAGAAGGTTACTTAGCTAATTTGTTCTTTGTTGCTCAAGAGGATGTTGATAGAATGAAAATAATTAGCTTGTAGAATTTATCTCAACAAACTTAACCTTCTTGCAATTTTAGAAAGTAAAAAGAACATAACTAAATTTTTCTTACCAAGTTCATCAACTAGAGTTATATACTACAATTATTCTCTGTCATCTTATTTATACGTTCTGCACTGGTAGCTTTCTTGAGCCAGTTTCGTCGACAGTTTTGAGCTTTACTGCACCCATTAACCATTTCAATGTATGTATTGCATTTAGTTTATTTATGGTTGTTGTGGTGAAAATTGCAAACTTTGGCATGTAGGCCAAGTGCTGGATGGTATTCCTGTTAACATTCTGCAACTTTGGCATGTAGGTTATTTATTCCCAAAGTCCTACATCATTGTGACAGCTAGAAAAAGGAGGGGAGAGGAGTTCTTGCCAACATGAAGGTGTCCTTTACCAATATAGAAAATTTCTCTCCAAAAGTTAATAAATTGAGAAGTCAATTGCCAAAAAGAATAGTGCACCAGAGAAACTATAGTGGAATTAGCTTACCTTCACTTACTAGATATGAACAAGATCTCTTGCAAGACTAACTACTTTCTATTCCTTCACCATGTTTTCTTCTTGATTAGCTAACTATGTGTGTTGTTAGCAAGATGTGTAAGTACTATAGCAAGATAAATTTGTTCGCAGGGGTATGAGTTAACTTAATTCTCAAACAAATAAATCCGACTTCATGTTAAGATGTAAATTGTTTCTATCATGACAAACTGATTGTAACTTGGCGACAATTAATAAAAAGGAGAGACACAAGTTTGAATATCATCTTCATCAACAGTTTCAAAAGATATAACTATAAAGACTGGGCACGGTTGGAAATGATAACAATATACAAAAATAATTTAACTCTTCATTTTCCAGATAAATCTGAATTAAATGACAGGTCGAGTGTATTACAGATATCTTGTACACACCGGGCCAATGAATCTGCTCTATATACCTTATAGTTTCTTGCAAATACTTTGCAAGATTATACTATGGATATGCTCTATAAGTGTTGGATCAGTGTCTTCTATATTAGCCTGACGAGTAGTGGATTAGTATCAACTAAAAAAGGATGAATTCTAGTTTCTACAAGCTCACGATCATAACCAACTCGAAGATTGTTTGGCTTTTGTTTAGACTTTTGTTTCAGAATGCAAGCATTGGAAAATTGTTCTGTGCTACCAAAAGAATCCTTTTCTTTAGATGAAAATTATGGTGATATAGAGAGCATTTTGTACTATATTTTAGCAAGGTAAGGTTCCATTAACAGATATTACCAAAATTTGTAATCAAGTTCTATTAACTTCCTATAAAGTGGTTCTTATTGGTTTAACCAGAGAATATAGACAAAGACCAATGGCAGGATTTATGAAATTATTGGCACAATAACTTTTAAAAAGTACTCATTAGATATACTGTGCATTTTGGAAAATTTCCAAAATAACTAGTGTTGTGTTGTGTCCCCTTTAGCATAAAAAGAAAGGTAATTAAAATTTGACCCCCTTTTGATCGGTTATCCTGATTCAGTCTGAACACATTAGCACAATGACACCTGACAAGTAACAAGCTATATACAATGCCAACAAACTCAGTGTCAGCTGCAACAATTGGCTTCCATATTGTGTAGCCTCCTTATCTTCTTCTAGGGTTTATTACCTTTGTCATATGAATTTATTTGCACTATGAAAAAAAATCTTCTTGTGGATTACTCAAAAGTGTTCCATCTCATACTGTGTTTTAGTTTTCCTAATCCTTGAAGCAATTAAAAAGTTGCAATAACATAGGTTTTCATCATCTCAACCTTGTGTTAATTTTTTTACTGTTGTTCTCGGTTTATACATGTTAGATGCACCTGTGAACAGGTATTGTCTACACGCCTTGGAAGGAAGCTGGAAATAATCAAGCTTGATGCAAATGAAAATCCATATGGTCTCCTCAATAGGTAAGTTGCTTCACATTATTTGAGGGATCTCTTCTATTCAGGTATCTCTTCTCATTCAAATTTCACACTGTACTGCAAGTAGTTCATTCACAACCGATGTTGGTTAATATGAGTGGTAAGATTTTGGTTAAACAAGAATATTAGGAAAAATCTAACAGCTAGCTAACATTAGGAACAAATCTAATATTAGGAACAAATCTAATAGTTGAGACTTAACTATTGTTATTCCCATTAAGTAACACATGCTATTAATTATAATTTATTATTATGGGTCATTATACATATCCAAATCTACAATTTCATCTCCTTTCAGTTTTTCCCCATTCGTATCAGATTATACATTATACATATTTAAATTTATAATTGAACCAGAACACACATATTTGCTTCAGCATGCTGGAAGCTCAGGAAGCATAAGCACTTTGAGCAGCTACAAACAAGAATTCACAGAACTCTATAATTTCTACTTGACTCGTCCAAACCTCCAACAATATCACAAAAATCTATTGCTCAGCAAGTAAAAGTGAATGTTCCTAGTATGTGAAATGGATCTATACAAACAATTAATTTCTTCCTTTAGCAACTTTATAACCAAACACTTCCTAGACAACAAGAGGTTCTCCATTTACACAATCCAACTGGGGATTTCAGCGCGAAACAATTTGTTCGACCGCATGAATTATCCAGATGATAGCGACCAAAGAAGTGCATAGTTAGCGATATGAAGCCACGGAAGTGCACTTCTTTCTGCTTCAGTTTCAACCCCTGGTGATTACTCATCTTGTTGGCTGCAGCAGTAGGTAATGAACTATGCAGGTAAGTAAGCAGTCTTGAATATGTATGCATGAATCATTATTCCAGAAGAACTATGTTGGTTTTATGAACTCTTGATTTAGGACTGATGTCAATGGCGAATGTTGGACGTGATACCAACGGATCACAGTTCTTATCACAACTGTAACAACTAGCTGGTAGTTTAACTTTTCCATTGTTATCAGTAGATGCGTGCGCACTTGATTGTTAGTTTTGGCTTGTAGGTTGGATGGAAAGCATGTGGTCTTTGGTAAGGTCTATCCGAATGGATGTGATATACAAAGTCGAGGCAGAAGGAAGACAAAAGGAACACCGAAAAGCGAGGTTGTGATTGCAGACAGCGGTGAACTTCCTCTATGATGCTGTTTAAGCAGCTTCTCAGAGATAATAAGTCTTTTCTTTTTACAATAAGCATTTAATGATTAAATAGTTGATGTTTCAGATTTTAGTAGAACACTCATTTTGTAGCAAATCTGGATGAGCTGATACTGTGCTTGAGTTCTGCAAATATTATTGGCACATTAGCAATCAAATGCTGTAACTTATCTGAGTCAGTTTGGTTTCATAGGTGATATTTCTTCGGAAAAGATCTACCAATACAGATATCATGCATTAGGATCCAGTTAGTGAGGGGAGAATAAATTCCGAGTCTTTGAAGACTTTCCTAAGGGGTGCCATTAAGTAATTGTGTGTATTTTCCCTATTTATCTTTAATATCGATTCAAGTTGTCTTGTTATGCTCTCTTTGTAACTGACAGCAATGGATGTTGCTTACTATTTGTAATATTGTTTGAGTGATAAAACTGTGTAAGATCTTGTTTAATGGAATAATGTTGATCGTAATTTTGCCTGTATTTTTATATGATCCAAATTTTGTATATGTTCATGTGCATGAAGAAATGAATTTGGTTCTTAGGCTCAATAGAGCCATAATTTTTTTAATTTTTTTTTCCATTCCTAACAGTTATCACCGTAAGTAAAAAAAAATCCTAACATAAACAAGTGTGAAAATTTAGTTTTCCAACGGTTTTTTACTGTTAGGAAATTTATTTTTCCAACGGTTTTTTCGTTAGGAAATTTATTTTTCCAACGGTTTTTTTCGTTAGGAAATTTATTTTCCCAACGATTTTTAACAGTTAGGAAAATTATTTTCCTAACGGTTTTTTTCGTTAGCAAAATTCCCCACGTCGTACTACCAACGGTAAAAAACCGTTAGTAATAATTTTTCTAACGCTTATAGTCGTTAGAAATGACTGTTTTGGTGTAGTGCATATCCTTCTTAGTGTATCATTGACCGTTATTGATTGTTAGAGAGTCGAGAGGGGAAATACTCAGTAAGTACGTGAATAAACCCATTTATTTTTATTGTGGATAGCTAAGTCATACATCCCACGTATGAGTTAGCCGTACCCTGTTATTGTGGATAGCCATCGTATGTTGTGCCATATTAGCCCAGCCATTCACGTATTAAAAGGTATTTCACACACACATAGTGGTTCCTATTTTTCCTTCATCTAGTCCATTATCTTGTTAGTTCATATCTTGTTAGTTTACATCTTGCCAGTTTATATCTTGTTAGATCCCATCTTGCGCTAGTTCAAATCTTGATCGTTCATACCTTGATAGTACTAGTTCTTTATATACTCTTTGCCATCATCATTTTTGTTGTTCTAATTTATTTTAGACTAACATTAATTGCAATATGGTTGTACTCTGCTCCTTTCCTGACTGGATCGTTGTTATAGGTGAGGATGACGTGTCTAGTTTTGCGATAGGGACCATATGAGGGGGAGATAGAGACTCGAAGGCCAAACAATACAAGACAAGTTAGAAGTGTGGTAATTTTCTATAATTATAAAAGCTTACATTATATTCTTCAAATGTAAAACTTCTATATTTTGTAAAGTTAATTTAGTTGTTGTGAATGAGCATTTAGTATTTATGAGCACTTTGTTTATTGTGGGATAGACAGCGTACTACCGCCGATACCGCGCGTAGGCTGGGCTTGGACACGTCTCGTATCGAAAAAGCGGGTGCGGTTCGTGACATTAATATTAAAATTAATTTTTGATTTAACTTTTAAACTAGATTTAAATTCACAACTTAAAAATAGTTAATATTAAAATTAAATTTTTGATTTAAAATTTATAATATTATTGAAACTATTTATATTAACACTACTGTTATCGGACCATATTCTGTTCGACTGGTAGCCCATCGTTAGAAATGATATAGTTCGATGCGGCCGGTTTGACCCATACCTGCAGAATTCCCGAATTCAATTGATCAAATCAAAAAGTTTTATTTCAGTAGCTTCTTTTACAAATAACTACCATCATCACGTATTATTTTTTACACTACGCACGTGAAAGGATCGAGCTCAAATAGTTCTAGCGTACGAGTTTAGACGAACACTAACCAGTCCGAGCAACGTGACAACAGCTCTCTAATACAGTGACATTGCTGTTAATTTAAAATTTATAATATTATTCAAACTGATATTAATATGAAAATTAAAATTTATTTTTGATTTAACATTTAAATTAGATTTAAATTTACAACTTAAAAATGGTTAAAGATAAAATTAAATTTTTGATTTAAAATTTATAATATTAGAAACTAGTATTAATATTAACACTACTGTTAACGGACCATATTCTGTTCGACTGGTTGCCCATCGGTTCGGAATGATATAGTTCGATGCAGCCGGTTTGACCCATACCTGTAGAGCCCCCGAATTCAATTGATTAATCAACAAGTTTTTGTTTCAATAGCTTCTTTTACTAATAACTACCATCATCACGTATCATTTTTTATATTACGCACGCGAAAGGATCGAGCTCGACTAGTTCTAGCGTACGAGTTTAGACAAACACTAACCGAGCCCGAGCAACGTGACATCAGCTAAGTTTCTAATACAGTGACATTACTTTTACTTTAAAATTTACAATATTATTCAAATATTAATATTAAAATTAAAAAATTTTTGATTTAACATTTAAACTAGATTTAAATTCACAACTTAAAAATAGTTAAGTTAAAATTTAATTTTTGATTTAAAATTTATAATATTATTGAAACTAGTATTAATATTATCACTACTATTACTGGACCATATTCTGTTCTACTAGTAGCCCATCGGATCGAAATGATATAGTTCGATAGGGTCGGTTTGACCCATACTTGCAGAACCCCCAATTCAATTGATCAAATCAACAAGTTTAATTTAATGACTTCATTTACTAATAACTACCATCATCACGTATCATTTTTTACATTACGCACGCGAAAGGATCGAGCTCGACTAGTTCTAGCATACGAGTTTAGACGAACACTAACTGAGCCCGAGCAACGTGGCATCAGCTAAGTTTCTAATACAGTGACGTTATTGTTAATTTAAAATTTACAATATTATTCAAACTAATATTAATATTAAAATTAAAATTAAATTTTGATTTAACATTTAAACTAGATTTAAATTCACAACTTAAAAATAGTTGAAGTTAAAATACAATTTTTAATTTAAAATTTATAATATTATTGAAACTAGTATTAATATTAACACTACAGTTACCGGACCATATTGGAGAGTGATGCCGGAGGGGCCAACAAACCACATAGATTAGTTTGACCGTAGAGAAGCTCGTGGCTCGTACTGCGGAATTCTGCTGTCCTTCTCCGCGTACAAGTTTGACGAAGCCGCCTTCTCTTTTGCTTGTTATAGGCCTGTGTAAAATTTTATTTTGTCTTATTCTAATACTTTATTTTTTCTATTACAAAATTTTATGTATACTTGGTTAATTTCTATTGATGTTTTCCCTTTTTATAATACAGTAAAAATTTCTAAGCGTGCTGCGCATTCTGAAGTGCGACGTGAGTAATAAACTTTGTGAGACACTTGGAGTTTCTTCTGGTGCTGGAAGAACTCAACATTAACTACTGCCTCTATATCACGTCGATTGGAATATTTTTTGCCGGCAATTATTACTACCATCTGGTTAAGCTAAGAGGAACATGCCCCCTCCATATTTTATGGTCAGGAATAGATTCGTGCTAAACATGTTCAACGAGATGGAGGGAAAGGTCATGGCCGATTCAATGCCGCATCTCGAGCACCAGAGATGGGCTCAGGCATTTCAACGGAGACACCTGCGATCTATCATATGCAACTACAAGAGTCTTCGCGTGCTCGACATACGTGGGTGCTTCAACGTATACCTCAAGGACGACCTCAGGAAAATTGGTGATTTAATACAGGCATTTAAACGACCCTTTGATGGGAACGTGGATACGAGATGTATAATGATTTAGACCTCATCAATCAGTCCTGGGGTGAATGGTTCTTCTGACATTAGCATGCATGCATGCATTTCTTTGTATTTTTCATATTTATATGATATCAATATTTTGTCCTCAATGAAATTGGTTATTAATGTTAAAGTGCTATTAATTCTTAGTCTGGGTATCATCTGACTATTGATATCCTTCATTTTGGAGAAATTGCAAAATTATCCAAATTAATGTTCTTAGACCATGTGGAGATGAATTTTGACGGTGCAAATAGCCCTGATACTGACTGTATCAGTGATTAACATTACAAATTTATTGAACTATTTGGAGTTCATTTCATCCATACAAAATTACTTTGGAAGTGTTTTGTTCACCCACCAAAGTGTTTTCACCTTTAATTTGACACATGTCAAATTTTTTAGTAGAGAGTGAACAAACACCCTAGTATTTGTGGATGAACAAAAATGAACTCTTAACATTAACACAACATCTCAGTGTAATCATATCCAATAGATTTTGACGTTTTCCCACACAATGATGACATTTTACCTTCTTCAAGATGAATTTTGGCGGTGCAAATTCCATCATTTATGATATCAGTGCCATTCACCATAATTAATGGTGATAGACATTTATACAAGAAGAGTGGTGTTTGGAATCGGATACGCCCTCCTGCGCTCCGATACCGTGTCTGAGATGTTGCCACAACGAAAACTTAGGCCAACCCACCTGAAATAACCAACCCGTCTAACGGATACCAAGCACAGATAAAGACAAGTATATGGCGGTGACTACATCACCTGGAAATCCCAATCTCTATAACTTAGATAAAATTACAAGATTGACAAAAACTAATGTTGAACCCTTTGCCCTAATAGGTTCAATCCCCTCACCACACTCAAGAAGAAAAGAAAGATTACAATTGAAATCGCTCACCAACCCGTAGCAATCTTCCTGACCAAAGTTGATGACCCCTCGATTAGATCTCTTCTTCCTTCTGTCTTGGATGGCGAAGTCCTAAGTACAAAGTACGGAACTTTCTCTTAGATTTCCTGTGGACGAGCACCTCGAATCTCCACTTTTGTGCTGTGCTTTGTGACTCCACCCTCACCCCATATATATAGGATAAAAAAAATCTATTTTGGGTCATAAGGATTTCTTAAATAGGAAGCCCTCAAATAAGAATCCTACTACACCTAAAATAGTCCATCAATATCTTATTTTAGATTATAATATGATCTCTTAAATAGAAAACCATCAAATAAGAATCCTATTATATCTAAAATAGCCCAACACCAATTATGGACATCTAAATCAAATTAAATTAAATATTTAATCAGATTTGGACTCCATAAATATGCTATTACCAAATCCAGACTGGACTCCAATAATCTCTCCCTCAGTCTGATGAGAAGGTGTTGACCCCATGGCTCCTCAACTGGACTCCATGCCTGTCGTCATACGACAGAGTTCCTGCTCCCCTATGCCACGGATCTTCGATCTTCCGAGCTGCTTTGCATCTTCCTTGTCTCTAACTCCTCGACCGTCACGTCGACGCTAGCTGTCATTCGTAGCACCTCTTGCACTACTGGGATCCTTTCGATATCAATAAAACGATCAAGACCGAAGTCCCTGATGATCAGCTCACCGCAAGTCTCGGCTGTCGTCCCGACTTCTGTCTTCCACCGGAAAGTGTTAATTTCGACGAGCTTCTTTATCCATGGCCAGCTCAACCAAGCAGACGGTACGGTCCTCCTGAGATTCGAACTCCTGAACCTGCCCACCTTCGTGTCTGAACTTGAAGCTCCCCCATACACATGCGTCCTCGTGCAGAACATCACGTACTGTGCATGCCGTCGATGACCCACAGCTCCTCTGAAGATTGAGTTTGCTGCAAACCTTAATCTCTTTCCTGGCTTCGAACTGTTGAAATCGATGTCGCTCCGTAAATCTTTGGCAAACCACCCATCGCCAAAATTGGATCCGTAGAGCAATCCCCACCTGAGACCGACCAGCTGCCATAGGACCGACAGACTGACCCTCAATCTTTGTGTCACCACCATCCGTCGCTTTGTCGACGAACCAAATCTCTGTATCCCTCAAAGCACGTAGAAGCCCCTCCTCAGCAAGTTCTCGACGATCCACCTCCTATCGAGCACCCCAAGCTTCCATCCAGTATCTGTGGCCTACCTGTATATCTCAGCGGTTTGAGCCTGTACATGCCATAGCACAAACTTTCTGAGCTAGCTGTTGGAAACCCTTCGCAAGCATCCAATCTTTGTCTCCAAACAGACTGCAACAGCCATCATCTGCCACCTCCCTACCGAAACCAAGTTATAGCGCAAATCGGTACATGTTGCACACCCTTGAGAACGAGCTTCTCACCGAGCTCCATTGTCAAGTGCACATTATCGATGCCTACAACTACAGCTGTCCCCTTGTCACCCATATTCACACGTCCAAACCTGCCGCCGCGGTATGACGTGAAGATCCTCCTATGTGGAGTGCATGATACGATGCCCCCGTATCCATGACCCAGTCGCCATCATGACACATGCCATAAGGTTCATCAGCGTTGGTTACTACGATGATGATCTCTCATTGCTAAGAGATCCTCCTGATCATCCTTGCCTTTTGCCCTCTCAGCTTTGAGCTTCATGCAGTTCCTCTTGATATGACCCCTTTTGCTACAGTGATAGTAGCCCTCATTGTGGTCCACAATCACAAGATTCTGAGATTTCCCTCATGTCCTCGTCTGTGAATTGGGTCTTCCCTTCCCGTAGGAAGTCACCAGAGCGGACTCCTGCGACGATTCCACTTGCTTACGCGGACCTCCTCATTCAATAAGCTACTTTTGACTACCTCTATCGTGACAACTCCATCAAGCACAGAGTTTCTCACCGACACCACCAACGTCTCCCTGCTTTCGGTAGAGAACTCAAAAAATTATGGTCTGAAGTCATCATTAATTACTATCTTCATCGCAGACAACAGATTGATGATACCCTGATTAGGTGTTGTGCCACTGGGCACCCTCCGTGTACTTCGAGTTGACGAGTTGGCGAATAAGAAATGCCTTGTTGCCAACCGTCTTCTTTCGTATAGCGAATGCAGTTCTCCATAATGCTTTCGTTGAACTCTCCATGACACGTGGTGAAACACCGAATCATCTAACCATTGGCGGATGAATCCAACGGCCTTCCGATCAGTGTTTCCAGTCTTCAGCAGCTTTGTCCATTGGCTTTGCATCGTCACCCCAACGGACCATGCAA
>JANAVB010023800.1:7168410-7183410 GCA_029216955.1 Iris pallida
AGATAAGGTTCAAAACATGCAAACCGACCTTGAAAAATAGGTCATAGATTCATATAACATCACTTAATATTAGTAATATACAATACCATAATCATTTCTAAATGATCATGACTTAATCCCAATACAAAGATATGTTATTTTTATACATTATTTATAGATAGTTTATTATTCTCGCTAAACACCCATAATATCCATCAAGTTATAATAATAGAGTACAGATTTTTTTATTAGTTACCTTCACTCTTAGCATGTTGAGTCTTTTCTAACAAGTCACAATTTCTAATGATTCTGGCTTAGAGAGAGAACATTATAAAGATCATGTTAAGAATAAGATGGTACAAAATAAATTTGTATTGCCGTCACTGTTAATATGCATGTCCTAAACATTGAAGTATTTCTAATGATCTACCTTCAAGAAAATAGAGGTAAATTTGCACAAATACAAATGTAAATAAAACAGTGCACAACTGTTATTTGAATAAAGCTCCACAACTATATTGCAAGTAAATATCAAATGACAAAACTAAATAATATAAAAATTGACTAGTGCCCAATGGTGAAGAGAATTCACGTAAAATGAGACAAAAACTAATAGGAAACATAATGGTATTCAAAGATTCAATACCTTTAGTCAATGAAAAATAATGTTGATCATGTCTAAGGTCCTTACAACAATAGACTATATGGCCAGCCATACAATCATGTAGAATTTTCTGTAGGCTAAAATAAGTTATCAAATAATTAAAAAATCATTAGTTTTAATCAAGTAAAACATAACAAAGCATACGTCCGAGTCTCTGACAAAAGCAATGATTTATGAATGTGTTGGGTTTTTGCCATTGGACTAGAAAAGATAGTCCCACATCGGCTACACCAAATGGTGAGTATCTCAATAATGCATTGCTTGTTGAGGTGCACATGAGGTGTAGTGGGGCACAAGTTTGTGCCATGGGAAGTATTTCCTAGAGGAAAAAGGATTAAATCAACAAGGATGCAAGTAATTTTGTGTTGTGCGGACTCGGACTCGGACACGGACTCCAGGATGTCTCGTACATGCACGGGAGGTTCGGGGGGTAGGTGTAGACTGGCACATTCTATGCTAATTGGGGATGATCTAAAATATTAAAACTCTATTTTGTGAGTATTGGTATTTAGTCCCACATCGGATAGGAGAAGAGGTGAAGTCTCAACTCCACTCAATAAATAGAGCCCCTTGGCCTCCTTTGAAAGATGCACCAAGAAGAGAGTTGAGGGTGATGTTAAGCCAGAAAGCCCATTCAAGTCACAAATATTGACTTACGAGCGTTCCAGAAGTTCTTCGTGAACTTGTGGTTCTTGGAAGCTGTTCGTGCTCGTGTGGGGAGAATAAAGCTTTGAGCAACGGTGGTTTATTCACCCTAGAATTCATTCTGCCTGTCACGCTGCTGTTGCCTTTACAGTAACTTCTTTTTAGAAGCTCTACTGCCGATAGTTGTTGCCTTTTACAGTAACTTCTTTTTAGAAGCTCTACTGCGACAGTTGCTTGCACAAAGTCTCTAGATTTTTTGTGTATTACGTAGAATTTTAGATCCTCGTAATTCAGAATCCTCCAGGATCTGTTGCACATCTTCTTTAAGGTGCTGTATTTGAAACGTTATGTGTACAATTGTTTCAGTTTCAGAATTTTCATCAAAAATGTGCCCGGTAACAATCTCAAAGCTTATGAGAAGATGGATAATCTGTGCTTCGCTCATCGATACCGGCTTAACAAGTTGGAGAAATCGATGGCGAACATTCAGATATGGAGACGAAGGTCAGTTTAAATCTTCAACTCGTGAATGTTGATCAGTGCTGTCAGAAGAAGAACGATGTTCCAGCCACTGGATCTGCTGCGGCTGTGGCCGCTGCTACGACAAGCAAGCGAAGTGGAAGAGAGAAAATAGTATATGCAAAAACTACTGATACTCAATTCCAGGGAAGACTCTCTGGCAGAGTCCTACTCCAAGAAGACATCTGCCAAAGAGATATGGGACTCCTTGGGAAAGCTCTATGAAGATGACGAGAACCGGTCCAAGATCTTCATGGTAGAAAAATATCACAAGTGGACCTTCGAAGATGAGAAGGCGATGCTGCCATAAGTGAAGGAGTTTCTGAAGTTGCGTCAGAAACTAGAAGACGAGAACATGCCCCTCGTTGACAAGTTTGTCATTGGAGGGATCGTCTCGAAACTTCCTACAGAATGGAGCAACTTCTATGCAAGGATGCATCGAAAGAAGATGGAAATTAGCTTGGAAGATTTCTTGCAAGAGATCCATGTTGAGGACGAGATGCGCTCTCAACAGAAGATGGATACTCTGTCCAAACAACTGGCGAAGGCAAATCTGGTCTAAACCAGAGAGTAACAGGGGAAGCAAGCTGCTTCTCATCGCAAAAAGAAGGACTTCACGAATCTGAAAGTGAAGGGTCCTGCTTTCAAGCAGCAGAAGTCCAAGTCCCATGTGACTTGCTTCAGTTGTGGCAAGAAGGGCCACTACAAATTCGAATGCAAGTCCAAGCCTAAAGAACAAGGTGAGCCTAGTAAGGTTTCTATGATTACTAATCTAGTTGCCATGATAGCACAGGTTACAACTGTGGGGGCTGACTTGGACTGGTGGATAGACACTGGTATGACCTGCCATGTCTGTTCAGACAAAAACTGGTTCGTCTCTTATGAGCCAACTTCAGAGAAGGTCATAATGGCAAACCAGGCACAAGCTGAAGTACTGGGGATCGGGACGGTGGAGCTGAAACTCACATCGGAGAACACTCTGACGCTTCAAGGTGTGAAGCATGTTCCAGTAATTTCTAAGAACCTGATCTCTGGAAGTCTGCTCTGCAACGCAGGCTTGAGGAAGGACATCAATGCTGGCCAGTTGGTGATGTCCAAGAAGGGTACATTCTTTGGGAAAGCTTTCGAAACTGAAGGAATGTACAAGATTCAGCTTGTTGTAACCCAGCATGATAATATAAAAGCAATCACTTTTTCTGATTATTCTCTTGAGTTGTGGCATAATAGGCTAGGACATGCTCATTGTAAAGGATTAACAGAATGTCTAGTCTAGGACTTATCTCCAAGTGTGGGGGTAAGGTAGAGAAATGCGAAGTATGTGCTTAGACGAAGATCACAAGGAAACCCTTTCACAGGGTCCATCGAAGCACAGATCTTCTTGAGTTGGTTCACTCAGATATCTGTGACTTCAAACAATTCTCTACAAAGGCCGGGATGAAGTATTTTATTACTTTCATAGATGACTTCTCAAAGTATGCTTTCGTCTACTTGCTCATGTTTAAAGACGAAGCATTCGAGAAGTTCAAGGAGTTCAGGGCCGAGGCTGAGCGGCAAACAGGACAACAACTCAAGAGGTTAAGGAGTGATCGAGGCGGAGAGTATCGGTCTCATAAATTCTTATCATTCTGCAAAGAACATGGAATCATCAATGAGACAACGGCTTCGTACTCTCCTCAATCCAACGGAGTAGCAGAAAGAAAGAACAGAACGTTGACAGAGATGATAAACTCTATGCTGTTGACTGCGGGTCTTCCAAAGTATTTCTGGGGAGAAGCTGCACTAACAGCAACGTTCATTCTGAACAGAGTGCCATATGCAACTTTCGACATAACTCCTCATGAACTCTAGTTCAAAGTCAGACCTAACTTGAATGTCATTCGAGTGTGGGGGTGTCTGGCTTATGTGAAGCTCCCGGATCTGAAGATTCAGAAGCTGGGGACAAGGACTACGAAGGCGATCTTCTTGGGGTATGCCGAGAAGAGTGATGCTCGAAGATTCCTTGATATCGAGTCAAACCATATCATCGAATCTCGCGATGCTGAATACTTTGAAGACAAGTTTGCAAAACACAAGAATATTGTCCTCGCGGATCTTCCGGAGAATGATGAGGGTACAAAGCAGACAGAAGTCTTTAATGAACCAGTAGTCCAAGATGAAGCTGTCGTCAAGAAGATACCAGCTGAACCAGAACTCGCTGAGCCGTCAACTAAGCGAACGAGGAGGCCGAAAGACTTCGGAGATAACTTCGTCACCTATCATGTGGAAGTAGATCCGCTTACCTATGATGAGGCGATGAAGACCAGAGATGCTGTATTCTGGAAGGAGGCGATAGACAACGAGATTGACTCAATCACCTCCAACAACACATGGGTATTGGTTGACCTGCCAGAAGGAGCAAGACCCATCGGATGCAAATGGATCTTCAAGAAGAAGATGAAAGCAGATGGAACCATTGACAAGTTCAAGGCCAGGCTAGTGGCCAAGGGGTTTCCTCAGAAGCAGGGGATCGACTACTTTGACACTTATGCTCCAGTAGCTCGGATGATAACCATCAGATTGTTAATTGCTCTAGCAGCAATACACAAGCTGGTGATACATCAGATGGATGTGAAAATGGCATTCCTTAATGGCGAGCTGACCGAAGAGATCTACATACAACAACTAGAAGGTTTTGTCGTCAGAGGTCTGGAAGACAAAGTCTGCACGTTGATGAAGTCTCTGTATGGTTTAAAACAAGCTTCCAAAATGTGGCATGAGAAGTTTGACAAGGTAATAAGGTCAAATGGCTACAGGGTCAGTGAAACAGACAAGTATGTCTATACGAAGTTTGCTGACGGAAGAGGAGTAATCGTATGTCTTTACGTGGATGACATGCTAATCCTAGGTATGGATTTAAGCTGCGTCACAGAGACAAAGAAATTCCTCTCGACCAAGTTCAGTATGAAGGACTTGGGGGATGCCAACGTAATCTTGGGGCTCAAGATCATTCGGACAGGCACTGGAATAGGGCTGTCACAATCTCATTATATTAAGAAGATGCTCACTCGCTACGGCTATCAAGATCTTCCTTTTATTGATACACCGTACCGGAGTGATCAGAAGCTGGAGCCAAATTCTAGGGAAAGCGTCAGGAAGTTGGAATACGCTAGCGTCATCGGAAGCTTGATGTACGCTACTACTGCCACAAGGCCTGACATAGCTTTTGCAGTGGAAATGCTGAGTCGGTTCACTAGCAATCCAGGCGTTGAGCACTGGAAAGCTGTGAAGCGTGTTATGA
This sequence comes from Iris pallida, assembly GCA_029216955.1. Taxonomy (NCBI): domain Eukaryota; kingdom Viridiplantae; phylum Streptophyta; class Magnoliopsida; order Asparagales; family Iridaceae; genus Iris; species Iris pallida. The sequence continues at coordinate 7,173,495 of JANAVB010023800.1, forward strand.
GATATCTCAAGAAAACTCAGACATATGCACTTTTCTACAGCGGAGATCCGTCAGTAGTGGAAGGCTTCAGTGATGCTAGCTGGTGTTCAGATATAGAGAGCGAGTATTCCACAGGTGGATTCGTATTCGCCATAAACGGAGCTGCTATATCGTGGAAGTCGAAGAAGCAGACTATGTTATCTCGCTCCTCCATGGAATCTGAATTCTTTGTATTGGATGCTGCTGCAGATGAAGCAGAGTGGCTTCGGGAGCTCATGTATGATCTTCCGGTGGTTGGGGCTCAGATACCGGCAATACCGATATACTGTAACAACCAGGCGGCAGCAGCAGTGGCATCAAATGAACTCTTCAACGGAATGAAGAGAACGGTACGCACAGAGTAGTACATGATCTTATCAAGAGAGGTGTTATTGCAGTGATTGATGTTCGGAGTCAGAAGAACCTGGCGGATCCGTTCACCAAGGGCGTCAAGCGCCAGCTGGTCGATGACACAGCTTGTAAAATGGGCTTGAAGGCATTCTGATATTGTGTTATTACATTCCTACCATAAAGTTTTATGCTATTAGTTCAAAGAGAAATCTACTAGACATCTAGCTTTTGGTTCAAGGGAGGACTATTAACCAGAAGAATATCAGAAATGGTGGGTACTTGTCCTATGTGACATGGAGAGGTTACGGACCTGCAACCACTGTTGTCTACTGTTATTTTCTGCGAAAAACGGATCATGTGGGAAGGTTGGCTTAAATGCCTTAATGAGTTCTCAGGCAGAGTGAATGCCTGGAGTGCTTTACAGGAAGCACGGTAGCGCAGCACTACAAGGAGTGTAACTCCATACTACAGTGTGGTGACTCCACCATGAGGTTCCCAGGTAGGGGTAATGCCTCGACTTTGCAAGCCAAGTCACAGTGGAGTAGCACCGCAAATAGGCAGGTAGCCTAATACTATATGATAATCGTAATAAAGAGAAGTAGACAGCACTACAAAGAGGACGATGTCCTCATGTTACAGTGGCATGACACCACGAAGAGGTACCAGGTAGGGTAAAGCCTCAGCTTTGCGAGCCATGTCATAGCGGCATAACACCGCACGGAAGCGCAAGGCTTCATGCTGGATAGTTTGGCACTACAAAGAGGCCTGTGACCTCATGCTACAGTAGTATGACACTACGATGAGGTACCCAGGTGGGTTAAAGCCTCGGCTTTAAGCCATGTCATAGCGGCGTAGCACCTTAAAGAAGCGCAATGCTTCATGTCATGACTCTTTATAAAGAACTCACCTATAGTGTATGGACAGAGATATCAGGCCGTCTCTTGAGGATAAGCTTGTAGACGCCCAAAAATTATATACTGAAACTAGGTTGGCACAAGGCCTTCAATGTGCAGCCGGAAGCACAGTTGATGTCATTATGTGAGTAGGAAGAATTGCAGTTATGATGCAGAATTCAAGGCGTAGTCCATTCTTGTATCATGCTGTTATTTAACCTATGCAGGAAGATTCAAGTCATAGCGACTTCTCTCCTAATGGATGATGGCAGTCACTGTGGGGAACGCTCAACCCATATATTGAGATATGTGGGGGATTGTTGGTGTTTTTGCCTTTGGACTAGAAAAGATAGTCCCACATCGGCTACACCAAATGGTGAGTATCTCAATATAATGCATTGCTTGTGTTGAGGTGTGCACATGAGGTGTAGTGAGGCACAAGTTTATGCCATGTGGAAGTATTTTCCTAGAAGAAAAAATGATTAAATCCAGCAAGGATGCAAGTTAATTTTTGTTGTGCGGACTCGGACTCGGACACGGACTCCAGGATGTCTCGTGCATGCACGGGAGTGTTCGGGGGGTAGGCATAGACTGGCACACTTCTATGCTGATTGTGGGATGATCTAAAATATGAAACTCTATTTTTGAGTATTGGTATTTTAGTTCCACATCGGATAGGAGAAGAGGTGAAGTCTCAACTCCACTCTATAAATAGAGCCCCTTGGCCTCCTTTGAAAGATGCACCAAGAAGAGAGTAGAGGGAGTCTGTTAAGTCCAGGAATCCCGTTCAAGTCACAAATATTGACTTACGAGCATTCCAGAAGTTCTTCGTGAACTTGATGGTTCCTGGAAGCTGTTCGTGCTCGTGTGGGGCGAATAAAGCTTTGAGCAACGGTGGTTCATTCACCCCAGCATCTCATTCTCGCCTGTCATCGCTGCTGTTTCCTTTTACAGTAACTTCTTTTAGAAGCTCTACTGCCGATAGTTGCTGCCTTTTACAGTAACTTCTTTTTAGAAGCTCTACTGCCGATAGTTGCTTACACAAAGTCTCTTTAGATTTTTTGTGTATTACGTAGAATCTTTTTAGATCCTCGTAATTCAGAATCCTCCAGGGTCTCTGTTGCACATCTTCTTTAAGGTGCTGCGTTTGAAACATTTTTGGTACAATTGTTTCAGTTTTAGAATTTTCCATCGAAAATTGTGCCTCGACACTAACAGAATGTTCATGATCTGTATTGCTACACATTTGATATGAGCATGAAAGGTGTATACGCATATAAAAATGATAAGGATGACAACATTTTATGAAATAGTTTAACAAATAATTTATACCTTCCATATTTGTACTAAAAAAACATAAATGTAAATTTATGTGATCATCATGAATTTTTGATGTACTTGTGAATGCATTAGAAGTGTCATATCCAAGATTATGGGCCTGACAATAGCATAACAGAAGATATTATTGTACAAATGTAAGACTCCACAATGACATGCTTCTATTCAGACATGAAGGAGAATTCATGGTTATTAATTTAAACCATTGAATGCTCAAATAAACAGAGAATTCAATTGGAAACGTTAGGCCCGAATCCAAAGGATCCAAGAGGTAAAAGTTGACTAACGTACACAATATGGTCAAAATATTGAAGTGCTTAAAAAATATAAATACTTGAGCTGCTATAGAATAATAATGGTCAAATATTTTGACTAATATTGTTCTTTCGCAAAATAAATGTTTTATTAGTCATCCCCATTGATCCTTTAAAAAAAACATCAACAGTATTGAAAAAGGAAAAATCAACAAACTTATAAGATGCCCCGATAAATGGTTTACTATGAAATAGACAAGGTTGAACATGCAGCAGACAAGAGCAGGAAGTGAAGATCGGTATATATTGCAGCATCACAAGGAAATTTTGACAGAAAAATTCAGTTAGTTTTTTTATTGGACAATGAATTGCCAAAAGCACATAAACAATAATACTTGGTCAAGCATTGGTTTCAAAGCATAGTTTAAATGGGAGAGCTTGGGCATAACAAAATCCAAGCATACATTTTATTAGCTGAAATAAACTAATGGTTTTATATGAAGAACTAGTTGGATGGGAAGATTAGCTCAACTTAAGGGAACAGTCAATCCGATATTTGTAAGCAATCCTACTAACAATACTTTGACATGATTATGCATCCATTATATTCAAATATTCTTGTGTAATTACATTTTTAACAACTTAAAAATTTTTTTGACCGCAAGAGACTATTTCTATGTCAAAGAAATTAGTGTTAACAACATCAAGATGGATTTTAACAACCGTAAAAGTTGGGTCGCAAACCAATTATAAGAGTGTTATACCTCTTGTAGACTAATAGAATAAATGTCTTGGACATGGATAAATACTGGAAATTAACCATCAATGAACATTACCAATCACTATATATGTCAATACTAAAGGGATTTGGCAAAGTTTCTGTAAAGGAGAAGTCTTTTGCCAACACATGTATAATACTCTCTCTTTTTTAATACAGTTAAGCTAATAGAGGACATGGAATGACACTGTCAACATGATAGACAAAGTTAATCATATGTCCCTCTCTACTAGATAGACAAGGCAAATTTTACATCTTCTTCTAACTACAATTTTTTTTTTCATCTAACATGTAAGAGAGCCCAGATTGTAGAGCGAGAGATTTGTCTAATGTATGTTGTGTAAATCAAAGTTTTGTATTCCATCAACTTCACAAATATTTTCTCTAATTTAAAGGAGGTATTCCTCAAGGGCAATTAAGATCGGAAGAAACTTATATTCTAAACAAATAACTGAAAAAAATGTTTTAGGAATTCAAGAACCTTGTCATCATCTAATATAGTCAGTGTCAATTCATTTTCTTTTATAAGTGTTTGGCTTTATGCAATATCACTTTGGTATACCTCAAGTATATCAAAATTAGCTTAAAAAAAATGGCATTGTTCCTGTGAGACCATGCATACAGTACGCCCATATATGGCCACAAACTACTATTCATTCCATATAGGCCTCTATTTTACATCAGCATCAAAAGAAATATATTTCACAGAGTAGCATAAGAATCAACAATATTAAAAGTACATTATTGAGAGGTTACAAAAGCTCCTTGCAAGGCCAGAAAAATTTGTAAACTAAAGGCAGAAAGACAAATATATATATACTAGATACATAAAGAGTTTCCAACTACACTTCAAACTTTGACCCAAAAAAATATTGGTATGATTTTCTAGGATGAGTTTCTTTAACAGAAACATGAAATATATATAAGAAGCATAAGGCAACTAAGTTATAAATAATATGATTCCTACAGTTCATTTCCTTAAGAAACCTCATTAAGAGTTTATTACTTTGTATACAAATGGGAGGAAAACTATATGTACTGGAATAATATACAATCCAATTGTAATCTATAGAATAGAAACGCATGGTTCTGTTAGAAAACAGATATTATGATTTATGATCACATGTTGATAAAAAAACAAAAAATTAACATAACATATAGTATCAACTCTTAGATTGTTAGAGATATTGTTTCTTTCTATTGAAAACTTGAAAACAAAATAAACCAATTAAAGTTACCGGCCTCCCGGGAAGTCATGCATGAAGCACTGCCCTAAGAGTTGATTTGGGTCTATGTGCAGACTTGTTCCGAATGCTCATTGTGGTAAAATCTCTGCTCTACCGGTATCCCGTCGTCACACACAACTCAGGAAGATTGACCCTGACTTAGCTCTTACCCAGAGTAGGAGAGATTGGAATGAAAATGAAAGAAAGAATACATGTTTGTGAAGGAGGGGGATAAGGAATCACATGGTTACCCTTTTTTCTTCTCAAGTATATCAATACTAACAATATGGATACATATATAGGCAAACCCTCTTCCTACAAATTCAATGAATTTTATAGGATTTTATTGCTAGTTATGTAGTCATTTGGTCATTAAGCATAGGCCCATAAAATACCAATGAATACAAAATAAATATTAAAATTGTCAAAATGTAATCAAAATAAAATGGTTGAATGTATTGAATAGAAAATTAAATGATCTTTAAAAGAGGAAGAAGGAAGTTGGGTTTTTGATAAATTACACAACAAAAACAAGGTATTGAATAGGGAACAAGGTCTCAACGAGTCGTGAGTAAGAACTCAAGTTTCAAAATCTGGAAAATCTTAAATATGAGACAAAATCACGAACGAAAGCAAATTCTCGAAATAGAAAACTGGATCTTAAAATCTTGAATGGAATCAAAGTCACGAGTAGAAAAAAAATCAATGGGTAAATAGGAAATAAGCATCGAATTATGGATACAAAATCTCAAATAGAAACAAAATCTTCATAAGCCTCAAAGGAATCTTCAACAATGTGCTGCATAGGGCGGAGCTTAAACAAAGTTTCGAATGAGGAACAGGGTTTCAAAATGAAATCTCAAGTAGGAATTAAATTCCAATTAACATAAGGTTTAATAAGGGTACAAAATTTCCAAATAAGAGTCAACACTAGGAAACAAAGTCATAAATAATGAATATGCAACAATATCGGATAGTAGATTTCAAGCAATTATCGAATTGTGGATTTGAAATAAGTTTACAGAATAGGAAGCATTATCTCGAAATAAGTTTCGAATATCAATCAAGGTTTCAAAATAGAAAACAATAAGTCTCAAGAAATGATCTAGGTGCTAAGAGGAATTTTAAGAAAAAACTGGATTACGAATCACGATACATGGTTTTCTCGAACCATGCAAGAGAAGCCTTCTATCTTCAGTCTATCTTCAGTACTACTCCGGGACTTGAATCACTTCAACTTTTTCAACTATCCCGACGTAGGCTGGTCCCTGTGGTAGTGCTTCATGTGATTGCTGAATTTGGAGAGGTGGTCCCCTTGTTGTAGTCCTGGTGCTCCTCGTATTCGTCCTTGGGCAGTGTGATCAGCGGTCTACGAGCAATCCTTGACTTGGTGGGCAGGTGATTAGCAGAACAAGCATAGCTTCAGTCTCTTGTTGCACTCGTCGTAGTGGTGTCCTGGGCGGCAGCAGAAATCATAAATGACCATCATTTAGATCTGATGATGTAGGTGAAAAGGCATTGTCTGAGTGTGGCGATGCTTTACAGATTCATAGTAACTGCTATCTCCGTCATAAGTCTTCATGTCTCTCCTGAGCTTCAGCTTCCTGTCTCGTTCTATTGTCTGTGCTACATTTTGGATCTTCTGGCTGGTAGCTCCAATCTTCAGAGGAGTCGGGTCCTCAGGGACTTGGATGATCTTCAGTAGTAGCTCTAGGTCCTCGATCTGCTCCTCTATGCTAGATACGCGCTCGGTGTCGGGAAAGTCCAAGTATCTGATTGTTTGGAAATCAGAAGTCCTTCCTTGCTCGAAAAGTGTATCTACAAGTCTAGCTTGGAAAAGGATGGCCTGCTCCCTCTTGGTGTCAAGGAACTCCTGAAACGTCTCCATCAACTGCGTACTACCCATGGGGATAGTAGGGCGATAGAAGGTAGTAGAAGCTCGGAACCCTCAAGTGTAGGTAGATCAACAGTTCCGGTGTTGCGTGCTTTGAACTATCTGAAAAAACAAAAAACTGTTAAAATGTTCTAAAACTAAAAGCAACAAGTGTTTATAGAATATCAATATACCCGATGTACCCGATTTCTTTTGCTATAATCAAGTTTTCCTAGTTTAAATCAAGTCCCCCAATAGTACTCTAATACCTAGGTACTATTAGGACAGACCTGTATAGGCCACCACTAAAAGTATGTCACGACCCGCTCTGAATAATCAGATACGAGTCTGACACGTCCAGCCTTCGTCGTTAGACACGACGAAGTAAGCTGTACCAATGGTAGGAAAATCTAACAAGTCAGAATATAATAGTAATACAATCCATCACAGCATCTATAACGATCACAGAACGATCACCATAATCCACAAGTCAATATACAATTTATATATACATATAAGTACAAGAGACAAACCCAGTAACCAAATGAAATATAGCTATGACTCTCAATGTACAATATCTATAAGTAAAGCTAACAATCTAAACCTGAAAACCTCTAGCTAAGTCATGGCTCCATCCTGCTCGGCTAAGATCCTGGGCTCTGGCCCATAAGGTAGAATGATATCCTGCAAGTACACCTGCAACATATCCAGTCAGTTCAGAGCATAGTACAATTCTAGGTAATGAACAAGAACATCATGATATGAAATGAGTACAAGGGAACATGTAAAGTACAGGAAAGAATAAGAAAGTACATAAATATAATGTACATGAAATAAAGTACAAGATTGTAAATCATGAACCTGAAGTACAAGACATGACATGTGCACAATATTTGAAATACAACTAGCCTATGTGACCTGCTGGGGTGAGTACAGGAATAAGTACAAGAGTACATGAATATCGGTACGGCTTAGGGCCTGCGTGCACAGTAAGAGGCCTAAGCTATCTACATGAATATAAGAACACGGGTTTGGTCACATAGCTACTATATTTTCCCTCCCCGGCTACAAGTAAGTACAAGAACATGAAAGTACAAGAGAACATGATATCGTGTCACATAGTGTCCTCAAGAGAAGTACAAGATATGAATATAAATACACAAGACCATAGAATGTACTTGTCTTGCTCGGAAAGATCAGAGTGGAGAGATGATACTCTCAATGTCCACCTGGTAATAAGTACAAGTTGGATAAGCTCTAAAAATGGCAATAATTAATTTACTATTTGCTAACTAACTATTGTTAAATTAACTAATTATCCTTGCTATCTAGTAAATACTACTTGAAGAACTAAAATCTATGTGGCTAATTTAGTTAACCCGGTAGCATTATTATAACCAACATTTAGAATCTCTATACATATATACTAGTTAATCATTAATTATTTACAAATAGTTATTACTATCCTTACACATGTTCTAGCAAGTTAAAATATATGGTGCCTACATAAAATATTGTATAGAATCTAATAGTTAAAAATATGGTCACTACCCATCCTTAGTACATTTACTCGTAATTATACCATTAAAAATATATATATAACGCAGGAAAATCCATGAATTAAATCTCAGCCCAAAATCCAGTCCCCAACTGCTCATAACCCAAACTGGTCAACACCAATATTGAGCCAACCATGAAATACTTTGAACCAAAACATCTCTAAATCTGCTTCTAAAATACTGGCCCTAGATGGATCCAGCCCAAGTTCAGTTATTGTTGCTTCTTTCCAACCATTAAAGTCCAGTAAACTTCAAACAACTAGAATAAAATTAAGGCATTCACATACTCCAACTAAACGGTTACTTCCCTCCCAAAATAAATCAAAATCACAGACCACTCATATACAATATAACCCAAGCCCATCAAATTTTTTAATTAAAATCTTACACACACAACTAAGCCTAAGAATTTTTAGATAAAACTTAACAACTGCTCCAGCAACCCAGCCAACAGAAATGTTTGAACTACTCAACCAAATCATATACAATCCCAGCTGTATATAAACTCAACAGTAGTGATGTCGAAAAGTCGAAGAGGAAAAGAAGTTATCGAGATCGATTCGTCGATCCGTCGCTCGATGAGATGAACCGTACCACCGTCATCAAGGAAGCTTGTGAGTCACAGGGAAGCACAGTGCGCCACCGCGGCCCTATCGTCGGTGAAGAAGACGTGTGGTGAGCTCTCGGTGAAGGTCGTTCACGATCGTTGCGGGGGTCGCGTGCCAAGATGGACGAAGTGTCGCCTAGGATCCCGCAGTCGTTTGTCGAAGTGGTGATCCGCACGCCGTGTGACGCCGGGATGAAGCCGCCGAAGAGAAGAAGTACAGCCACCGTCGTCGATCACCAGGCTAGGGGACCATCATCGCTCACAGGCGAACCAAAAATTAGGGTTAGGTTTTGGATTCAATTTGGAAAAAGAAATTAGGAGGAGAGGTTCAGCTATTGAGTGATCTGGCCGAGTGAATGAAATTATCTCTCCACTGAGAGAATATATAGTAAGGAGAAGTGTTGGAAAAGTTTGCATCTAACCTCTGGAAATTTAGTTAATTATAAATCACCCCAAAAGTTTGTTAGTTGTTATAAAAGTAGTTAGAATCTTAGGGGGACCACCCTAGTTAGTTAAAGAACTTGGAAAATACTCTAAATTAGTTATTCCGAATTAATCAATAACTAACCATGATAAAATAATTTAAAAATAATATTTATGAATTACAATTACTAAAAACAAACTTAATATCATTTATTCATAAATATTGCAAATAGCACAAAATTCATGAAATTGGAAAAGTGGGGTTACAGGCCACCACTAAAAATATGTCACGACCCGTATCCAGTGTAAGGGTACGAGAAGTGGGTACGTCCAGCCTACGCCACAGAGTCGGCGGTAGAACGCTATCCTAGGTCACAACATCTAACAATATATTACTGTACCTGCACAATGACATACTCTCCAAAAGGAGGACAACATAGAAGGTACAACTCAATCAAGAACCTAAGATAGAAATAAAGGGATAAAAAGATGGATAATAATCTCAATAGAGAACTACAACTGAAATTTAATAAGTTTGGATATTTAAACAACATCGAAATCCAAATAACTGAAGTGCATCTCAAAAACAAAACATC
>JANAVB010023800.1:7188410-7405910 GCA_029216955.1 Iris pallida
AACTAGTATGCAGATTCCGCCAGAAATAGAAAGTAAAGTGACTATCTCGATCCGAGATAATGTTCATCGGAACTCCATGAAGTCTGACAATCTGAGCATGTACATCAATGCTAGCTTCTCCGTAGACAAACCCACTTTAAATGGGAAGAAATAGGCTGATTTGGTCAACCTCTCTACGATGACCCAAATTGTGTCTTTTTCTACTCGTGTATGTGGCAATCCTGAAATAAAGTCCATCGTAATGTGCTCCCACTTCCACTCCGAAATGGGCAATTGCTATAACTGTCCTCCTGGCCTCTGTCTCTCTGTCCTTACCTGCTGACAGATCAAACATCTGGCCACGAAGCGTGCTACCTCCCGCTTCATCCCATACCACCATATATGCTCCTTTAGATCCCTATACATCTTGTTGGCACCTGGATGCATAGAGTACTGAGAACGGTGGGCCTCCTGCATAACCTACTCCCGAAGGACACCACTAGGCACACACAGTCTGGAACCGTGCCTCAATGCACCATCCTCTGCAATGATAAACTCATCCGCAAGTCCTGCTCGAACCTACTCTCAAATACACCGCAGAGTAACATTATCGAACTGAGTCAACTTAATCCTCTCCATAATATTCGACTGAATCTGCAGTCCCTACATATGCATCTGAACTCCTGGCACGATCACCTCGATCGCTAGGCTCTCTAGATCTGCTAACAAGTGAAGGTCTACCGTCAAACACATAGCTACCGGATACCTACTCAAGGCATCAGCAACCACATTGGCCTTTCCTGGATGATACAGCAACGAAATGTCAAAGTCCTTCATCAACTCCAACCATCTTTTCTGTCTCATGTTGAGCTTTTTTTGAGTAAACACATACTTCAAGCTTTCATGGTGTGTGAAGATCTCCACACGCTCTCCGTATAGATAGTGCTTCTACAACTTAAGAGCAAAGATAACTGCAGCCAACTCCAAGTGACCATAGCCAATTTCTTTACGTATTTCCAAAGCCATAGTAGCCTAGAACTGAGCTCCCCAAACAGTCCAATTAAACTCTCACTGGACTGAAGTACTGATACTTCTCTGATACTCTTAATATCAACTACATTGTCACTGAACTAACACTAGAACACTAAAATAGGATACTCACTCTTATTTGACTGCACATGATCTGCCATAAATCAATGCAGGTACTCACCCCTTAATCTTCTTAATATATAGGCCAAAGGCCATGCCCTCTCTCTCGAACATAGGCCAATGCCCAAGGCTCCTGCATCACATTACATTCAGTATGATGCATTATAAATCCCCTTCCCTCCTATACTCTCTAGTTTAAGACACTCTATAGACACTCATATTGCTCACTGAACACTGATACCTATACTAGATTTATAAGCCTGTGGCTAATGACTAATTAGGTTCTGGCCAGCATGGCCAAGTGCCATACTCCCACTCACTGCTCATTAAATCAGTAGCCTATAGTGTCTTGTTTTAAATGCCAAGGCCTATAGCCAAGATGGCACTAGCCAAAGAGTAGCCAAGGCCATACCATCCACTGGCCTACAGGGCTCCCCCCAACCTGTACATATAAGGTGCACTGTCAAGCCATACTGGCTTGACCACATCTGGTTATGGCCTATTCGAATGGCTAAGTGGCCATAGCTAAGGTTAAGGTTAAGAGCTAACCCTACCTATTGCCAAAATACTGAGAAGAATGGGATTTAATCCCTCACTTAAACACTTATGGACAGTAACACTGTTACACTTTGACACTAGCTCACTGCTTACTATATACTGGTGGCTCTATTTATTGTCAAGGTAGCCCACACTCTAATTCTACACACACTCATTGCACTCCATGGCCTATGGCCAAAAGGCTGTGTTAGGGGTCCAGTTTACCTCTTCCATCACATACTAACTCAAATTCCTAACTTATACATGTAGGTACTCCCTACCGAAACACCCACTCACTAGGCATTAATGCTAATGACATTCACTGTCAACTAGATACACTACAAGCCTATGACACCACCACACACACACTCTTACTTCCCCCTCTACTCAATTCTCTTCTAACCTTCACGTATGACCCCCATGACTGAACACTCATGTCATGGCACTCCATGAAGACTAAAACAGTACACAACCATGACAGTACACACTAGCCTAGATGCAAAATCCGACGTTTACTTATCTCTCCACATAAATACATATATATATAAAGGAAATTTTATAAAAAATGAAAAGGAGGCTCCAGAGGAGCATTACATACGGATACAGGGCCGTAAACACAAAAGGGCCCTGTCTACCAAAATAGTAAAAGCTAAAAGGTAGGGATACGCAATGTTAAAATTTTGGATGGCCAAAATTTCGGAAAATGAGTGTCTTTCAAAAGCAATTTGAAATTTTAAAATTCAAAATTTTAAACTATTTTGAAACTGGACAGAAATGAAAAAAGGTTGGGCGGGAAAAGCAGCCCACTGAGTGGGTGGGTGGGCACGCTGCCCAAGGCAGACACGTAGCCCAAGGCGGGAGCGCTCTACCCAAGGGGGTGGCGCTCTGCCCGATGGAGACGCAGTACACGAGGGGCCTCGGGTCCCCCCACCCGGTGTGCTGACCGGAGCAGAGAAGGGGATGGTGGTTCCGGCGAGGAGTCCAGCTAGAAGAGGAACGGTGGGGGAGGGTAAACTAGGGTGGGTGGTTCGTCGACCGGAAGGGAGGGGCAGCCACGGCGAGGGGGGCCTCGGTGTTACCTCCAAAGGGGACGGGGGGTCGACTCCGGTGGGGAGGGGCAGCCGCGCCGAGGGGGCTTTTCCAGGAGGGATCGGAGACGGCTAAGGGAAGGAGAAGGGGGATCTGGGAGAGGAGCCGCCAGGGAAAGGGGAAAGAGAGGGGGCGGAGGGGGAGCGGTGGCTCGGAGAGGGTGGAAGACGAAGCGTCAACTGCGGCCAGGCGGCGCGACAAGCGCGGGAGGGGTAGGGGGAAGGGAGGGAGGCAGAGGGAGGACCGCCTAGGGGACGTGGAGCCGGGGGGGAGGGGGGGCGCCAGGGGGAGCTTGGGAGCCACGACGGTGACTCAACCCTCGAGCCAGGAAGGAGGGAGCGGACGCTCGACCTCGGGGCGAAGCCTACCAATGGCGAGGGGGAGGACCCTCCTGCATGCGCCGGAGGGAGCGCCGGAGACCACCGAGGAGGGAACCACTCGCTGTGGTGGGGGAGAGCACCGCCGACGGGAGGGAAGACGGAAGGAGAACCAACGCAGGAGTAGAGGGAGGAGTCCCTGGGGTGCCCGAGGTGGAGGCGGGGAAGAGAGGGAGTGGGGCCACTCCTGGGCAAGCGGGGACTGGGGCGGGGGCCGGCGGGCTGGAGGGGGACACTGCCGAAGTGGCCGAAGGCCAGGTCAGGGAGAAGAAGGCAAACGTAGCCGTGGAGGGGGTGGCACCGCGGAGAAGGGTGTCGCTGCGGAGGAGGAGAGAGCGACGAGAGAGTGGTGTTGGCCCAATGATTGTATCATGTTTTTGAATATGGTTAATATGTTTAGTTTAGCATTTCATTATCACTAATCTTTATACTATCACTATAGCATTTCTACTTATACTTATACCTTTGGTGATATATGCATATTGGTTTACATATTAGTGATATGAGCTTTCTATCTTAAATTTAATCGAGTTGCCAAAATCAAAACTATGTTTTTGATTACGGTTATTCAATTAAGTTTAATTATTATGATATCACTAACATTTATGCTATCACCTTAGCACTTATACTTAAACTCAGTATTGTCCTAATGTGCATTTAACTTATCACACTTGCTACTATGTTTTTTGCTTTGTTCATCTAACATGTACATGCAGAAAAGCAATAAGCAAGATCAATGTGGACATATGTAATGAAAAAATCATGGTGGGCCAAAGACGACGGATCCCACAAGATTTCTCTGAACCACCCGACGACATCTCCGGAGCTACGGAAAAAAGCCAACATCTATCAAGAAAAGAAGCCATTCTATGCCATCATCATTTCAAGACTCTGAAGAAGCCTGCACCTGCTATAGTATATCTGGAGTCTGTAATGAGTCTTAGGAATAATTGTAAACACAAAAAATGGATGGTAAAATCGAAAGGTTGGGTAGAAATTAGGCCAGGATCATTTTCGGATGCAAACCGGCATACCGATGGTATACTGGTCTATATCGACGGTACACCGATTTTGTTCACAGAAAGTTTTCTGTCTACAAAATCGGCATACCGACGGTATACCGGTTCATACCGATGGTATACCGGTTCAGTAATGTTGAAAGTCCAACGGTCAGATTTTTAGCATTAAATGATCCCAACGGCGATATTTCGAGCCATTGCAATCCCAGACCGGTATACCGACGGTATGCCAACTCATACCGGCGGTATGTCGATCGCTGACTGAAAAGTTGCCTTTGGCTCTTTTTAATGGTTTGGTTATAAATAGCCTTGAACCCCTTCATTCAAGGTTGATGCTTTGAGCCAAAAAAAATTTCTAAACCACCAAAGCATATCCACAAACAACTCTACAAAGCTTTCATTTGCCATCCACAAATTGTGTTAGAGTTATTGAGTTGAAAAGTGAGATCTTCATCTTCTTGTATAAGGAGATCAAAACCTATTGTGAAAGGTTGAAGTTGGGGAGTCTTCGTATCCAAACTCTCGGTTGAAGTCGGAGAGGCCTTCGGATTAAAGCTCTCGTGTAAGAAGTTGGCGAGTTCTTCGGATCCAAACTCGTGTGTAACTATTTTAACAAATAGTGGATTAAATCCGGAGAGAGTTCCGGGACTGGATTGCCTCAAGGGAGGACACCAGGATACATCGGGTGTCGGTATTGTTATTGCTTCTTCTCTTGCACTTATATTTTTAAATTTCTAATTAGCTTGTGCTAAGTGCTTGATTAGTTAGCTTGACCCTATTCACCCCCCCTCTAGCGTTCCTACAAGTGGGGCGCCGGGCCAAAGGGAGGCTCGGCACGCGAAGCCGAGGGCGGCCCCGGTAGAGGGCCGAGGAGGGAAGGGTCTTGGGAGGCCCTAGGTGGCGGCCTATACAGAGCACGGTGGTGCCGGTGACGCCGGAGCTGACGACATCTCCGACGGAGGTGGGGGGTGGGATTGACGGGGAGGGGCCGCTCGGCAAGAAGTAGCCGGTGTGGAAGGGGTGAACCCCCTACAGGGGGAGGTGGTGGGGTAGGGGCCAGGCGGAAGCCGGCCAACCGTTGAAGCCGGGAGAGAAAGACGCGGCCGGGCTGAGGAAGACGAACCATCCGCCCACGAGGAGGTGGGGGGACGGCAAGGAGCGGAGCTCCCGCCGGAGGAGACCGGAGTCCCTTCGGTTTCCTCTGCTCCATTGCTCACTCTCAAATGTATATATATATATATTATATATATATAAGATATGAATACTAGAATCATACATACCCACTCTAATAAGAAAACTAAACAAACGATACGCCTAAAACTGAACAACAAGGCTAAAATGACCAATTTGTGATTTTGACAAACACTTGGGGGGCTCTCCTAGGATTTCTCTAAGGATGACACAAAAACCAAATAAACTCTACCAAAAAGAAGGTTAGATCCTTTTTCTTCTCCCTATGGGTACCCCTGACCCATGTGCGTGTTCCTACTAGTGTCATGCATGAAAATGGAGCTCAAACTATACAAAAATGATAACGGTTTACCTATTGGGAGATGGATTTCCAATGAAACCTTCTAGGGATGCTCTTTTGTCAAGTTTGACACAATCTCTCAATCCTTTGGACTCCTTCTCACGAGCTCCTTGGTCTTGTTACGACCCGTACCCAGTGTAAGAGAACGAGAAGTGGGTTCGTCCAGCCTACGTCGCAGTGTCGATGGTAGAACGATGTCCTAGGTCACAACATCTAACAATATATAACTGTACTAGTATAATGATATACTCTTCAAAATGAGGACAACATAGAACGTACAACTCAATCACAGAACCTAAGATGGAAATAAAGGGATAAAAAGATGGATAATAATCTCAATAGAGAACTACAACTGAAAGTTAATAAGTTTGGATATTTAAACAACATCAAAATCAAAATAACTGAAGTACATCTCAAAGATAAAACATCTAAATAAAGATAACTAGTCTAGCAGTCTAATCTAGACAATGGGCAAGTCCTCAGCAACTGTTGGATTTTCTTGAGGGCCCAAGTCACCGATGTCATCTAAGCCAGCTCCATAGTAAGTTGGGAAGAACTCCTCCTCAT
Source organism: Iris pallida (assembly GCA_029216955.1). NCBI lineage: Eukaryota > Viridiplantae > Streptophyta > Magnoliopsida > Asparagales > Iridaceae > Iris > Iris pallida. The sequence goes on from JANAVB010023800.1 coordinate 7,194,659, forward strand.
CCTCTATAATATTTTCAACGGGTCCAATCAGGATACAAACGAATATATATCTCTCACACAGTTCATATTATGACAAAAAATGTAAAGCATGCTATAGGTACATCAAAACTGAAAGAATAAACATGAAGAAGAAGAGAGAATTTGATAACAGGAAATATTTAGGTATGGTAATAGAGAACTGTAAGTGACTAGTGATTTAGAGTACAAGATAGACATGTGAACAGCTTGATTTATACATGATTACACTACATAGTTTGCACATGATAATACTACTTTGGAATTATTTACATGACTACTTCTACTCCCCTGTACCCAATCAATACACAAGGATCTAGACAGGTTATGTTATTGTACGTGAAAGTTTATACATAAAACTCATGAGATAATGACAGTACATGAGAGCGCATGAGTGTACATGAATAATAAGAGTCCATGAAATACATGATGTTCATGAAAAGCACATGACATGATGTATCTGATGCACCCGAGGGGGATAACATCTCATGTAAAGATCCATATAGTACTAATACGTGATAACATTGTGTCAGCATAAAGTAAATTAGTCTATAACAAGAATATAATTCCTAACAAGTATGAAACGGCCAGAAATGTACTCGCCTGATATCCCGAATGATTGATGAGAATATGAGCTCGAACTGGAGTATCTGAGTCCTATTTAGAGCAACCATATGTTACAAAGTATCCAACATGAATTTAGAGAAATTTATAATGTATTCTAAATGATTCTTGGTCATTCTGGGTCAAAGTTAACCCGTGTTCAACTCTGGACAACCCTGGTCAACCTTTCTGGTCAACTAGGTCAACCCTAAGTCAACTAGTCCATTCTTCCAAGTTTAGGTCAAACCTGAGTTATCTAGTTATTTTAAGTCTATTTTGGTCAAGTTTAGATCAAGTTTGACCCAAAGTTGACTTTTGTTAACTTGCTAGTCAACTATGCCAAGTTAGGCCTATTGGGTCAATTCTAAACTAACTCAACAACCATAGGCTAATATCCTATATCAAAATCAATTATATTCATTCAATTCAATATATATATAAACATACATACATACAAACATACATATATATATATACATACATACATACATACATACATACATACATACATACATACATACATACATACATACATACTAATATACATATATATGAAAGGAGTGAAAGCAAGTGTGTGTGTGTGTGTAAGCTGTCTTGTGTAAGAGGGTAGACTAAATCACAGAAACTAGGATTGAACTCAAGTTCAATCTCAAAACAAAACCAACAACCAAGTCTCAACTTATCAACCTACACTAACATTCAATAGTACATACATATATATATATACCAATACCTATAACCAATAGCCTACAACACTCAATACATGTCATATCCATATATATGTATTCCAACTCTCATACATATATATTATGATACAACTGAAATCTCTTAATGTATCTCAGTAGACTGAGAACACAACCCATATTGCTAACCTATAGAGTATACCTTATAATTCCCAACCCTCACATGTATGTATATCAACCCATATACCCTCAAAAGAAACTAAACTCAATAGGTATCTCAGAAATATAATTCAAAACTAAATATCAGTGTCAAACTCAGAAATCTGAGTTTAACACAAAATCAATTCTCAAATATCGAAAGCAATTCAATATCAAAAACCATATACTACACAAACCCAACTCAAAACCTAAAATCCGAAATACACAACTAAAACTGATGAAACTTGACAAACAAAAAGATGTAAACGTGTGTGTCATGCTCGTGTCCACACAGAGTCGAACCCGTGTCCGTATCGTGTCCAAACAGTGCGTATCGCATAGGCACGTACACATGTATAGAAAAATCCACATGGGCACGTGTCGTACTCGATAGAACACCACACCCAACATGAGGAGCCTCGTGCTCATGCTCATAGCTAGGTAGGGTCTAGGTCTTATTGTACACCACCCTGACACGCGTCTATACGGTGTCCATGTATCAAACGAACAGCGTGTCTGGAAGGGCTGTGCGCGCGTGCACAGTGTCAGATGAATTAGTACAGGCACGATAACTTCGTGCACACTCAACGAAATCTTATGAAATTTTACGAGCACGTAGGAAGAGGTTACCTCCACGTGTCCACAAAATTTCACGCCAATTATGACACTCAGAATGCAAGACAGTGCACGGGCTGTACACGGGATCTCGTGCTACGTTCCCGTGTCCGATTTGAACACCAAAAATGTGTCAAATCGAGATCCGTCTTCACATAACTTGTTTCAAATATAAACAACAACAAATTTGTGAAAAAAGAATTAAAAAATAAGAACTTTCGATTCAAAGAGGCATTTCATCGAACACGTGTTCCAATACATCGATACGCGTCTAATACGCCTGCCAAATGGATACGAAATCATACCAAACTACATCTACAGGTCCAGGACACCTAGATGGATGCATCTATGAAGAAAAATCAGAATTTACCAGGGTTTACCTATTAAGAGTCAATATCTCAATGAAACGAGCCTCCAAACGTCCCGACGTCGATTTCCTGCGGTCCAAAGCCTTCGATTCCTTGCTAGCAAGTCTCCAGCAAGTTCCTATCCTCCCAAGGATCGCAACGTACTTTGTTTGGTCTGATTTGGATGAGAATTTAGGAAAAGAGGCTATTGCAAGGGAATAGGCATTTCTAGGGTTTTAAGAAAGCTTGATGGCTACTATATACTAAAACACATATAGGGGGCTTCTGTTGTGGCTGGCCAGGGGTGCTACTAGAGTTAGGTTAGGGTTTAGGATGGGCCTTAATACAACTAAAGTCCAAAAGGAGCCTATTAGCAAAAAGGCCAAAAAGCTATATATTAAGTAGCCTAAAAATAACTTAAATTATTTCCTAATTAGGACTAAGCTCTAACTTAAATTCTAATTAGCTAATTAAGTCTCTAATCACATGGTTAGTCTTCTAATCAAGGTTAACTAAGATTAAACCATCTGCTAATACCAAGAGAACCAATCAAAAACTACAACACCAATCAAATTAATAATAAAATAATCAAAAATTCAAAATATCACACAATTACTAAAATCCCCCGAATCTAGAAAAGTGGTAGTGACAAAGCTTCAAGTCTTGTAGGATGAAGATTAGGAACGGTTTTAAGGGATTTTGGATGAGTTTTGATGGTAGGAAATGTAGGGAATGGAAGGGGCATGATGAGAGCTCTAACTAGGGTTTCTTAGAGCTCTAATGAATGAAGGAGGAGTAAATGCCCTTCCTCCATTTGGCTACCATAAATGAGCCATAAAACCACTTTGAAATGTTCAAAACACCCCTCAAGTTATCATGAACACTTGTCTTAATGAAGGGTTAGTTGTGCTATAAGTGTTGGATTAATTCATATTCCAAATCTAGACTCAACATGACTTAAATGTGGCTAGTTATTGATAGAATTGGGGATTCCTAGGACCCTTCCTTTGGTGTGCGTATTGATCGATAGAAAGTTAAACAGATCTAATACGTGTTCTAACCCTTCATAGGCAAAAACTAGGGTTTACGAATTATACCTGCGGCAGAAAGTAGACAAGTAATTCCTGGCAATCTTGAGCGGACGACCCCAAGATCTTCTGCACGTATTCCTTCCTCGAGTTGGACGTCGTATGGGCGACAATCTCCAAACCTTTTTTTCTCCTTGGCAGCCCTCTCTTTCTCTCCTTACGTGAATCACGAATTTAGAGAAAGTTTCAGATTTCTGATCAGTAATCTGGCGGCCAGAGAATAGAGGATACATATAGGCTACGGCAGGGACCATGAGAAGAAAATTAGGGTTTGGCCTCCTAATGGATCTGGATATCCTGTGTTCAGTCCGAACACATAATTCAGGCCCATTAACAATAGCTCAGTCCACTAATGAGCTATTGTTGTACTATCTCCCTAATCCTAAATTATGTTTGTGGGCTCCTTTTATTATATGCTCATTTGGCTCCCCATGTTAAGATATCGTATGTCCGTCGATCAAATTAAATTACTGACAACTATATTAATTTAACATATTTCATCGTTAAGTAGTACCGCTCAACTTTATTTGTCATGTCGGATATAATCCACCTGCAGGGTTTACATGACAATCCTTATGAGCTCCTTAAGGAGACATCATCAACCCGATGTATCGGGACATGAATTCCATTTATAATCAACAGCCCATCATATATATAATGTTATTACCCAATTCATAGAGGTTGTTGATCCATAATGAATCTCACTCTTTTATGAGTCAAAGTAATGCACACTCTATATACATGTCCGTTATTATATCCGGATTAAGAGCACAAGCATCCATAATAACAGAGGTGTTTGTTCTCTTATGTAGTCAGAACAAAGAGAACAACCTCAAGTGGTCCTGTTCAATACACACAAAGTGTACTAGTGTAAACCTATAGTCAAGATAGACTAATACCAGATTATACTACAACTTTTCCAATAGATTGTCCAAGTCCATCTAGGTTGTGAACTATTTATATACTCCATAGTGAACTGATAATATGATCTTCTGTGTGACACTACACACCTTATTATCTACAATATAGAAATTCAGACATTTGCATTAATACTTGCAACAAATACAATATGCAAACATTTACCCATATGATTCTCATTCAAAATTTAAGAAAATAAGGTTACTACAAAAGTGATGCTTTTAGTATATAACCCTAAGAGTGTCCATCCTAGAATGTAGGTCCAAGTGGTCATGTCTAGTCTAATTGGGTCCTCAAGTCAAGGGTTCAATCAATAGAATAATCTAACAATAAATATAACCTTCACAATAATTAATTAAATAACTATATATAATATAAATAATGTAAAATAATAAAATTAGCCCTTTCTAGAATTGTGGAAGTGAAAAATCTACCCTCCTAAAAAATTGTTCTCAAAATTAAAGACAAAAGTAGCAGAGGAATACAAGCAAGAGCAAAGAGAACAATAACTCAAGGCTCGAATAGATAAGGGTATCACTTCCACATGTCGTTCTCTCTCTCTCCCAGGTAGACTCACCTATAGAGTGATGCCTCTATACGACACGAACCAAAAGAATAACCTGGTTCCGGAGCACCTTCTCCAAATGATCCAGAATCTCCACATGATGCTCTGGATAGTTGAGAGTAGGCCCCACCTCTATCTCGGAGTGATCCAATGCATGGCTACCGTCTCAACTACGACACATGGAACACGTTGTGAACTCTCTCAAGCGTAGGTGGCAAGTCTAGTCGATAGGCCACTGCAACGGCCTTCTCAAGAATGGTGAATGGTTCGATGAATCGTTGACTTTTTTTTTCTCTCTAAATATTTTATCAAAATATCTTTACATTAATTATAGTAAAATTTCTAAAAGGAAAAAAAATATATAAATAATCACTAAAAGTTTTATTAATAAATATTAAATAAATGTCTTTTTGTAATATTTTTATCCCAATATACTTATAAAATATTTCTTTATTTATATAAAAAATATACGTGTAATTCTTTTATTTGTTATAAACTCAAAATACAAAAAAAAACTAAATCGTGAACAGTTCTCGAAACTGTTCACTCATCACCCCCTGTTTGCCATGAAATATAAAAAAACAAAATAATTATCGGAGGATTGGACTTTTACTTCACAACAGAAACTCGTTTGCACAAATAAAGCCTAGGAACGAAAACCTAGGTACATGAATCTAAGTACAATTGTTTATTTTAGATTCTGGGGGGTGACGGTAGAGGCTCGGGAAAGCGACGGCAGCTCTGCCTTACTCCTTGGACGATCGGGTGCAGCCTTGGCTCTGTAGAAGAACTGCTTGGCGTTGATGAAGAAATGCTCTCTTTTCAGGCTCTGTATATTCTCTCTCTGGTTCTCTGGCTTTCTATGTTTCTCTCTGTATATGTCTTCTCCGTATCTCTCTGTGTATATATTCGCAAGGGAATGGCACCCTGCTATTTATAAGAGTGTGGGGCATCATTAGGGTTTGTAATGATTGCCCATTCTTGAAAGTTGGCGGCTAAAGATCACTAGATCTGGGTCGTCCATCTTGAATATACGAGATTTGAGCAATAAATGTGATTGCATCAAATCTTTTGTGGGTAATTAATGATGATTGACATAAATCCTCCAAATTTGTCAACCTCAGATTTTTTGACACGTGTCATTAATTTGCCTGATTGCAAATGATCTGATTTGATCCCAATATTTTATTGGGATTTGTTGATGAATTTTGATCGATTTGATACCACGTGTCCAGCTATCATGCCACGTGTCTGAACCGCAAGCTACTGCAGAAATCTGAGCCGCAGGAAAGTTGCTCCTCATTGGGCCTCATAAGGCTGGCCATATGTCAAGGCTGCTTGAGAGTGGCCTCCTGCACATTTGGACCGTATGGTAACGATCTGAGCCGCATGAGTGTAGTCTTCGTGAGCCGCATGGGAATAGTCTTCGTGAGCCGCATGGGGCAGCCTATGCTTGAACCGCATGGGGTAAGTCTTCGTGAGCCGCATGGGGCAGCATTCGCTTGAACCGCATGGGGAAAGTCTTCGTGAGCCGCATGGGGCAGCCTTCGTTTGAACCGCATGCGACTGTCCAAGTGTCAAATCCTTATGAAGGTTTCTAGATTTCGGAAGATTGTGTCAGAGATTTCCTTCATTTCCCTAGGAGTCTGCCATTATGATGGAGTCATAATTGTATTTTTGGATCGGGGCTGTCATGTGTCAGAGCTGTCAGCCGTCAAAGCATTTAATGTGGTAAAAGACAAATGGAAGAGCTATTTACAGGCCGCGTGGCTCCTCTCTGAGCCGTATAGAACTTGTTTGAGCCGCATAGATGCTCGAGCCGCATGGATATTTTGAGCCGCATGAACTCTCTGAGCCGCATGGGGTTCTCTGGCCGTATGGATCTTTCTTTATTCTTTTTCATGCTTCTACAAGACCCCTTCAAATTTTTCAATTTACAAAATTGAAATACTTTGAATAAGAAGCATGGCCATGTATTCTTCTGGCCGCATATGATGTCTTGGCCGCATGGATGTCTCGGCCTCATGGATGTCTCGGCCGCATGCATGTCTCGGCAGCATAGATGTCTCAGCTTTATTGAGTCAATCAGCCACAGGGACTTTCGAGCCGCATAGCTTCTTGCCACGTGTGTACGTCATTAATTGCCTCAAATTCGTTTTAGTGCCGCCTTTTGGGGAAATCCCAAGGATCGGCTCATTAAATCTTTGGATTTTATACCCTGGGTGAATCTCCTTTATGAGAAAGGGGACGAAATCCGAGGAGTCGGTTTCATCTTTCCCGAGGCGGTTATTAGTCTACGTGTTCCCCCCTCTCTTGTCCTCCTATAAATATGAGGAGTCTAAGAGAGAAAACTTCTTTACTTTCTCTTTTACTTCGAACTTTTCCTACCCCAATGTCATCCTCTTCTTCCATCACCAATGGCTCCCAAGAAGACCGTTGCGGCGAATGTCAAGAAGGCGGCGTCTTCGTCGTCTGCGACGACGAAGGTCAAGACAACCGTCTCTACTTCGACCGCGGCTGCTCCTCCGTCGGCCGTCGTGCCCGCAGCTCACCCTGACGTTCATCCCCCTATTGCTGGTAAGGGCTTTGTATGGGTTTAAAGAACCCTAACTGCTATGGCTACGTTGCATGCTTTATGTACGAGCCTTTATTTTCATGTGAGCCGCATGTTTGTCCTGTGGCCGAGCCACAAGCCGCAGAAGAATAGCTACTGTGGCCGCATACGCGCTTCGCCAACGAAGCCGTATAAGCTACACTGAGCCACATAGATTCGTACGCGTTTGTCTGTCACGTGGTCCGCATGAACTTTTCTGATCCCTGCAGGTCCTATATAAGCACTGCCGCATGACCCTTCACTAAATGGACCCGCATGAATGTTCTTCTAAGCTTGAGCCGCATGAGGCTTCAGTAAGTTGGAGCCACATAAGTGTTCTCCTGAGCTTGAGCCGCATGAGGCTTCAATAAGTTAGAGCCGCATAAGTGTTTTCCTGAGCCGCATGAGGCTTGGTTAAGTTGAAGCCGCATAAGCTCGAAAGCACCCATTAGTTTCTTTTTTGTCCATCTTTTTAACTTATCTTTTTTGTCTTCTTCTCAGTGAATTTGTCTGTTAATGCTGCTGGAGAGCTCCTGGTAGGCAGTGCCCAAGCTGCTCTGGGCTATAGGTACGACCATATAGTTAAGCATATGGCGGACCCGTTTTCGAGTGATGAGCCTCCGGCGAGAATGAATACCCTCAAGAACCAGCCTTTCTATTTTCTTAACGCTATAATAAACTCGGGGAAGTTAGAAGGGGAATACCTGAAGCCCGCGTTCTTCTTTGGAGATGCCTTGACTGTGAAGAACAGTCAGTTTTGGAGGTGTCAGAGAACTGGAGTTTTATTTCTAATGGGATGGCGATCCGTATCCCCCAGATGGAGCGTCACTTTCCTTTATCTTAGTTCAATATGCTCCCACTGGACCGGAAGATGGAAGATTCTTTAACTCCTACCCGAAGTGGGATGTTTGTGTGAAACATCCATTATAACAACAGCCTGAAATCAGTGTGTGCGGGCAAGGTACATACAAGCCGTTCTGTAATGGGATTGGCCCCGGGTACTTTCTTGAATGTGTCGGGTTCCAATTTCATATTTTCTACAGGCGATACTTTTATGAACCAACTTGCTCGAAAGGGCTCCTATCCCATTGGTCGGTTGATGCTCCCTAGCTGGATACATCCCATTCCCTCGTGGACCAATCTGTCTATGTAGATTTTGCGAAAGTATGAGACCTTTTTGTGTGAGATTGGTCTTTACCATGCTATTCTGGGCACCAGCCATGGCTTGCCTATAAACAAAAGATTATTTATATCTCTGCTGGAGATGTATAACTGCCGTACGGGAACCTTCTATACGCCCGTAGGGGAAATGGGGCTTGCACTCCATGAAATGTATGCGATCTCCAAGCTTCCTTGGGGGGACGAAGCTTTTGAGGCATATACTCCTAAGAATGAGGAGTTCAAAGAGTTGGAAAGACGGTATCCAGGCTTCGTAGCTCTTTATCAAGAGATATTGTGCCATTATAGCACATGTCATCAAATATCCAAAAAGGAGAGCAGTTCGGAAGGGAATGCCCCTCATACCAAGGACTGGGCGCGCTATCTCTTCACGACAGATGCCTCAGGTCAAGTTACTCCCCGACGTCCTCAATCCCGGGAGGCGGTTAAAGCCTTAGTGTCATCAGCTAAGAGGGTGGCCACCACCAGCGACAGATTCGGGAGTCAGACCGACTCCTTCGGTTATTTCTATCAGGACACCCAAGAGTTGTCAGAGAAGGCGCTCCTGGCGGGATTCTTGATGATATGGCTGTGAAATTGTGTAGTCTCGGGTGGAGCAGGTTCCATCGAGAGGATCAGTCACAATTTTTTCCTTCCGGCTGTGAAGTTAGTTTTGCGAGTCCGGCTAGCTCTTCTTCCGGCCATGGTGTGCAGCATATACCGTGGCTTTCACACTTTCACATCCAAGGTCATTGCCCACGATGTGACAAAAGATTTTGAACGGACGGAGCTGTCCTATCATTATTTGATGGGGTGGCTGTTGATGCATTATCCGTCTTTGATGAGACCGGGCTCTGAAGATAGCATAACAGATGACGACGCTTTTATCTTCCGCTATCGTAATGAGTCTTGGGAATTCGAGACCATGCGTGCTTGCCGGATGGCACTGGCGAGGGCAGATATGTACAACATTTTCGTATTTGTCCCTTGTTTTACTGATGTGGAAATAGCGGCTGTCCATCTCGACAGTATTGGGCTCCCTCAACTTCTGGACGGCTAGATGCTTCTGTGGCTGCGTAACATCCGCCCCGCTCATCTGGTGTATCGCAACCGTAACACTGTCTTTCTGGAGCCTTATCTGCCTAGCAGGTTCGCCCGGTAATTTGGATATAGTCAGTTTTTTCTAGACAGCCCCAGCACTTGTCTGGGCTTTGAAGGTAGCCTTCTTGACGGCATCCGGGCCTGGCATTACTATGACACATTCCATACCCGTACCGTTTTCTCAGTTCCTGCTATTAAAGCATCGGTAGAGATCTTGTATATGGCGTCTCTGTACCATGTTATGGCGAACAAGCCCCCTGTCGGTTTTAACCCGGGTACCAGTTTCATCGTTGGTACCGGCCTGGATGAGGGTTCCCAGGGGGCCAAGACAAGGAAGAGGAAGAAAAGAGTCAAAGTGCCGGATTCGGACTCCGCTGCTATAGATGACGAAGGTGACGAGCATGATGGAGATGACTCTTTCTTTTCGATGGCAGATGTAGGGGCGGATCAGCCGCCTGTTTTGCCAGATGAGATGGTCGTAGATCAGCCATCCGTTGCACCCAGCCCCACACGTAAGTGTAGTAGACAACTTTCTCCTATCGGCGACATTCTTCGCTCTCGGAAACTGGCTGTGACCAGACACCGCGGGCTAACTATAAAAGAAAGAGGCGAAGAAGTTAACCCCGCATCAGAGGTAAATAAGTTACTACCGGTCCTTCCTTTCTTCTAGCTTTAATTTTAATCATCTTCCTTCCCTCTTGTAGGCGTCAGAAGAAGAGGACTCTCGAGTTGCCGAGATCGTGACTCGGGATGACGGGGGCTCCAGTGAGCATGTCCCTGAAATTGCTGAATTCCGTCAAGATGATGTTGATCGAGTTGCCTCTCCCCCCTAGGTGGCTGGGTCAGAGGATCCGGCCGAATTTAATTTGGAGATCGCGGGTGAGGAGACCCTGCCAGTTGCGAACGAGCTGCAGCCTCCATGCTCCTCTCCTGGTAAGATAAGCCGACTCTTAACTTTCGAGGTGGCCTATCTGCTCTATCATCACATCCTTCGGGTCACGTCGATTGATCATTGTCATGGACATGCAGGTCCTGCCTCTCCCGTGCCGAGGATGGATATTGTTGAGACAGACTCTGCCGAGGGGGTACTGGCGGAGAGGAGCGTACCTCCTCCCCTTCCGGCTCGTCTTGATGGGCCTCCTGCGGGCTCGAGTTCGGCAAGTCCAGTGATGGGGCAACCAGGGTAGGAGGCGATGGTCCTTGTGTATTCCTCTGCTCGGGCGGCCCCGAGAGTCGACCTCTCCGTCCTGCCAAGTGTCCAGGCTCTTCGAGTGGCAGAGGAAGAGTTAGCCGCTATCCGTGCATCGTTCTGCTCGAAAGTTGCCCCCTGGTGGCAAGTTCTAGTACTACTCCTTCGATGCTGTCGGCCACGCTTCCTCTGACGTCGTCTTCTACAGAGGTCATGGACGAAGCATTACAGGACGTGGTCGACAGCTTTCACCGTCACTTGAAAAGGGGGATAGAAGCTGCTGTGGACAGAGGGACCTCTTTCGTCTTGGCCCGACAATGCGCCCAGGATCAAATTGATATCCTTAAGGCCCTTCCTGGTGGGGCAGGGGTGGCTGCACTCTTGGAGGCAAAATTGCTGGAGACTGATCAGCTGGTAGCCCAACTTCAGGTATTACGGCAGGTTGATCTGTCTGCTGCTATAGATCAGGAGTGCGGCTCCCTCACAACTGCTATAGAGAAGGCGAGGGCCACTCAGGATAAAACCAGGCTGGCAATTCTGAGGGATCTCCGCACTCTCTCCGATCGATATGATCAATTGAGCCATGATAGTGAAGAAGTTACGGCTCGGAAAGCGATTGCCTCCCGTGGGATTACTGACACGTGAGAAAATATCCTTGAGCTTAAGAGGAAGTTAACTTTCTTTGAGTCTGAGCTTGAGGCTGTCCGGATCGACAGAGGGCTAATTATCCAGGAGGCTGACAAAGTTAATAAAGCTTCGACTGACTTGGAAGTGGCTCTGAAGAGGTTGGACGACGACTGTCGGGCACTCATGGACCTGGATATTGGGGAGCGGTTGTCCTAGGAGGCTGAGCGTAGGGCTAGACAGAGGCTTGAGCTGGGTACTGCCTTGGTGAGAAACTGCCTCTTGGAGTTGTATAATACCGAACTATAGTCGGCCTTTTCTTCTTTTGTTCCTGCTTTTCTTTTTTTCTTTTTGAGAGGGACATGGTCCCCACCATATGTAATGCTTTTTCGTCTTTCAAATAAAGAGTACTTTTCATTCTACCCTTTATTTGTATTACTTGTTTGTGCCTGTGGTATTGTGGTAATATTTGCCCCGCATGGGGGACTTGTTTGTGGACCTGTTACCCCTGGCATACCTTGGTTTTAGGTACGGATAACAAGTTTGATTGGTGATACTTAGAACAGTTCCACGGTAAGGTGGTCGTGGGTGTTTGGGGTATCGAGAGATAGAATGCCATAGAACAGCTAGGCTCCCGGGGCATGATGAGGAATGGTGGGCATGTGCTAAGAGACTTAGCAAAGGACATTTGTGGGCCTATTATCCTTGGCGTACCCCGACTTAGGATACAGATAATAGGATGAAGGGGAACCAACATACTTACTCAGAGGTAATAAGGACATGGCAAGTATGAGAGTTTTATCGTGGAATCTTCCTACTCAGAGGTAATGAGGACATGGCAGGAGTGGACTCAACGGAGGATATTTGTGGTCAACAAAGGACATTTGTGGGCCTATTACCCTTGGCCTACCCTGGTTCAGGGTACGGATAATAAGACGAGAGAGGTCCAACATACTTACTCAGAGGTAATGAGGACATGGTAAGTACGAAGGTTTTACCATGGAGTCTTCCTACTCAGAGGTAATGAGGACATGACAGAAGTGGACTCTGTGGGTAATATTTGTGGACCTATTATCCTTGGCGTACTCCGGTAGTAGGTACGGATAATAAGTCGAAAGGGAATCATCATACTTACTCAGAGGTAATGAGGACATGGCAAGCATGAAGGTTTCTTCGACGGAGCCTTCCCACTCAGAGGTAATAAGGACATGGCAGGAGTGGGCTCAATGAAGGAGGGTACATAGAACGACTCAGAGGTAATGAGGATGTAGAAGTTCTATGTAAAGGGGTAATTTGTTTTTGGCGGAAGTGAAACGACTCAGAGGTAATAAGGACATGGCCGTTTTGTAAATTTGTGGATCTGTTACTCTTTTTGTGCACTGGGAGTACGGGTAGTTGATCATGAGGGAGGATCTCTTCCAGGAAGAAAGTTCAGAGGTATGGTCATACATGACTTACTATCTGAAAGAGTGACCGGAATGTGAGTTCAGAGGCACCTGCGGGTACATAACTCGATAATTTAGACTTTGGAAGTGTGAGTTCAGCGGCACCAGCGGGTACATGACTCGATAATCTGGAATGTTGCGGATGTGAGTTCAGCGGCACCAGCGGGTACATGACTCGATAATCTAGAATATTGTGAAAGTGAGTTCAGCGGCACCAGCGAGTACATGACTCAATGATCAAGAATATGTCGTTTAGACATAATATTTCTTCAGGAACTTGTCGTTGACGGGCAACATGAGCAAGTCTCTATTTTGTTTTGTGAGGCGGTAGGCACCGTTGGAGAATACAGCCTCGATGATAAATGGACCTTTCCATTTTGGCTGGAACTTGCCGGCGGTCTTGTGAGTCATGACCATCGGCCTCCAGACTGCCAGAACGAGATCGCCCACCTGGAATGTTCTGATTTTAACCTTCTTGTTGAAGGCTCCAGAGATGCGTGCTTGGTAAAGCTTGATTCATTGCTGAGCCAGGAGGCGCTTTTCATCTAAGGCCTCTAACTCTTGTAGTCGGTGACGGTAGTTATCATCTGTCGTCAATTGATAAGTGAGCGCGACACGGAGCGAGGGTATTTTAGTCTCCAATGGGAGAACTGCCTCACTTCCGTATACCAGAGAGAATGGTGTGTTCCCTGTGGCCGTTCGGACTGTGGTACGGTACGCCCAAAGGCATTCACCAAGCTTCTCGTTCCAGTTGCGTTTATTGGACGTCACGTACTTCTTGAGTAACTTGATGATGGTTTTGTTGAATATTCTGCCAACCCATTCGTTTTTGGATTGTATGGCGTCGAAGTAATATTCTGGATGCGATGCTTGTCGCAGAACCGATAGATGGCACGGCTTGCAAACTGCGGACCATTATCGTGGATGATCCTTCGGGGTAGTCCAAAGCGATAGATGACGTGATGCTTAAGGAAGCTGATCACGTTTGAAGTCTTTACTTCTGTAAATGGGACAGCTTCCGTCCATTTAGAGAAGTAATCTATGATTGCGAGTATGAAGTGATGTCCTCGGGAGGAAGGTGGAGTAATCGGACCGATGATATCCATTCCCCATGCTTCGAACGACCAGGATGCCACTGTCGGATGTAGAAATTTGGATGGCTGGTGAATAAAGTTTGCGTGGACTTGGCAAGCTTTGCACTTTCTAACATAGTCTATCGCATCTGCTACCATCATGGGCCAGTAGTAGCCCATTCGACGAAGACGGTCTTACAATTTAGGGCCAGGCTGATGGGCCCCACAGACACCGTCGTGAGCTTCGCTTACGGCTTCTTTGGCTTCTGCCTTTGACAGACATCGAAGCAATAATCCATCATAGGATCGGCGATACATCATTTTTGTCTCTGTATCGTAGAAGAATCTGAGAGAACGCCTTCTGATGGAAGTGGCTTCCCTTGGGTTCTCGGGCAGGACGCCGCAGACTACGAAGTCAATGAATGGTTGTCTCTAATCTGGGACTTCGTCGATCGTCTGAGCGGAATAACTTGCCACAAATTGAACGTTGTTCTTGGGGCAGACCAGTTCGTGGCCTATCACATCTACCGATTGATGAGTATGATTTGGCGCTGCTAGGGAAGCGGCCAGGCCTGCTAAGGCATCAGCTTCGATATTTCGGAGTCCAAGAACATGTTCGATGAAGAACCCCTCGAACGACGATATGATGTCGATCGTTATTTGGTGATAGGGGACCATGTCTTCGTGGCAAACTTTGTATGAGCCCCCGATTTGATTGACGATTAACTGAGAATCGCCGTATGCTTCAAGATATTCTACCCCCAGCTCTCTTGCAAGTTGGAGGCCAATAACCAAAGCATTGTATTCGGCCATATTGTTAGAGCAGGTTTCTGTGAGAGAGTAAGCGCGATTGATCACCAATCCGGAAGGAGAAACAAGCACCACCCCGACTCCGACGACGATGTTGCCCTTAGGTCCGGTCCTTGAAGCGTCGTCGAAGAACATTCACCATATATTATCGTAAGAGGTTGCATGCAAGTTGGCGACCTCATCTGGGATTTCTTCATATATTCTGGACGACTCCGAGCCCGGATGGGCTGCCAAAAAGTCTGCCGAGGCTTGATCTTTGACAGCCTTTTACAGGACGAAGACCATATGATAAGAGGACAACAATATTGCCCATATAGCGATACAAGAGCTGAGTGCCCCTGGTTTAGTCATGAGGACTCTGAGAGGGTTGACTTGTGAGATCACATGTATGGTTTATCCAGTGACATTGTACCGCGTCTTCTGAATGGCGAGCACCAGGGCGAGGTATTCCTTTTCTACGGCTGTGTATCGGTGCTCTGGTCCAATCATCATTCGACTGAGGTAATATATGGCTTGCTCATGGCCTGCATTATTGTTTTGTGCTAGCAGAGCGCCGAAGGAATGCTCCTTTGCCCGTACATAGAGCATGAATGGTTTTCCAGCAACCGGGGCCACCAGAACTGGAGGGTTCAACAAATATTCTTTGATGCTGTCGAAGGCCCGCTTACATTCTTCGTTCCATACTAATGAGACACCTTTTTTCATGAGATGGGTGAATGGTCGATATCGCCCGGAGAGGTTAGAAATGAACCTCCTGATGTAAGCTAGCCTCCCTTGAAGGCCTCTGAGTTCGCAGAGATTTCTCGGGGGACCCATATCCATAATTGCCTTGGTCTTCTCAGGGTCTACATGGATACCCTGGGCGGTGATGATGAAACACAAAAACTTCCTGCTGGATAAGCCCAGGAATGATTTCGTAGGGTTCATTTTCAAATTGTGCGTTCGCATCAGGTCGAATACCATCCTCAGATCCTGCAGATGGTCTTCCTTACAGCAACTCTTGACGGCGATGTCATCAACATAGCACTCCACCATCTTGCGTAAGTGGTCTTTGAAGATGATACTCATGGCTCTTTGATATGTGGTGCCGGCATTCTTCAAACAGAAAGGCATGACTGTGTAGCAGTATGTGCCAATCGGTGTTCGGAATGATGTACGCTTTTCGTCGTTAGGAGACATCTTGATTTGGTTGTACCCCGAGAAGCCATCCATGAATGACATACGTTTGAAGCCGCAGGTGTTGTCAATCATGATGTCTGTGATAGGAAGGGTGAATTCATCTTTGGGACATGCCTCATTCAGATTGCGGAAGTTGATACAGATTCGAATCTTTTTATTCTTCTTGAGGACGGGTACTATGTTGGCGACCCAGTCTGGATGTTGCTCTTCACGTATGAAGCTACTGGCTATCAGTTTGTTGACTTTGGCTTCGATCGTATACATGATACCCGGGCGGAAGCGTCGCTGTTGTTGTTTGATCGGCTTTGTATCTGGCCGAATGTTGAGCTCGTGAAGGGCAACCTCGGGGTTTAGTCCTGGCATGTCTTCATAGCTCCAGGCGAACACATCAATATATTCTTTGACAAGTTCCAGTAGCGATTCTCGCTCTTCGTCTGTTAGGCTTTTGCTGACGAAGATTGGTTTTGGAGAAGATTCGCTGCCGAGATCCACTTGTATAACTTCATCTTCAGTAGGGGGTTCTCTCTGTTTGAACCGCTTTTCCTATTGTGCATCCAACTATTGGGCCCATGG
Source organism: Iris pallida (assembly GCA_029216955.1). Classification (NCBI taxonomy): domain Eukaryota; kingdom Viridiplantae; phylum Streptophyta; class Magnoliopsida; order Asparagales; family Iridaceae; genus Iris; species Iris pallida. The sequence continues at coordinate 7,211,436 of JANAVB010023800.1, forward strand.
CTCTAATTCGAAGATTTCTGGAATGGCTTCATCTTCTTCATAAGCATCGGCGAATGCCATATAGACTGATAGGACTTGTCTGAATACGTCTCCGATGCTGGTATCCGAGTCAGAAGTTGGTGACCCGGTTCAATGTGACTGTCAGTCACATTCTTCATCTGAACTTTCAGGGGTTATTGTGGGTGTAACATACCCTAATCCATATCGAGTCTTACTATAGTAGTCCCGTGGTTTGCCAGCCGGGACTGGTGGCTTTAGAGGTAATCGTCGCCCGGTGCCGTAGTTCAAACCTGGCGTTGTCTCCAGATCATACACCTATTTTTGCATGAGATATTTGGATTGGGGGCTATAAGATACATAGGGAGTCTTCCGACATCTGATTCAAGGTCGACTTCTTCTATGGTGAAGGGCTGCGGATCGTCCTTCCGACCGAAAATGATTGGATGGTCCCCTCCCTCGATTATGCGGTAAGCATTTTCCACTGGAGTAAGCTGTATTACGGTGTACACATTTGTCACCTGTGTGTGCAGGTGAGTGCCTATACCGTGTTCCATAGCATACATTGTACACAACTTATTGAGTTCGAGGTAGTTCAAAGATAGCCCTTTATTGGTGATGTAAGGTATCTTTTATAGGGGATTACATCATCTGCGGAAGGAACATCAGTGTGGACAGCCACATACTTGGCTAGCTCCGGTTCCTCTTCGGCTACCCCCTATATAAATAAAGATTGAGAGGACAACCTGGACAGCTTGATCGTCAGAGGTTCAGTTGGTAGAGCCGAGCATGGAGTTATTGGCAGACTAGCAACCCCCAGTATGGTACTCGATGCTGGGCGGGGAGTAGTTGGTTCGCTAGAAGCCCCAGACCTTGCATCGGGGTGACGACTCTTCTTGGGAAGGCGTATCGTCATTAGCTTGTCGGAGGGATTGAGCTCCTTCGTTGCGGCTGACCGACTCTCGGCAGCTTGATTGTCAGTGGCTCCGTTGTGGGTCTTGGCACTTGGCCGGACCTTGGCAGCTGGATTATCATTTGCTCTTCTTGTGCTGAGAGGCTGATTGCGTCCTTACGCAGAGTGGCCGTAAGGGGTGCACACTTGCCAAGTTTACGAGCTTGAAGGTGGATCGTCAGAGGTTCTTCTGATCCTGAGGTCGTTTCAGCTTGAGTTTGTACATCTCCATCCAGGTGCCTCTTCGACTTCTCGTATAGGCAGGAGTCTGAGTATTAGGATTCGACCCCTTTGAAGGGATCGATGTCGGCAAATTCTGTCCTCACGAAGCCGTGTTTGTCGACATACTTGAAGCACTGGTGTAGCATGGAAGGCACGATCATATAATCGTGTATCCAAGGGCACCCCAAGAGGATGTTGTAAGAAGTGTCTGCATCTATGACGTAATAGGAGACTTCCGACTGGAGATCGCCAATTTGACATTTTAGACGAATCTTTCCAATTGGGTAGCTCCTGCCCGAATTGAAACTGCTGATGGCAGTGCTTGTAGGCGTTAGAAGATGCATATGGATATGGAGATGATGTAACAGACCCTTCCGGATAATGCTTATGGAAGAGCCAGGATCAATATGCATCCGATCCACTTTTACGTCGCCGATGTATCCAGTGTAGTATAACGGGCGATCATGCAGGTTGGTTTTGATGAGCATGTCATACGGAGTGAAGACAATATTGGGCATCGCTCCCGTGCAAGCGCTGTCTTGGAGATCTGCAGGCGGGTTCTCTCCCGTGAGGTTGACCTGAGCCAGGTACGCGTCGGCATTTTGGAGTGCATCGCTCAAAGCCGTACGAACATCCTTTGAGAGTCTCAAAAGCTCGTATAATGAAAACTTGGCCGATGTGTTGGCCAGTTGTGCCAAGATGTCGAAGTTATAGGGCTTCTCCAGCCCCTGCGGTGCCTCTTTTTGGAGGGATTTGTCAAAGCGAGTCTCCTTCGGCCTAGGCTTGTCGGTCGTCGGAGGCTGAGCCGGTCCCGGAGCGTCAGTTGTAGCGGGCTGATGATCTTCAACCGAGTTATCAGTCACAAGTTGGGATTGTGCCCCAGATCGAGTGACGACGACTGTAGCTTCTTCGATATCTGCCGAGATTATGCGACAGGACCTGACTTTTCTACTCTTCTTCTTACAAATGGAAGATGGTGTGGGCTGAGTCACCTCTGATACCAATTCTGGATGGACCCATATGACCTCCCCTCATGATGTGGTGAGGGGCACTAGACCAGCAGCCTGATCCCGAGGAGGTGGAAGATTAGCAATCTCCATTATCGCCAGAGGGATGGGGACCACACCGTCTTGTATTTCTATTGGAGAGAAGCTGCCAAATTGTACTGATACCATATTGGCTGCCACAGTTACCTCTTCGAAATCGATGGCCAGAGCGTTCGAATCGATGAGATTTTGGATGTACCGTTTTAGTTGGTAGCAGTCGTGTGTAGCATGGTGGATGTAGCGGTAGTAATGGCAGTACTTTGGGTTTTCCATTCCTGTCGGCCGAGGTTCCCGTCTTGGTGGAGGAAGCTGAATTCTGTCTCCTTGTATGAGCATGTCCAAGATGGGCTTGACGTGACCGTCTTCGAAGGAGTAAGTGATTTGCGGCCATTGCTTGTCTGCCGATTTTGGCTCAGGTTTTTGTGTTGTGTCGGCCACCATAGCCTGCTTACCCCTGTTGTCCCGATTGTTGGAGGGGCTACCCCCATTGTCGTTGTTGGCATTAGGATGCTTACCCTTGTTCTCTCCGTCTGAGATGTGCAATCCTAATTGGCGAGCCTTCTTCAACCGTTCTTCGGCACTAGTGGCACTGATGATGAATGTCTTCCAATCCTTAAATTGACTTTTGCCCATCCAGAGACTGATTGTCGGGAGCAATCTCTTTTGGAAAATTTTAATCAAGGAGGAATCTGGATTTTCAGATGGCAACTTCATTGCAGTTTGGCGAAACCGCTCGATATAGTTCCTTGTCAGCTCTTTCTTCCCTTGGACGACGTCCATGAGGGTGGACATTGTGACGTCCTGTCCTACTTCATAGAATCTCTCCAAGAATATGCACTTGAAGCCAGCGAAGGAGTGGATGCAGTTGTCTGGCAGGATGCGATACCAGTCGAAGGCGACTCCTTCCAATGCCCCGATGAATAATCGTGTGAGAATTACATCGTCATGGGGCAGATGGTCGGTGGTGACCTCGAAGTAAGTGATGTATAGACTTGCGGAGGTATTGCCATCATAAGGATTGATATTGAACGGCTTATATCTTGGTGGGAAGGGGACATCCCTTCATGCAGCAGGGTACGGTTGCCGTATTCTGAGGTCTTGAGAGTTTTTTCGAGCGTGAAACATGGCTCGGAGCTCCTGGACCTCTCTTCTCGCTTCTCGAACCTCATCCACGGTGGTGGGGGCCGTTACTTTAGGAGGATTGTTGCCCGGATTCAGTGTCGCTGAATTTGAGTCCGCATTGACCGCGGGACCCGTGCTTATTTGGCCAGGCGTCCCTCCTTACAGAGTTGGAAGGGCCGCTTTGATCTCGTCCACAGACTTGATCTAGGCATGCAGTATGTCCTCTAGAGTGTCGATGCGTTGGCGATCAGTGGAACCACCTTGGCTGCTGTCCGTCATGAACACTGTCTTTACATGAAGAGAGATGGACGGAACGGTGGAGGAAGCGCCCTTCGAATCATACCCCTGTAGTGAGAAGTCATCGGGGTATGTAGGAATATCTTTCTATGGTTCGGACTCAGAAGGAACAGTACCCCCAGTTTCTGAGTTTGCCTCGTCTTGGGAGTTGTGGACGTCCTCGGGGACATCGGGGTTTGCTGCATCTGACGGGAGAGTTATTTCCCCCGGCTCGTCTTCTTGGAACATCGGATTATCGTGGAGGTTCGGAGGAGTGCTACCCCCAGTCCTAGCAACATCCAGTGGTGTGGACGACGAATCTCCCATTGTAGCAGATTTCGTCTTAGAACGGGTACCTTGGAAAACTCCGGTGGTGGGCATCCGCTTAGACGACAGTCTCTTAGTCATAGTGGTTGAAATCTTCGGGCTGGGAACGTTCGTCTTCTTCCCACTCCCATCGGCGGGAACTTTCTGAGCAGAGTTGAGGAGACGACGGGAAGTGCCTCGTCTTCTGAAGACGGCTGTTGCAGTCTTTGAAAGACGGATTGTCGATCTTTTCATATCGTCGCGTTATTGCAACAGCAGTTGACGATGACTTGGGTGCAGTGACGTCCGTGGGCGGACTCTTTGCACCCCGATGCACCTTCTCTTTCCTTGCGTTTGTGGAGGATGGCCTCACGCAAGCCAGAGGGGTCTGGATCGACCATGTTTGCTCCCTAGATTTTGGCAGACTTTCGGGAACCTCTCTGTCCGTTTGCCGTCGGGGGCTGGACTCGAGTGGTTCTGTACAACTTCCCATCAGAGGCCCGCATAATGGTATGGGGGATGCTCGGATGGTCAGAGGTCGGATCAGCGGATCGAGCTTGCCAAGCTCGCACTGCCCTAGACTTCTTTGCTCTAGTGCGTAAGGGCACATAGTAGAAAGAGTCTAAGTGATGTTGGAGAGAGTCAGACATATCTTCTTGGGAGTACAAGTGATCCAGACCATAGGAGACGCGGTCGAAGACGGAGCCACGTAGATTAGGCATCATGCGGCTGGCATCAATGTGGCTGGCAGTTGTGGCCGCATAGGCTTTCTTTATGCGGCTGGGAGTCTCGGCCGTATGAGTTTTCTTCAAGCGGCTAGATGATCTGGCCGTATAGACCTCCTTCATACGGCTGGCAGTTTCAGCCGCATGAGCATCCTGTATGCGGTTGGCAGGCCTGGCCATATGAGTGTTCGGCTTCTTCTTGGGCGCATAGAATCACTCTTTATCCCTGCAAGTCCAGCATCGTAGTGCTTTCCTCTGTCGGACATGGGGACATCAGAGTCCTCTATGGCTTGAAGTGGAACTGTATGAGAGTCGCCTTCGCCGTTTTGGACAGCAGGGAGTACTCCGTCCAGAGCTTGGAGAGAAGAAAATAATTTTGGCCTCCACTCGTTGTGAGCTTTCTTTGTGCGGGTTCGCTTCTGGACCGGGCCAGCGCTTCCCTCAGAGAGCATTTCTTCAAACGCCTGTTGGTCGAAGCGGACGACCATCTTCTGTTGCATGGAGCCAAGTTTTGCTGCATCCGATTGCGTCACCAACTCCTCAGCCGTAGAGAAGTTTGTCCCCAGAAGAGTCGCCATCGTGTTTGCCATAAAATATAAAAGAACAGAACAATTATCGGAGGACTGGACTTTTACTTCACAATACAAACTCGCTTATATAAAGAAAGCCTAGGGACGAAAACCTAGGTACAGCAATCTAAGTACAATTGTTTATTTTAGATTCTGGGGGGTGACGGTAGAGGCTCGGGAAAGCGGCGGCAGCTCTGTCTTACTCCTTGGACGATCGGGTGCAGCCTTGGCTCTGTAGAAGAACTGCTTGGCGTTGATGAAGAAATGCTCTCTTTTCAGGATCTGTATATTCTCTCTCTGGCTCTCTATGTTTCTCTCTATATATGTCTTCTCCGTATCTCTCTCTGTATATATTCGCAAGGGAATGGCATCCTGCTATTTATAAGAGTGGGGGCATCATTAGGGTTTGCAAGGATTGCCCATTCTTGAAAGTCGGCGGCTAAGGATCACTGGATCTGGGCCGTCCATCTTGAATATACGAGATTTGAGCAATAAATGTGATTGCATCAAATCTTTTGTGGGTAATTAATAATGATTGACATAAATCCTCCTGATTTGTCAACCTCGAATTTTTTGACACGTGTCATTAATTTGCCTGATTGCAAATGATCTGATTTGATCCCAATATTTTATTAGGATTTGTTCATGAATTTCGATCGATTTGATGCCACGTGTCCAGCTATCATGCCACGTGTCTGAACCGCGAGCTACTACAGAAATCTGAGCTGCAGGAAAGTTGCTCCTCATTGGGCCGCATAAGGCTGGCCACGTGTCAAGGCTGCTTGAGAGTGGCCACTGAACATTTGGACCGCATAGTAACGATCCGAGCCGCATGAGTGTAGTCTTCGTGAGCCGCATGGGAATAGTCTTCGTGAGCCGCATGGGACAGCCTTTGCTTGAACCGCATGGGGATAGTCTTCGTGAGCCACATGGGGCAGCCTTCGCTTGAACAGCATGGGGATAGTCTACGTGAGCCGTATGGGGCAGCCTTCGCTTGAACCGCATGCAACTGTCCATGTGTCAAATCCTTATGAAGGTTTCTGGATTTCGGGAGATTGTGTCAGAGATTTCCTTCATTTCCCTAGGAGTCTGCCATTATGACGGAGTCATAATTGTATTTTTGGGTCGGGGCTGTCATGTGTCGGAGCTGTCAGTCGTCAAAGCATTTAATGCAGTAAAGGACAAACGGAAGAGCTGTTTGCAAGCCGCGTGGCTCCTCTTTGAGACGCATATAACTTGTTTGAGCCGCATAGACGCTCGAGCCTCATGGATATTTTAAGCCGCATGAACTCTCTGAGCCACATGGGGTTATCTGGCCGCATGGATCTTTCTTTATTCTTTTCTATGCTTCTACACCCCCACGAACCTGGTCAAAACAGAACCAAAGTTGTGTTTAAAAAGAAAGGAAGATAGAAAGAGATTTGTAGAGGATGTAAATCCAAATTTAAACCCCTAAATCAAATCATGTTTGAATATACCACACAATATCTTTTAGGGAATCTACTTATCAATCTAAACCCAATATTCAAAAACCCAAACATTAGAAAACTCGTTTTGGAATCATACACGCATCCACCGCAGTCGTGCGCAGACCCAGCGCTTCCCCTAACCCTAGCGACCGTCGATGACCACCTTTACCATGACGTGTGCCACCCCCTCTGTGCATCGTCGGCCACTGGCGACGGTAGTACCGTCGTGCACAGCCGCGCATGGCACAACAACAACCACGAGCCATAGTAGTTGGGACAACCACAGGTAACCCCTGTTCTTTCTTCTTTTTTTCTCTCATCGCTTGATCGTTTTACGATCTACGAAAACCTATATGTAGCCTATATAACCAACTATGTGTCCCTTCAATTAGATTCGAGAATACTCGACTTGAATCCTCAGGAAACCGATCCAAAAATCAACGAAAAACTGTTTCGTAAACAGCATCGAAATAGTTTAGAAACCCTTGTTCGAGGATCGATTTCGATCAACTCGTGCACAACTCTTTGAAACAAATTGAGCAATCTCATAGACAACCTATAGGGCTTTAAAAGTCTTTTTGAAGTTCCTGAATTCGTCTACTGTGCTCCAAGAAAACAGATTTCAAAAATCGATAAAAATAGTTTTCAAAACAAACAAAAATTTAGAAAATTTCTTGATACGACGCACGCCCGATCGCGAACCAAAAGCATTAAAAGGTTCGTATCGACTTCGCGGACGTGTGGACTTTGATGGAATTCAAATTGGTTGCGCGTGCGCGACGAATTTGAAGCGTATCCGTCGAAATTCACCGTATCGACCTTTTTGCAAATTCTTCAATTACTTTGGGCACGTTCGTCGAATCGAAAAAAAACTTGCGCCAACAAGACCGTATTATTTTTCTAGTCCTATATGCCAAGTTTGGTCTGATTTTGAGAAGGTCGACCGAAATGCCTATTTGGCGGGCCCGCTACCCAATCCAACGTGCGAAATTGTGCACGGCCCTTTGAAATCCAACTTTGGATATACGATTTGGTTTGTCTTCTCAAATCGGACCTGTAAAAATATAGTTTGACGACTTTAGAGACCATTGATATTGGTACGTGTTTCGGTACAAAATGGGTCCAAAGGCGGACATCGTTTTGACCCAAAATTACGATTTAGCCCCTGTTCCAGAATTTAACTTTTGGACAGTCATTTTCTAGATATATCTTGTATTTCAGACCCGTTCATGGTGTTTATTTCAACATCCGAGGACATATGCGGGATTTGGCTTTCATCGCTTCACTATTCTAACAGTTCAAGCTATCGGACGTTGCCCCTTTTTGCACACAACCTCAGGCAAAATACTTTGCCATATTTACTGCTTATATTTAGTCTAAATTTTTGTTATTGCATATCACTGTTTACTTATTTCCAGTTCTTGTAGCTGTACTATTATTATAATTCCTGATTTATTGACTGCTCGGTGATATTAGCTTTACTTTACTTATTATCCTTTGATTTCATATGGACTTAGAGTTAAAGGACTACCATTTGTAGTGTATAACATAAACCTTGACACAGTTTTACCACGAGGTATGTGTGACATGAGTAGCATGTAGAAGTACTTATGTGATGGCTGATTACCTGTGCGCATGCATTAGGACTAACTGCTAATAGAGGCATATTAGGAGACTTGGCAGTTAGTAGAGGTATAGGAGTCATAGATGTGACTCTACTAGGCATTGGGTGGGAAGAACAGTTCTTTAATGTATAGGACACATATGCACTTTTTTATTGTCACGACCCGCACCCTAGAGTTAGGGCACGAGAAGTGGGTACGTCCAGCCTACGCCGCAGTGTCGGCGATAGAACGCTGTCCTAGGTCTCATGCATCTAACAGTATAAGGCTAAACAGTTTATACTCCCCGAATGGGGGTGACATAGCAAATACAGACTCAATCACATCTAAGGTAGAGCATGATAAGGATAGATAAAACATGAAATCCAAAAGAGATACAACAGAGAGAAATCTAAGTGTCTAAGATACACAAATCCAAAAATACATCTCAAATCTCCAAACTCAGATACAGTAATCCATAAAGTAAATACAACTCTAGACAATTGAAAATAGCTAACTAAACAACCTCTAATATGTCTTCTCTAGGCTAGCAGGCAATCTCCAAGCTATCTGTAAAATTTATCAACGGGTCTAGTCAGGACGGGAGCGAGTACAGTACATCTCAACAATATCATAACAGGTTAGGAAATATAAACATGCTAGAGAGTAAGATACAGGATCTGAAGAAATAATATGATAAAAAAGAGAGAGACTGTAAGCAAATAGCTACAATATATAGAGAACTATCAGTGACTAGTGATTCAGAGCACAAGATGATTATGTAAACGGCACAATATTGTATACGAGTAATCTACAGAGGTTGTACACGAGTAATCTACTGGATTGATTACATAACCACTTCTACTCCCCAGCCCCAATCAATACACAAGGATCTAGATATGATATGTTATTGCACACGAAGTATAGTCGCACACGAGATCATGTGAATACATGAATATACACGATTTCACACGATTTGTACATGAATGTCATGAGTACAAGGAGTACATGATGCTCACGATAAAGTACACGAATATGAATACCCGATGTATCCGCTAAGGGGATAACATCGCACAACAAGATCCATATAGTACTAATCCGTGTTTCCAATGTGTCAGCATCATGTAAAGTAATCTAAAATAGGAAATATAATCCTAAACAAGATATAAAATGATCAGAGAATGTACTCGCCTGGTGTCTGAATGTCCAAAGTAAATATACTGTCCGAGGAGAGGTGTATGGCTCCTAATCAGAACATCATAAGTCACAATATGTCCAGAATGGTAATATAAAGCACTACAATGCATTCTACATGAATCTAGGTCAAACTAGGCCAAAGTCAACCTTTGGTCAACTCTGGTCAACTGCACTAGTCAAACTAGGTCATGTCCTAACCCAGCAAGTCTTACTATGCCTAACCAAGACTATCCTAGCAAGCACACATCAATACAAGGCTATACAAGCCAACATACACCCAACTCTATATAGCATGCAATTATTCAATACTCAAATAGGCAAGAATTCACATTAGATATACACTAGGTAATCTATTACATTAAGCTATACATGTCTACACATATATACACATGCATATATTGGTATTCAACATTAGGTCTATAATCATGGCATTTCAAATGGTTGTATAAACTTATATATTATAATACAATATGCTAACATATATATAATATACATACATAGCTAAGTTAACTATATTCATAAATACTTATTTAAGAGCCTATGTGTGTGTATGTGAACATGGCAAAGGGGAAAGTGAGGGTTAAATGGGCATACATAGTGTATACATATCAAAGAGTGTCAAAGTATAATTGAACAAAGTGTCAAGTGTGATAATGTCAACATAGTGTAAGGGGTACATGAGGTAATATAGGATTTGTGTTAACATAGAACATTACATCTCATTAACTTGTATATTGCATACATGACATCTACTATTACATTACATTCATGCTTGCATTCATTCATCATTCATTTATTCTCTTGTACTACTATATGCACCATACATTACATACTATGGAACCTACATTTTCATTACAAGCCATACTTATACATGCTTACATTAGATAGGATACTTACACCTCATACATCATTTATTTAACCATTTACTCATGCTTGCATTCTCTATTTAGTTACATAATGTATATACATTAACATGGGTTAAAATCAAATAGAACATTATATTACACACAAGGGTGCACAAAATGCATATGTCGAATAGTAACTCCTACTAATAATCAATACTGTACCAACTCAGCATGAATTAAATTCTAGGATTAAAGTATGTTATAGATCTATGTGTTAGCTTTCCGAAACTTCAAACGGATCGCATTTTCGTTTCCGAAAACTCCCGGAATCGCGAAAACACCGAGAACGCATTTGTCTTTCGTACAGCTGACACTCAAATAATTCTCCAGAAAGTTACAGAATGAATTAGGCCTATTAATACATGTTTTTGGAAAGCTAACTTCAATACGCTTCTTTTAAAAAAAATGGAAGACTAAACCGAGCTTTGAGCAAGAAGTTATGATATTTCTAAGTTAGGGCTGAAATTAAAAACGTGGATAAAAATTATGACAGATTTAGATAGTTTGAGCCAAAAGAATACACAATATATATCCTAATTATCCACAACAATAATAGCAATAATAATATGAGGAACCACACTCACAAACTTGATTATATAATCATCATGAACCATTTATTACATATATAAATATAGATACACTCTCATTACAATATATATATATATATATATATATATATATATATATATATATATATATATATATATATATATATATATATAAAAAAAAAAAAAAAAAAAAAAAAATATATATATATATATATATATATATATATATACACAAATCTATATATGTAACATGAACACATCTTTAAGAGATACATGAATGAAATGTAAAGTACTCAAGAACACATCTCTACATATTCAAATCTGAGATTTAATATGAATTAATTAATTTAATCAATATTTTAAATATAAAGTGTGTCCAAGTTTGGGGGTTTTCTCCATGGACACAAGACATAACAATAATACAATAGAAATCCCTAAAGGACACATAATGGACACAAGAGGACACAAAAATAGGGACACAACAATGGGGGTCATTCCTATGGTTAAAACTTTCCTAAATGCAAAATGGAGAAATAAAAGAGAAAGAAATATTACCTAAAGGAGAGAAAATCCAAGAAGAAAGGCTTCTTCCTTGGGAGAGCTTGAGAGCACTTGGGGAAGAAGACTTCTCAAAGAACAAAAATGAGATGGGAGTCCTATTAGGGCCGTCCACAATGGTTATATCCCACCTTCATTGAATGTTACAAGTTTGCCCCTCCCTTAGTTACAAGTGTTTAAAACAATTTTGGTTAGGGTTTGGGGGTAAAAGGGTCAAATAAAAAAAACTCTAAATGGTTAACCTAATAATTAGGATTATGACTAATCTTTCTAATATGACTAATTAAAATGTGGGCCATGGCTAACTAATGCATGGGTCCAACTATAGTCTAAGTTACCCCGGGTCCCCATTACAAGTCGGATTGAGATAAAATTCGAACCCAACTCAAATAACCCCAAAACAATATCATAAATAATAAAATAAATATCAAAATAATTCAAAGAGGTCAAATGCAAAATATCCTTAGGCCAGAAATGACATTAAAATATCATAATCACATGGTTAGGCTCTAGGTCAAACAGTCTCTAGGGTTTCACTAGCAAAACGTCAAAACCACAAGTCATTGATTTAAATAATTTTAAAATGATTTAAAATCAACAAAAACATATCATGAATTAAATATCATTATTAAAATAATTATAAACACGAAATTTTAAAATTCCCCTCATTTGGAAAACTGGGTGCTACAACTCTACCCACCTTAGAAAAATTTCGTCCTCGAAATTTAAGATCGTTAGTACTCCTTCTAGAGCCTCTAACCTACCCAATATCTAAGATAACACTACCTAACACTGGAATAATAAACAGACATCTAGATAGTGTCAATCTAGGAATACCTCCAACACTGCTCTGCTGTACGGCGGTAATGGAACATCAATAAAATATGGACTGGAACCTATATCCAAGGGACTGGACCTATTTTAAAGTGGTCTTAACTAAGGATGGAAAGGAACTGATCATAGGCTATAGGTATGCTCAAACTATTATCTTCCTATTAACCATCTATTAATACATTCTATTACCATAGGACGATGCATAACTAAGACATATAGGCCCCTATCTCCCATAACACATTTATACTCACCAAAAAGACTAGTACATCCTATCAAGGCTGATACTATAATCTCTTATAAATCTCATAAGCTATATGTTTATAGACACACATCCCCACATCAAGGACTAACCTATATATATCTACAACAGATACTAATGGGGTGACGTCCCTATTTTCCAACAATCAAGGTCTTAAATTTTTTTTATCTAAATCATGCAATTTGAAGGAATAGTATACAAGGTCAGGGCATACCATAGCAGTTGAAAGTCTCACCTAGGTACACTAATCATTCTAGGTCAAAACAGTACTATGGTATCAACACACAAACAATCTAGGGTGTCCTAATTGGAAAGGTAAGGGAACAACAATCATCAAGGTTGTAGGGCTGTCTACCATCCTATATAAAAATTGGTCATTAACAAGCAACTAAGAAATTATTAAAAGGTTACTATTCCATAAAATGGCAAAAATTGAAAATTTAGGCACAACAAATCACAAATAGATTTTTGTCTTGACACGATCTAAGTTGATCAATTTCGGGATAAAATGAGATTTGGGCAAGTAGGGAAATCAATAAAATCAAGTATGCGTACGAGCATCCAATGATGGAGATTCAGGTCATAATTAAATTTAATTCGACTGAGTACGAATACGAGGTTCATAGGCGATGAAAAGATTTCAAGGAGAATTATCAAGGCTGTCGCGAATGAAACTCTAGGGTCAAGTATAACTATGTCTCCATTCTCGTAGATTGATACATAAAAAAGCAAACCAAAGTGCAATAGGTTGATCAGACCATCATGTACCGGTTCTGATTAGACAATATGTTAGTGGGTGGCCACCCAATAAAATATGTCATGACCAAGCTCGAAAATAGATAAGCTTGTAAAACTAAGGCTAATTTAGCAGCACAAGATATAAGGGTGGTAATGATGAAAGGAATTACATAGTCCAAGGTTCTTAACCAAACGGGTCAAGTAATCAGATAAGGTACAAGGTTAAGCATCTAAGGAAACAAGCAGAACACCATCACATGTCGGGTCGAAATAATTGAGTCAAGGCTGGATTTCTAATTGAAATAAGAAGAAATTTAGTATAATGGTAGATATTATAGTTTAGCCAGTTGACCAGAAAATCATATCAAGAAAATAGAGTACAAGAAGAAGGGTTTTAGTGGGACATGATATACCTACATGAAGGTGAGCTCGTCTAGGTCTTGCATATAAGATTTGTTGGAGGGTAACAGCTAGTATTACATTCCGAATATCAAAGTCACGATAAGAAATGTCAAAGGATCTCAATTAGAAAGTGGGAGTTCAAGAGGTGGTAATTAATGCACAAAAATAATGAAGATCGAGTTAGTCATCTGCTTCTGATACTCTTAAGTTCATCTGGTCATAACTTGCCAATCATATCTTTACCTCACCAGTCTCCATATAAAAATTTAACCTTTACTTAAACCCTTACCATGACTACCGTAGGTAATTCCCAATTTCCAAACACCACTCGTGAAGCACAGCCCTCACATTTAGGAATCAACATTAACCATTTATTTAAATTTCCAAGTTCTTTCACCTTGTCTTAAATTTGACCCAAAACCTCTAAATCTTGTTTACGAATTCCTTGAACTTGTTCAAATTGTTCTCCTCGTATTATTTAATTTAAATCTCTAGGCCTTACAAAACTTATCTTCCATCATAAAATCAACTTTCATATTTTCTTCGATACACACCCTTGAATATTATTCTCCTAAAAATATTTCACAACAATCTCTAAACTTCCATAACTTTGTGTTCACTCTATCCCTAGTCATTTCCTTGCAACATCTTGTTTAATATCCTTATTAAACACAATTAACTTCTCTTTTCCATTACTAACCTTCTACATAGCCTTAGGGTAAAACCTCCCAAGAATCAATAACCAGAATTTTGTGGTTCTCCGATCTAGGTTGACCTTGAATATCCTTATCAGTTTTGAATACACCTATAACTATCTCATAACCCCAAAATTTTCTCTAAATGTGATTGTTTCCAGATTGGCAGTATACATCTCTTTATTCTATTCGAGACCTTTACCACATTTTTATCTCATGTTTCCATATGGAACACTCCACATTTGATTTCCTTTAGATCATCATATAATAACCAGTTACGTCTTCTCTGAGATACATGATTTACGTCACTTCTTTAGCCTTTCCCATGAAAAAGTTACGAAGATTCAAGGGTTTCGAAGTACATCTGGTAGGGATGACAAGATATGGGTAATTAATGTAATGAGACAGAGTTTAAGATAAGAGGTAAATAAGAATGCAAGAGAATAATGGAGAGAAAGAATAATGAAGATATGTTCCTTCTCATCGGTTCAAACGAGAGGAACCCATCAAGCTTAAATTCAATAGCAAGGAATGAGGTGAATCCAAACAAGACGAAAAAGAATTCCAATTGAAGTTCAAAATAAGTTTCTCAGGGGTCGTCCCAGAAATCTCTCAAAGAATCCTAAGTGTGATTGAGTACCTTGGATTTGAAAATATTAATCTAAATACAAAATTAAATCAACAACTACAAAATTTTATCAAAACCATCAACTAATACCAGGATTCAAAGTTCTATAATGATCCACAAAATCAAATTCAAATCAAGGAAAAAGGTGAATCAAAACAAGGAAAAGGAGTTTAAATCGAAATTCAAAATAATATTCTCAAGGGTCATCCCAGGAATCTCTCAAGGAATCCTAACAGTGATTGAGTATCCTCTCATCCTAACATCTTAATTTATATATCCTATAGCAGGCTCGTAGTAGTACAACTAAGTCGTTGCGCTACTACGAAATCGCACTAATGCGAATCTCGACCTACATAGGCCAACACTAAAAATGTGTCACGACCCACACCCTAGAGTTAGGGCACGAGAAGTGGGTACATCCAGCCTACGCCACAGTGTCGGCGGTAGAACGCTGTCCTAGGTCTCATACATCTAACAGTATAAGGCTAAACAGTTTATACTCCCCGAATGGGGGTGATATAGCAAATACAGACTCAATCACATCTAAGGTAGAGCATGATAAGGATAGATAAAACATGAAATCCAAAAGAGGTACAACAGAGAGAAATCTAAGTGTCTAAGATACACAAATCCAAAAATACATCTCAAATCTCCAAACTCTGATACAGGAATCCATAAAGTAAATACAACTCCAGACAATTGAAAATAGCTAACTAAACAACCTCTAATGTGTCTCCTCTAGGCTAGCAGGCAATCTCTAAGCTATCTGTAAAATTTATCAACGGGTCCAGTCAGGACAGGAGCGAGTACAGTACATCTCAACAATATCATAACAGGTTAGGAAATATAAACATGCTAGAGAGTAAGATACAGGATCTAAAGTAATAACATGATGAAAAAGAGAGAGACTGTAAGTAAATAGCTACACTATATAGAGAACTATCAATGACTAGTGATTCAGAGCACAAGATGGTTATGTAAACGGCCCGATGTTGTACATATTTGCCATGAAATATAAAAGAACAGAACAAATATCGGAGGACCGAACTTTTACTTCACGTTACAAACTCGCTTGTACAAAGAAAGGCTAGGGACGAAAACCTAGGTACAGCAGTCTAAGTATAATTGTTTATTTTAGATTCTGGGGGGTGACGATAGAGGCTCGGGAAGGCGACGGCAGCCCTGCCTTACTCCTTGGACGATCGGTATGCAGCCTTGGCTCCTTGTTAAAAGTTGGTTGGCGTTGACAAAGAAATACTCTTATTGCTCCTCTGTTGCTCTTCTGGCTTCTCTCTCTCTCTGTGTATTCTTTTCTCTGACTATTGGGGAGTCTCTCTGTATATGCGTATTTTTCTCTCTGAAATTGTATATCTTACAAGGGAATGGCACCTTGCTATTTATAATAGTGGGATGTGATCATTAGGGTTGCCAATGATTAGCTCTTGGAGATGGCAACGTCTTGGAGATTGGTCCATCTTGGCCATTCGTTTTAATTATGATGAATCTGGGCCATTAGATGTAGATTACACCAAATCCCATGAGCAATTAATGCTGATTGGAATAAATCTTTCTTATACTGATCTTCTGATATCTGCGAATAAATCATATCTATTCTTCTGCCACGTATCCCAGATTTATTGGGATCTGACCCAATCTTTAATGGTAGCAAATCTGAGGAATTAATCGGTTTAGGACACGTGTCCTAGGAGCTGCTGGGGGGATCTGGACCGCATGACTAGTGAGCCGCATATGAATGTGAGTCGCATATGAATGTGAGCCGCATATGGTTTTAAGCCCACGTGTCAGGGCTGCGTGGGCAGTGGCCCTCACTCGAGTCTTCTAATCACAGAGTTGTGGGCCGCATAGGTATTTATCCGCCTCGGCCGCATGGACATGATCCTCTTGAACCGCATGAGAAGTCCTCGCTCGAGCCGTATGAGACTTTCATGGCCTGAGCCGCATAGGATGGATTCACTCTGAGCCGCATGGGAAGTCCTTCGGCCGAGCCGCATGAGGCTCCTATGGCCTGAGCCGCATAGGATTTAATCTGTGCCGTATGAGAAACGAGCCGCATACGAATGCCCACGTGGCAAGGCCACGTGGCATTTTTATGGCTCTCGGGGGATTTGTGTCAGAGATTTCTTTCCTTTTTCCTAGAGATTCATCATTATGGCAGAGCCATAATTACCTGTTTTGGTGTCAGGGCTATCAACTTTTCAGAGGAGTCAGCCGTCAAAGCAATTAATGCAGCGTGGGTGGAGGGGAGCACTATCAGGCCACGTGTCTTCTGAGCCGCATGGAATGCCTTGGGCCGCATAGCTCCTTATGCCGCATGATTCACTAAGCCGCATGAGTTCTCTGAGCCGCATGGATCTTTTCTGGCCGCATGAGTCATTTTCTTTAGTATTTTCCATGCATCTACAGGACCCCCTTCAAAGTTTTCAATTTGTAAAATTGAAATACTTTGAATAAGAAGCATGGCCGTGTTACTCTAGCCGCATATGGAATTCTGACCGCATAGAAGTCTCGGCCGCATAAATTATTCAGCCGCATAAGTGACTTAGCCGCAGGAGACTGTTCAGCCGCATAGCTGCTTGCCATTTGTGCAGGTCTGTAATTTCCTCAAATTCGTCTTAGCGCCGTCTTTATAGGAGGGAATCCCAAGAGTCAGCTCATTAAATCTTTCGGATTTGACGCCTTGGGTGAATCTTGGAGACGAAAGCCAAGGAGTCGGTTGCGCTCTTCATGAGTCGGTCATTGGCCCATGTGTCCTCCTTCTCCCGTCTTCCTATAAATAGGAAGAGTTTGAAGAGAGAGAAGACTTCTTTATCTTCCTTCTTCTTCCTCAGACCTTCCCTATCTCGATCACCCTTCTCCTCTTTTGATAATTAAAGGCTCCCAAGAAGACCGTGGCAGTAAAGGGCAAGAAGACGGCCTCCACTTCCACCTCGGCTGCGGCTGCTACTCCGTCCGTCGTCGTACCTGATATTCATCCTGACGTTCACCCCCCCATTATTGGTAAGGACAATGCATGAATTAAAGAACCCCAACCGCTATGGTTACGTCGCATACTTTATACAAGAGCCTTTGTAAATTGCATGTTCGCCCTATGGCTGAGCTGCGAGCCACATAAGAGAACTACCGCGTCTGTATGTATGCCTTGCTGGCGAAGCCGCATAAGTGATGCTAAACCGCATAGTCTCTTTATTGTACGGAGCCGCATGAGATTTCTGAGAGCTTCATGGGGCCGCATGGATGTCTTCTTGAGCCGCATGGGGTTTGAGAGCACCCAATCGGCTCTTTCTTATTTTATCCCTCCGTTTAACTTACTTTTCTCTGTTTGTTCTTCAGTGAACCTGTCGGTTAATGCCGCTGGAAAACTCTTGGTGGGTAGCGCTCAAGCCGCTCTCGGCTATAGGTATAACCATATTATCCAGTATATGGCTGACCAGTTTCCGAGCGATGAGCCTACGGTTAGATTGAATGCCATCAAGAATCAGTCTTTTCACTTCCTTAATGCTATGATGAACTCCGGGAAATTTGAAGGGGAGTATTTGAATCCTGTCTTCTTTTTTGGAGACGCCTTGACCGTGGAGAACGATCATGTCCTGGAGGTGTCGGAGGACTGGAACTTTGTTTCTAACGGGATGGCGATTCGCATCCCTCAAATGGAGCGACACTTCCCGCTATCTTGGTTTAATATGCTCCCGTTAGATCGGAAGATGGAGGAGACTTTAACCCCTACTAGAGGTGGGATATTTGTGGGGAATATCCACTATAATAACAATATGAGGTCTGTGATTGCCGGCAAAGTGCACACTAGTTGTTCTGTGATGGGGTTGGTCCCAGGTTCTTTCTTGATTGTGGCGGGCCCTAATTTCTCATTCTCTACCGCCGACACTTTTATAAATCAGCTTGCTCGGAAAGGCTTCTATCCCGTTGGTCGGTTGACGTTCCCTGGTTGGGTGCACTCTGTTCCTTCGTGGATCAATTTGTCTACTTGGATCTTACAGAAATATGAGGCCTTTTTGTGCGAGATTGGCCTGTACCATGCTATCCGAGGTACCAGTCATGGCTTGTCCATAAACAAGAAGCTGTTCATGTCTCTGCTGGAGATGTATAACTGCCGTACGGGGACCTTTTACACACCTGTAGGAAAGATGGGACTCGCGCTCCATGAGATGCACGCGGTCTCCAAACTTCCTTGGAGGGACGAAGCGTTTGAAGCGTATACTCCCACTAATGAGGAACTCGAAGATCTGGAACGACGGTATCCTGGCTTTGTGGCCCTTTACCAGGAGATATTGTGCCATTATAGCATATGTTATCAGATGACTCGAAAGGATAGTAACCTGGAAGGGAATGCTCCCTTCACCAGAGATTGGGTGCACTATCTCTTCTCGACAGATGCCTTAGGTAGAGTCACCTCTCGTCGCCCTCGATCTCGGGAAGCGGTTGAGGACTCGGTGTCGTCGGCCAAAGGAGTGGCGACTACCAGCGACAGATTCGGGAACCAGACTGATACTTTCGATTACTTTTACCAGGTTACTCAGGAGCTGTCTGAGAAAGCGCTTTTGGCAGGATTTTTGATGATCTGGCTACGAAACTGTGTAGTCTCGGAAGGAGCCGGTTCCATTAAGAGAATTAGTTACAACTTCATCCTTCCGGCTGTGAAGTTAGTTTTACGAATCAGGCTAGCTCTCCTCCCGGCCATGGTGTGTAGCATACACCGTGGCCTACGTACTTTCACATCCAAAATTATTGCTCGCGACATGACCAAGGATTTTGAACGAACTGAGTTGTCCTATCACTATTTGATGGGGTGGCTGCTGATACATTACCCGTCTTTGATGAGGTCGGGCTCTGGATACGGTGTGACTGATGATGACGCATTTATCTTCCGCTATCGTGACGAGCCTTGGGAGTGTGAAACCATACGGACTTGCCGGATGGCATTGGCGAGGGCAGATAAGTATCATATCTTCGTATTCGTCCCTCGCTTTACTACCAGGGACATAGAGGCTGTACATATTGACGGTATCGCGTCCCCTCAGCTTCTGGATGGCCAGATGCTCTTATGGTTGTGTAACATCCGTCCCGCACATCTAGTGTACCGTAACCGCAATGCTATTTTTTTGGAGCCTTATCTGCCTAGCAGATTTGCCCGGCAGTTTGGATACAGCCAACTTTGTCTGGACATCCCCAGTCCTTGCCTGGGTTATAAGGGTAGTCTTCTTGATGGTATCAGAGCTTGGCAATATTATGATTCGTTCCACACTCGCACTATTTTCTCGGTCCCTGCCATTAAGGAGTCAGTGGAGATCTTGTACATGGCAGCTCTGTATCATGTCATGGCGAACATGCCTCCAGTTGGTTTTAACCCGGGCACCAGTTTTATTGTTGGCACCGGTCTGGAGGAAGGCTCTCAAGGGGCCAAGAAAAGAAAGGTTAGAGCCAAAGTGCCCGATTTGGATTTCGCTGCTGAGGGTGGAGAAGACAACCAGTACGATGAAGGTGACTCTATCCTTCCAGTGGTAGGCACAGAGGTAGGTCAGTCGCATGTTTTGTCAGATGAGGTGCTGAGGGATCAGTCTCTAGTTGCGCCTGGTCCTACTCCGAAACGTAGCAGGCAAGTCTCTCCTATAGGCAGTGTTTCTCGATCCCGGAAGTTGGTTGCGACTAGGCACCGTCCGCTAGCCATAAAAGAAGGTGGAGAAGAAGTCAACCCTGCGTCAGAGGTAACAAAACTGCTTTTGATCCCTTCTCCCTTCTTTTCTTTGAGTTTTAATTCTGACTGTCTTCGTTCCCTCTTTTAGGTGTCGGGAGAAGAAGAAGAGTTTTAGGATGTTGAAGCGGTGACCCAGGGTGACGGGGACTCCCATGAGCCTGCTCCTATTCAAGAGAACGCAGATCAATCTGTACCCTCCCTCGAGGTGACGGGGGTAGGGGACATGACTGAGTTTAACTCGGGGATCGCGGATGAGGGGACTATGCCAGGTGCGGATGAGCCACGGCCTTTATGCCCCTCCCCTGGTAAGATTAGCCGAATCTTAACCCGTGAGGAAGCCTATCTGCTCTATCATTATGTCCATCGGGTTACGTCGATTGATTATTATTCTGGGCATTCAGGTCCTGTCCCTCCAGTGCCGAGGATGGACGTCGCTGAGACAATTCCAACCGAAGGGGCATCGGTAAAAAAAGGTGTACCTTTTCATTGTCTGACTCGTCTTGATGGGCTTTCTGGGGGCCCGAGTTTAGCGGGACAATTCTTGGGGTAATCGGGGCAGGAAACGATGGTCCTTGCATCATCCTCTGCTCCGATGGCTTCGAGAGTCGACCTTTCTTCCCTGCCGAGCATCCAAGCTCTCCGGGCGGCGGAAGACGAGTTGGCCGCTATCCATGCATCGTTCTTCTCGGAATCTGTTCCCTCGATGGCAACCTCTAGCGTTACTCCTCCGACGTTGCCGCTCCGGCTTCCCCTGACGCCCTCCTCTGCTGAGGTTTTGGACGACGCGTTGCAGGACGTGGTTGCCAGTTTTTATCATCATTTGAAGAGGGGAATCGAGGCCGCTGTAGACAGAGGGACCTCTTTTACCTTGGCCCGACAATGTGCCCATGGTCAAATAAACATCCTTAGGGATCTTCCTGATGATGCAGGGATGGCTTCGCTTCTGGAGGCGAAATTACTGGAGGCTGATCAGCTGGTGTCCGAGCTTCGGGTATTATGGCAGGCTGATCTGCCTACTGTTATAAACGAAGAGCGGATTTCCCGTATTGCTGTTATAGAGAGGACCAGAGCGGCTCGAGATAAGACCAAACTGGGCGTGCTGAAGGATCTCAGTGACTTATCTGACCGGTATGATCAATTGAGTTATGCGACTGAAAACGTCGTGGCTCGGAAGGAGTCTGTCTCTCGTGAGATTACTGAGACACGGGAGCAGATCCTTGCGCTTCAGAAGAAGTTGGCTTTCTTAGAGTCTGAACTCGAGACTACCCGCAATGACAGGGAACTAATTGTTCAGGAGACTGACAGGGTTACTCAAGCTTCGACTGACCTGGAGACTGCTTTGAAGAAATTGGAAGATAACTGTCAAGCGTTCTTGGGCTTGTATAATGATGAGCATTTATTCCAGGAGGCCGAGCGTCGCGCTTGGCAACGGATTGAACGGAGGACCACCTCAGTAAGAAACCGCCTCCTGGAATTGAGTGATGCTGAAATGTAGTCGGCTTTTTCTTCTTATTTTGTTTCTGTTTTCTTTCTTTTTTCTTGAAGGGGACATGATTCCGAAAATATGTAATGCCTTTTCTTCCTTCAAATAAAGAGTACTTTCAATTCTACCCTTCATTTGTATTGCTTGCTGCGCTTGTGATATTGTGGTGATATTTACCCCCGTATAGGGGATGTATTTGTGGACCTGTTACCCATGGCGTACCTTGGTTTTAGGCAGAGGTAAAAAGTTTTGATCAGGGTACCTAAAGCAGCCACAGCGAAGTGGTCATGGGTGCTCTTGGTATTGAGAAAAGGAAATACCGTAGAGCAGCTGGGCTCCTGGGGCCTGATGAGGTGATAGATTTGTGCTGAGAAATTTAGCTGAGGATATTTGTGGGCCTATTATCCTTGGCGTACCCTGGTTTAGGGCACGGATAATAGGATGAAAGGGAACCGACATACTTGCTCAGAGGTGACGAGGACATGGCAAGTGGGAAGGTTTTTTAAACGTAGAGTCTTCCTACTCAGAGGTAATGAGAACATGGCAGGAGTGAACTCGACGGAGGATATTGATGGTCAGCAGAGGACATTTGTGGACCTATTACCCTTGGCGTACTCCGGTTGTGGGTACAGATAATAGGTCGAAAGGGGGTCATCATACTTACTCAGAGGTAATAAGGAGATGGCAAGTATGAAGGTTTCTTCGACGGAGCCTTCCCATTCAGAGGTAATGAGGATATGACAGGAGTTGGCTCAATGAAGGGGGGCACATAGAACAACTCAGAGGTAATGAGGACATGGAAGTTCTACGTAGGGGTGATTTGTTTTTGGCGGAAGTAGAACGGCTCAGAGGTAATGCGAACATGGCCGTCTTGGAAGTTTGTGGACCCGTTACCTTTGTTGTGCACTGGAGTGTAGGTATCATGAGGGAGGATCTCTTGTAGGAAGAAAGTTCAGCGGTATGGTTATACATAACTTTCTTTCAAAAGAGTGACCAGGATGTAAGTTCAGGGGTACCGATGGGTACATAACTCGACAATCCATGAATATTGGAATCAAAGTGTAAGTTTAGAGGTACCAGCAAGTACATGACTTGGAAATTTGGGATATCTTTGTGGAAGAAGGGCATGAGTTCAGCGGTACATGCGGGTACGTGACTCGAAAATCTGAAATATGGTGAGTGTGAGTTCAGTGGTACCAGCGGGTATGTGACTCGGGAATCTGGAGAATGGTGAGTGTGAGTTCAGCGGTACTAGCGGGTACGTGACTCGAGAATCTGGAGAATGGTGAGTGTGAGTTCAGCGGTACTAGCGGGTACGTAACTCAATGATCTGGCAAACTATGAGGGTGAGTTCAGTGGTATCAGCGGATACATGACTCAATGATCTGGCGAACTATGAGGGTGAGTTCAGTGGTATCAGCGGATACATGACTCGATAGTCTGGAAATTTATGTAGCGAGTTCAGTGGTACCAGCGGGTGCGTGACTCGAAAATCTGGAGAATGTTGTTTAAACATAGTATTTCTTCAGGAACTTGCCGTTGACGGGCAATATGAGCAAGTCTCCATTCTGCTTGGCGAGGCGGTAAGCGCCGTTGGAGAATACTGTCTCTATGATAAATGGGCCTTCCCATTTTGGCTGAAACTTGCCGACGGTCTTGTGAGTCATCACCATTGGCCTCCGGACTGCCAGAACAAGATCGCCCACTTAGAATATTCTGATTTTGACCTTCTTGTTGAAGGCTCCTGAGATGCGTGCTTGGTATAGCTCGATCTTTTGCTGAGCTAGGAGGCACTTTTCATCTAAGGCTTCTAATTCTTGCAGTCGACGTTGGTAGTTATCATCCGCTGTCAATTGAAAAGTGAGGGCAACACGGAGTGAGGGTATTTGAGTCTCTAATAGGAGAACTGCCTCACTCCCGTACACTAGGAAGAATGGCATATTCCCGGTGGCTGTTCGAATTGTGGTGCGATAAGCCCATAAGCATTTGCCGAGCTTCTCATTCCAGTTGCGCTTGTTGGAGGAGACGAACTTCTTGAGGAGTTTGATGATCATTTTGTTGAACGCCTCTGCTAACCCATTTGCTGTCGGGTTGTACGACGTCGAAGCGATATTCTGAATACGGTGTTTATCGCAAAACTGATAGAATGCGTGGCTTGCAAACTGCGGACCATTATCATGGATGATCCTTCGGGGCAGTCCAAAGCGGTAGATGACGTGATGCTTAAGGAAGCTGATCACGTTTGAAGTCTTGACTTCTGCGAGTGGGACAGCTTTCGTCCACTTGGAGAAGTAATCAGTGATCGCAAGTATGAAGCGATGTCCTCGGAAGGAAGGTGGGGTGATTGGACCAATGATATCCATTCCCCATGCTTCGAATGGCCAGGACGCCACTATCGGATGTAGAAATTCGGATAGTTGATGAATGAAGTCCGCGTGGACTTGGCAGGCTTTGCACTTTCTAGCATATTCGATTGCATCTGCCACCATCGTAGGCCAATAGTATCCCATTCGGCGAAGACGATCTTGTAGTTTTAGGCCGGGCTGGTAGGCCCCGCATAAACCGTCATGAGCTTCTCGTACTGCTTCTTTGGCTTCTGAGTTCGACAGACACCGAAGCAATAATCCGTCGTAAGAGCGGCGATACAGCATCTTCGTCTCTGTATCGTAGAAGAATCTGAGAGAACGCCTTCTGATGGAAGTGGCTTCCTTTGGGTTCTCGGGCAGGATGTCGTAGATGACAAAGTCGATGAATGGTTGTCTCCAATCTGGGGCGTCATCGATCGTCTGTGCGGAATAACTTGCCATGAATTGCACATTGTTTTTGGGACAGACCAGTTCATGGCCAATCACTTCCACTGATTGGCGATCATAATTCGGAACTGCTAGGGAAGCGACAAGACCAGCTAGGGCATCGGCTTCAATATTTCGGAGTCTGGGGACATGCTCGATAAAGAACCCCTCAAATGACGAGATGATATCGATCGCTATTTGATGATAAGGGATCATGTCTTCGTGGTAGACCTCGTACGAACCCCGAATCTGATTGATGATTAGTTGGGAATCGCCGTATGCTTCAAGGTATTCTAACCCCAGCTCTCTTGCAAGTTGGAGGCTAATGACCAGAGCGTTGTACTCGGCCACATTGTTAGAGCAGGGTTCTGTGAGGGAATAGGTGCGGTTGATTACCAATCCGTAAGGGGAGACCAGCACTACCCCGACTCCGACGACTATATTGCCTTTAGGTCCGGTCCTTGAAGCACCGTCAAAGAACATTCGCCATATAGCCTCGTGAGAGGTTGCATGCCATTCGACGACCTCGTCTGGGATCTCTTCGTATATTCTGGAGGACTCCGAGCCTGGGTGGGCTGCTAAAAAGTCCGCCAGGGCTTAACCTTTGACTGCCTTTTGTGGGACAAAGATCGTATGATAAGGGGACAGCAATATTGCCCATATAGCGAGTCGAGAGCTAAGTGCCACTGGTTTGGTCATGAGGACTCTGAGAGGGTTGACCCGCGAGATCACATGTATCGTTTGTCCGGTGACATAGTGTCGCATTTTCTGAATGGCGAACACCAAGGCGAGGCATTCCTTCTCTACAGCGGTGTATCGGTGCTCTGGCCCAACCATCATTCGGCTGAGATAGTATATGGCTTGTTTGTGGCCTGCATCGTTGTTTTGTGCCAACAGGGCACCAAGGGAGTGCTCCATTGCTCGTTCATAGAGCAGGAATGGTTTTCCAGGGGCTGGGGCTACCAAGACCGGAGGATTTGACAAATATTCTTTGATGTTGTCGAAAGCACGCTGGCATTCCTCATCCCATACGAATGAGACTTCTTTCTTCATGAGGTGCGTGAATGGTCGACATCGCCCGAAGAGGTTGGAAATGAACCTTCTGATGTAAGCTAACCTCCCTTGAAGGCCTCTAAGTTCGCGGAGATTTCTCGGGGGATCCATCTCCATGATTGCTTTTGTCTTCTCAGGGTCTACATAGATACCCTTTGTAGTGATGATGAAGCCTAAGAACTTCCCGCTGGATACGCCCAGGAAGGACTTCATAGGGTTCATTTTCAAATTGTGCGTTCGTATTAGGTCGAATACCGTCCTTAGATCCTGCAGATGGTCTCCCTTGCTACGGCTCTTGACGGCTATATCGTCAACATAGCACTCTACCGTCTTGCATAAGTGGTCTCTGAAGATGATGCTCATGGCTCTTTGGTATGTGGCGCCGGCATTCTTTAAACCGAAAGGCATGACTGTGTAGCAGTACGTGCCAATCGGTGTTCGGAATGATGTATGCTTTTCGTCGTCAGGAGACATTTTGATTTGGTTGTACCCCGAGAAGCCATCCATGAATGACATGCGTTCGAAGCCGTAGGTATTGTCGATCATGATGTATGTGATAGGAAGGGAGAATTCATCTTTGGGGCATGCCTCGTTCAGGTTGCGAAAGTCGATGCAGATTCGAATCTTCCCATTCTTCTTGAGGACGGGTACTATATTGGCGACCCAATCAGGATGTTGCTCCTCACGAATGAAACCGCTGGCTATCAGTTTGTTGACTTCAGCTTCGATCGTATCCATGATGCCTGGACGGAAGCGTCGCTGTTGTTGCTTGACCGGCTTCGCATCTGGTCGAATATTGAGTTTGTGGAGAGCGATGTCAGGATTTAACCCTGGCATGTCTTCATAGCTCCAGGCAAACACATCAATGTACTCGCTGACAAGTTCTAACAGCGACTTCCGTTCTTCGTCAGTTAGGCTTTTACTGATAAAAATCGGTTTTGAAGAAGATTTGCTGCCGATATCTACTTGTATGACCTCATCTTCAGTAGGAGGTTCTCTCAGTTTGAACCGCTTTTTCTATTGTACGTCCAATTGTTGGGCCCATGGCTCTAGCTCGAGGATTTCGGGAATGTCTTCGTCTTCCTCGTAAGCGTCGGCGAATGCCATGTTGACTGTCATGACTTGTCTGAATACATCTCCGATGCTGGTATCTGAGTCGGAAGTTGGTGATCCGGTTGACTGTGACTGACAGTCGCATTCTTTATCTGAACTTTCAGGGGTCGTAGTAGGCGTTACATACCCTAACCCCCATCGAGTTTTATTATAGTAGTTCCGGGGTTTGCCCGTCGGGACTGGTAGCTTCAAAGGTAATCGTCGCCCAGTGCCGTAGTTTAATCCTGGCGTCGTCTCTAGATCATACCCCTGTTTCTGTATGAGATATTTAGATTAAGGGCTATAGAGATACAGAGGCAGTCTCCCGGCATCTGACCCGAGGTCGACTTCTTCTATAGCGAGGGGATACGGGTTGTTCGTCCGGCCGAAGTTGATCGGATGATCTCCTCCCTCGAATATTCGGTAAGCGTCTTCTACTGGAGTAAGCTGGATTGCGGTGTACATATTTGTCACCTGTGTGTGTAGGTGAGCGCCTATACCGTGTTCCATAGCATACATTGTACATAGCTTATTGAGCTCGGTGTAGTTCAAAGATAACCCTTTATTGATGAAGTAAGGTATCTTTTTTAGGGGGATTATATCATCAGTGGAGGGGACATCAGTGTGGGCAGCCACATACTTGGCTAGCTCTAGTTCCTCTTCGGCTACCCCCTGTGTGAACGAAGACTGAGAGGACGACCTAGAAAGCTTGATTGTCAGTGGTTCAGTTGATGGAGCAGAGCATGGAGTTGTTGGCAGACTGGCGACCCCCAGTTCGGCATTTGATGTGGGGCGAGGAGTGGCTGGTTCGCTGAAAGTGTCAGACCTTGCATCGAGGTGACGACCCTTCTTGGGAAGGCGTATCGTCAGCGACTTGTCGGAGGGATTGAGCTTTCCTGTTTGGGGTTGACTGACTCTCGGCAGTCGGATTGTCAGTGGCCCCGTTGTGGGTCTCGGCACTTGGCCGGACCTTGGCAGCCGGATTATCATCTGTTCCTCTTGCGCCGAGAGGCTGATCGCGTCCTTCCGCAGAGTGGCGGTGAGGGGTACGAACTTGCCCGGTTTACGAGCTTGGAGGTGGATCATCAGGGGTCCTTCTGATCCCGTGGCTGTCTCGGTATGAGTTTGTGCGTCTCCTTCATCATGGTGCCTCTTCGACTTTTCGTATAAGCAGGAGTCCGAGTAGTAAGATTCGACCCCCTTGAAGGGATCGATATCAGCAAATTCTGTCTTCATGAAGCCGTGTTTGTCGACGTATTTGAAGCACTGGTGTAGCATGGAAGGCACGATCATATAATCGTGTATCCATGGGCGCCCCAAGAGGATGTTGTAAGACGTGTCTGTATCTATGACGTAGCAGGTGACTTCGGATTGGAGGTCGCCAATTTGACACTTCAGACGAATCTTTCCAATAGGGTAGCTCCTGCCCGAATTGAAATCGCTGATGGCGGTGCTTGTAGGTGTCAAGCGATGCATTGGGATACGGAGATGATGTAGCAGACCCTTCGGGATGATGCTTATGGAAGAGCCAGGATCAATGTGCATCCGATCCACCTTCACGTCGCCGATGTATCCTGTGTAGTATAGCGGGCGATCATATAGGTTGGTTTTGATGAGCATGTCCTGCGGAGTGAAGACGATGTTGGGCATTGCTCCTGTGCAGGCACTGTCTTGGAGATCCACGGGTGAGTCCTCCCCGGTGAGGTTGGATTGAGCGAGATAGGCATCGGCATTTTGGAGTGCTTCGCTCAATACAATACAAACGTCCTTGGAGAGCCTTAGGAGTTCGTACAGTGACAATTTGGCTGGGGTGTTAGCCACTTGTGCTAAGATGTCAAAGTTATAGAGCCTCTCTAGCCCTTGGGCTGCGTCCTTTCGGAGGTATTTGTCGAAGCGAGTCTCCTTCGGCCTAGGCTTGTCGGTCGTCGAAGGCTGAGCCGGTTCCGGAGCATCAGTTGTAGTAGGTTGATGATTTTCAGCTGGGCTGTCAACCACAGGTTGGGATTGCGCTCCAGACCGCGTGACGACGGCTGTAGCTTCCTCGTTGTTTGCAGAGATTATATGGCAGGTCCTGATTTTTCTACTTTTTTTGTTAGTGGGAGATGGTGTGGGCCGAGTTACTTCTGACACCAAGTCTGGATGGACCCACATGACCTCCCCTCGTGAGGTAGTGAGAGGTACTAGACCAGCAGCCTGTTCCCGGGGAGGTGGAAGATTGGTAATCTCCATCGTCACCATAGGGACGGGGATTACCCCGTCTTGAGTCTTCATCGGAGGAAAGCTACCGAATTGTACGGACACCATATTGGCTGCTACGGTTACTTCTTCGAAGTCGATGGCCAGAGCGTTCGAATCGATGAGGCTTTGGATGTACCGTTTTAGTTGGTAGCAGTCGTGTATAGCGTGGTGTACATAACGCTGGTAATGGCAGAACTTTGGGTTCTCCAAATCAGCCGGTCGAGGCTCCCGCCTTGGTGGAGGAAGCTGAATTCTACCTCCTTGTATGAGCATGTCCAAGATAGGCTTGACGTGACCGTCTTTGAAAGAGTAAGTGATCTGAGGCCATTGTTTATCTGCTGGTTGTGACTCGGGCTTCTGGGTCGTATCGGCCACCATAGCCTGCTTTTCCTTGCTGTCCCGATTGTTGGAGGGGTTACCCCCATTATCGTTGTTGGGACGCTTGCCCTTGTTTTCTCCTTCTGAGATGTGCAACCCCAGTTGGCGAGCCTTCTTCAGTCATTCTTCGGTGCTTGTGGCGCTGATGATGAACGCCTTCTAATCTTTGAATTGACTTTCGCCCATCCAGAGACTGATTGTTGGAAGCAGTCTCTTTTGGCAAATTTTAATCAAGGAGGAATCTGGATTTTCGGAAGGCAGCTTCATGGCGGTCTGGCGGAACCGCTCGATGTAGTTCCTTGTCAACTCCTTCTCCCCTTGGACGACGTCCATGAGAGTGGACATAGTGACGTCCTATCCCACTTCGTAGAATCGTTCCAAGAACAGGCGCTTGAAGCCGGCGAAGGAGTGAATGCAGTTGTCCGGTAGATTGCGGTACCAATCGAAGGCGACTCCTTCCAATGCCCCGATGAATAACCGTGTGAGGATCGCATCATCATGGGGCAGATGGTCGGTGGTGACCTTGAAGTAGGTGATGTACCAACTTGCTGAGGTCTTGCCATCATACGGGTTGATATTGAACGGCTTATATCTTGGTAGGAATGGAACATCCCTCCATTCAGCAGGGTATGGTTGCCGTATTCTGAGATCTTGAGCGTTCTCTCGGGCATGGAACATGGCTCGGAGCTCTTGGACCTCTCTCCTTACTTCTCGGGTCTCGTCTGTAGCGGTAGGGGCTGTTACTTCGGGAGGATTATTGCCCGGGTTTGGTGCCGCTGAGTTCGAATCTATATTGAGTGCGGGGCCCGTGCTTGTTTGACCAGGCGCTCCTCCTTGTAGTGTTGGCAGGGCCACTTTAATCTCGTCTACAGACTTGACCAAAGCAAGTAATATGGCTTCGAGATTGTCGATGCGCTGGCGATCATTGGAACCACCTTGATTGCTGTCCGTCATGAACACCATCCTTACGTGAGGAGTGATGGAAGAAACGGTAGAGGATGTGCCCTCCGAGTCGTACCCGTGTACCGAGAAGTCATCGGGATATGTAGGAATATTGTCTTCTGGTTCGGACTCGGAGGGAGCAGTACCCCCAGCCTTAGAGTTTACTTCGTCTTGAGAATCACGGGTATCCTCGGGGACATCGGTGCCTGTCGTACCTGATGGGAGAATCGCTTCCCCGGGCTCGGCTCCTTGAAACATTGGATTGTTGCGGATGATCGGAGGAGTGCTACCCCCAGTTCCCTCAACCCCCGGCGATGTGGATGACGAATTTCCTATTGCGGTAAATTTCGTCTTTGAACGGGTGTGTTGGAATACACCAGTAGAGGACAACCGTTTAGACGATAGTTTCTTAGTTGTGGTGGTTGATATCTTGGGACTGGAGATATTCGTCTTTTTTCTTCTACCTTCGGCGGAGACTTTTTGAGCGGAATTGCAGGAGACAACAGGAGGTGCCTCATCTTCTGAGTTCGGGTGCTGTAGCCTTTGGAAGACGGATGGCCGATCTTCCGTCATCGCTGCGTTGTTGCAGCAGTAATTGACGATGATTTGGGTGCAGCGATGTCCAAGCGAGGACTCTTTGCACGCCGACACTCCTTCTCTTTCCTTGCATTTGTGGAGGATCGCCTCTCGCAGGTCAGAGGAACCACTCTGTCTGTTTACCGCCGGGGGCTGGGTTCGAGTGGTTGTATACAACTTCCCATACGAGGCCCGTGTGATAGTCAACGGGACGCCCTGATAGTCAGAGGTTGGGACAGCTGACTGGGCCTGATGAGCCCGCACAGCCCTAGACTTCCTCCTTTTAGCACTTGTGGGTGCGTAATAGGAGGAGTCCAAGTTGGGTACCACAGAGTCTGGCTTATCATCCAGAGAATCATCAGGGTCAGGACCGCATGAGAGACGGTCGAAGACTGATCGAGAGAAGCGTGAAATAGACGCTATGCGGCTAGAGTTGGGTACCGTGCAAGCTGTCTGCATGCGGTTGTCTTCTGCCATCGGACGAATTGTTTTTGAGCAGCTAGGAGTCACGACCGTACAGGCTGGCCGCATGCGATTGGCAATTATGGCCGCATGGGTTTTTTGCAAGCGATTAACTCCCACAGCCGCATGAATTTCATTCGTGTGGTTGGCAACTGTAGCCGCATAAGCTATGCGGCTGACAGATATGGCCGTATGAGTTTTCTTCATGCGGCTGGAGGATGTAGCCGCATGAGCTTTCTCCCTGCGGCTGAAGGATGTAGCCGCATGAGCTTTCTCCCTGCGGCTGATAACTTAATGCGGCTCGGATCTCATAGAGTTCCTCTTTACCCCTGCAAGTCCAGCATTATAGTGTTTTCGTCTGTCGGACTTGGGGACAACAGAGTTGTCTACGATCTGAAGTGGGGCCGCAGGGGAATCTTGCTCGCCGTCTTGAACAACAGAGGGTGTCTTTGCAAGAGCTTCAGCAGGAACGAAGAATCGGGGTCTCCACTCCTTACGGGCCTTCTTTGTGTGGGCTTGCTTCTGGACCGGGCCAGCGCTCTTGTCGGAGAGCATCTCTTCGAACGCCTGTTGGTCGAACCGGGCGACCAACTTTTGTTGGGTGGAGCCAAGCTTGGCTGCATCCGATTGCATCACCAACTCCTCAGCCGTGGAGAAGTTAGTCCCCAGCAGAGTCGCCATCGTGTTTGCCATAAAATATAAAAGAACAGAACAATTATCAGAGGACCGAACTTTTACTTCACGTTACAAACTCGCTTGTACAAAGAAAGCCTTGGGACGAAAACCTAGGTACAACAGTCTAAGTACAATTGTTTATTTTAGATTCTGGGGGGTGACGATAGAGGCTCGGGAAGGCGACGGCAGCCCTGCCTTGCTCCTTGGACGATCGGTATGCAGCCTTGGCTCCTTGTGAAAAGATGGTTGGCGTTGACGAAGAAATGCTCTTATTGCTCCTTTGTTGCTCTTCTGGCTTCTCTCTCTCTGTGTATTCTTTTCTCTGACTATTGGGGAGTCTCTCTGTCTATGCGTATTTTTCTCTCTGAAATTGTATATCTTACAAGGGAATGGCACCTTGCTATTTATAATAGTGGGATGTGATCATTAGGGTTGCCAATGATTAGCTCTTAGAGATGACGGCGGCTTGGAGATTGGTCCATCTTGGCCATTCGTTTTAATTATGATGAATCTGGGCCATTAGGTGCAGATTATACCAAATCCCATGAGCAATTAATGCTGATTGGAATAAATCTTCCTTATACTGATCTTCTGATATCTGCGAATAAATCAGATCTATTCTTCTGCCACG
Organism: Iris pallida; assembly: GCA_029216955.1. Lineage (NCBI taxonomy): Eukaryota > Viridiplantae > Streptophyta > Magnoliopsida > Asparagales > Iridaceae > Iris > Iris pallida. The sequence continues at coordinate 7,244,535 of JANAVB010023800.1, forward strand.
TGTCCCAGATTTATTGGGATCTGACCCAATCTTTAATGGCAGCAAATCTGAGGAATTAATCAGTTTAGGTCACGTGTCCTAGGAGCTGCTGGGGGGATCTGGACCGCATGACTAGTGAGCCGCATATGAATGTGAGCCGCATATGGTTAAGCCCACGTGTCAGGGCTGCGTGGGCAGTGGCCCTCACATGAGTCTTCTAATCACAGAGGAGTAATCCTTGTGGGCCGCATAGGTATTTATCTGCCTGGGCCGCATGGATATGATCCTCTTGAACCGCATGAGAAGTCCTCGCTCGAGCCGCATGAGACTTTCATGGCCTGAGCCGCATAGGATGGATTCACTCTAAGCCGCATGGGAAGTCCTTCGCCCGAGCCGCATAAGGCTCCTATGGCCTGAGCCGCATAGGATTCAATCTGTGCCGCATTAGAAACGAGCCACATACGAATGCCCACGTGGCAAGGCCACGTGGCATTTTTATGGCTCTCGGAGGATTTGTGTCAGAGATTTCTTTCCTCTTCCCTTGAGATTCATCATTATGGCAGAGCCATAATTACCTGTTTTGGTGTCAGGGCTGTGAACTTTTCAGAGGGGTCAGTCGTCAAAGCAATTAATGCAGCGTGGGTGGAGGGGAGCACTATCAGACCACGTGTCTTCTGAGCCGCATGGAATACCTTGGGCCGCATAGCTCCTTATGCCGCATGATTCCCTAAGCCGCATGAGTTCTCTGAGTCGCATGAATCTTTCCTGGCCGTATGAGTCATTTTCTTTAGTATTTTCCATGCTTCTACAGTACAAGAGTAATCTACAGAGGTTGTACACGAGTAATCTACTTGATTGATCACATAACCACTTCTACTCTCCCGCCCCAATCAATACACAAGGATCTAGATATGATATGTTATTGCACACGAAGTATAGTCGCACACGAGATCATGTGAATACATGAATATACACGATTTCATACGATTTGTACATGAATGTCACGAATACAAGGAGTACACGATGCTCACGATAAAGTACACGAATACGAATACCCGATGTATCTGCTAAGGGGCTAACATCGCACAACAAGATCCATATAGTACTAATCCGTGTTTCTAACGTGTCAGCATCCTGTAAAGTAATCTAAAGCATGAAATATAATCCTAAACAAGATATGAAATGATCAGAGAATGTACTCGCCTGGTGTCTGAATGTCCAAAGTAAATATACTGTCCGAGGAGAGGTGTTTGGCTCCTAATCAGAACAGCATATGTCACAACATGTCCGGAAGGGTAATATAAAGCACTACAATGTATTCTACACGAATCTAGGTCAAACTAGGCCAAAGTCAACCCTTGGTCAACTCTGGTCAACTGCACTAGTCAAACTAGGTCAAACTAGGTCATGTCCTAACCCAGCAAGTCTTACTATGCCTAACCAAGACTATCCTAGCAAGCACACATCAATACAAGGCTATACAAGCCAATATACACCCAACTCTATATAGCATGCAATTATTCAATACTCAAATAGGCAAGAATTCACATTAGATATACACTAGGTAATCTATTACTTTAAGCTATACATGTCTACACATATATACACATGCATATATTGGTATTCAACATTAGGTCTATAATCATGGCATTTCAAATGGCTGTATAAACTTGTATATTACAATACAATATGCTAACATATATATAATATACATACATAGCTAAGTTAACTATATTCATAAATACTTATTTAAGAGGCTATATGTGTGTATGTGAACATGGCAAAGGGGAAAGTGAGGGTTAAATGGGCATACATAGTGTATACATATCAAAGAGTGTCAAAGTGTAAGTGAACAAAGTGTCAAGTGTGATAATGTCAACATAGTGTAAGGGGTACATAGGTAATATAGGATTTGTGTTAACATAGAATATTACATCTCATTAACTTGTATATTGCATACATTTCATCTATTATTACATTACATTCATGCTTGCATTCATTCATCATTCATTTATTCTCTTGCACTACTATATGCACCATACATTACATACTATGGAACCTACATATTCATTACAAGCCATACTTATACATTCTTACATTAGATAGGATACTTACCCCTCATACATCATTTATTTAACTATTTACTCATGCTTGCATTCTTTATTTAGTTACATAATGTATATACATTAACATGGGTTAAAATCAAATAGAACATTATATTACACACAAGGGTGCACAAAATACATATGCCGAATAGTAACTTCTACTAATAATCAATACTATACCAACTTAGCATGAATTAAATTCTAGGATTAAAGTATGTTATAGATCTACGTGTTAGCTTTCCGAAACTTCAAACGGATCGCGTTTTCGTTTCCGGAAACTCTCGGAATCGCGAAAACACCGAGAACGCGTTTGTCTTTCGTACAGCTGACACTGAAATAATTCTCCAGAAAGTTACAGAATGAATTAGGCCTATTAATACATATTTTTGGTAAGCTAACTTTAATACGCTTCTTTTAAAAAAATGGGAGACTAAACCGAGCTTTGAGCTAGAAGTTATGACATTTCTAAGTTAGGGCTGAAATTAAAAACGTGGATAAAAATCATGATGGATTTAGATAGTTTGAGCCAAAAGAATACACAATATATATCCTAATTATCCACAACAATAATAGCAATAATAATATGAGGAACCACACTCACAAACTTGATTATATAACCATCATGAACCATTTATTAAATATATAAATATAGATACACTCTCATTACAATATATATATATATATATTTATATTTATATTTATATTTATATAAAATATATATATATATATATATATATATATATATAAATATATATATATATATATATATGTAAATATATATATATATATATATATATATATATATATATATATATATATATATATATATATATATATATATATATATATATATATATATATATATATATATATATATATATATATATATATATATATATATTTTCATACACAAATCTATATATGTAACATGAACACATCTATAAGAGATACATGAATAAAATGTAAAGTACTCAAGAACACATCTCTACATATTCAAATCTGATATTTAATATGAATTAATTCATTTAATCAATATTTTAAATATAAAGTGTGTCCAAGTTTGGGGGTTTTCTCCATGGACACAAGACACAACAATAATACAATAGAAATCCCTAAAGGACACATAATGGACACAAGAGGGCACAAAAATAGGGACACAACAATGGGGGTCATTCCTATGGTTAAAACTTTCCTAAATGCAAAATGGAGAAATAAAAGAGAAAGAAATATTACCTAAAGGAGAGAAAATCCAAGGAGAAAGGCTTCTTCCTTGGGAGAGCTTGAGAGCACTTGGGGAAGAAGACTTCCCAAAGAAAGGAAATGAGATGGGAGTCCTATTAGGGCCGTCCGAAATGGTTATATCCCCCCTTCATTGAATATTACAAGTTTGCCCCTCCCTTAGTTACAAGTGTTTAAAACAATTTTGGTTAGGGTTTGGGGGTAAAAGGGTCAAATAAAAAAAACTCTAAATGCTTAACCTAATAATTAGGATTATGACTAATCTTTCTAACATGACTAATTAAAATGTGGGCCATGGCTAACTAATGCGTGGGTCCAACTAGAGTCTAAGTTACCCCGGGTCCCCATTACAAGTCGGATTGAGATGAAATTCGAACCCGACTCAAATAACCACAAAACAATATCATAAATAATAAAATAAATATCAAAATAATTCAAAGAGGTCAAATGCAAAATATTCTTAGGCCAGAAATGACATTAAAATATCATAATCACATGGTTAGGCTCTAGGTCAAACAGTCTCTAGGGTTTCACTAGCAAAACGTCAAAATCACAAGTCATTGATTTAAATAATTTTAAAATGATTTAAAATCACCAAAATCATATCATGAATTAAATATCATTATTAAAATAATTATAAACACAAAATTTTAAAATTACCCTCATTTGGAAAACTGGGTGCTATATCTATTATTGCCGGTTATCTCCGCTGGAGATACAGTCCTGGATCCTGATACCAGATTTCCTGCTGGCCTATGACATTCGATGAATGTTATGCTTTGAGGTCCCTGGTATCCTGGTAGGACCATACTTGAGTTTCTGCTCCTGTAGCCAGAGTGCCCATGCATTGAAGGTTTGTTTTTAACTGCATAAATACATTAGAATGGTCAAGTAACCCTCGTCAATGTCATATCACCCCCATTTCAGTAGTAGCTTAGGACAATATCGCATCGCGATATAGTGTACTACCCTTTGTCCTTGTTTGGTTGCAGGGGTAGTCCACTGTTCGTTGATGAAATGTTGGATCTTGTTACGATTGGGACTGTTTACTTTACTTGTGATTTATGACACATTATATATATTTAGTTATGTGGCATGTTCTTTATGTATCTTGTTACGTCCCTCTGAAAATATGGTTATCTCTCCAAGTGTGTGCTTTGTGACTTGCAGGTGTTATAGTCAAAGACGGGATCTTCTCCATTATTTCGAAGATGATTGCACTTGGTTTATCTTGCTAATTTATCGATCATTTCCTTATATATTTTCTTTCATTTAAATTAGTTGGTAGTAGATTTGTCTCTGCCCAACTATATGTATAAATGACAAATTTTATAGTTGATTTATATTATTATTCTTTGGTGGATGAGATTTAGTTATCATAGTTTACTGTATTTTATAGCTTATGTATACATACGGGGTTCCATACATTGGAGTATACTTCGTATGTATACAGCTGGCATGTCTACGTACTTGATCCTAAGTATTTTGTGACTGGGGCATTACAATGGTGAAAGGTCCGATGAATCGCGGACAAAGCTTCCCGCCCATGCCAAAGCGAATTGTGTTCCCGTGTCGAAAAAAATCTCAGGAATACCATATCGCTAACCTAGTCACAAAAAAAGACTCAACATGAATTCCTAAAGCAAACAACCACAAGCAATACAAACTAAGAACTAAAATTATACCTCGAACTCTAACGGTCTCCGGTGGCTATCGGCCCAATGTCGCTGCCTATCCTGCGCCACCTAAAGTCTATCCCTGATCAGCTTGACCTTCTCAGCTGCATCCACTACCATCTCTAGGCTAAGTAATACTCTCTCGTCGACATCGTCCCATGACAAGGGAGTGTGATACCTCCGTCCGTATCGAGCCTCAAATGGAGATAAATCTATACTGGCCTGATAGATGTTTTGTAATCAAACTCTACCAGGTGGAGATGGTCCTCCCAAAAACCTCCAAGATCTAACACACAAGTGCGAAGCATATTCTCGAGTGTCTGAATGGTCATCTCCGACTGCCCGTCCGTTTAGGGGTGATATACGGTACTAAACTTGAACTGGGTGCCAAGGCTAGCCTGTAAACTCCTCTAGAAATGAGAAGTGAAGCGACTATCCCGATCTGAAACTATGATCACTGGAACTCCGTACAATTTGACTATCTATTGCACCTACATCTCTGTCAGCTTCTTCGTAGACAATCTTACTTCGAAAGAAAAAAAGTAGGCTGATTTGGTCAATCTATCAACGATGACCCAAATCTCGTCTTTTTCTCCTGAAGATCGTGGAAGTCCTGACACAAAATCTATAGTAATGTCTCCTACTTCCACTCTGGAATGGGGAGTGGCTGAAGCAAACCACCTGGCCTCTGTCTCTCAGCTTTTACCTGCTGGTACACCAAGCATCGGGATATAAACTGAGCTACCTTCTGCTTCATGCCATACCACCATACATGCTCTCTTAGGTTTCTGTACATATTATTGGCACCAGGATGCATAGAGTATTGAGAACGATGCACCTCCTGAAGAACCACCTCTCGAAGCTCCCTACTAGGCACGCACAATCTAGTGTCTTATCTCAGCGACCCATCTTCAGCGATAGAAAAATCATCTAGCAACCATGTCTGCACTTGCTCCATGATGCTCCTTAGGGCTACGTTATCAAACTACACGGATCTAACTCTGTCCATAAACGCAGTCTGAATCTGTAAGCCCCACAACTGTATCACTATCCCCGAAACGATCACCTTGATACCCAAACTATCCAGATCTGCCAAGATATAACGATCTACCATCAAATACATAGCTACCAAAAACCTGCTCAAGGCATCAACAACTATGTTGGCCTTTCCTGGATGATACTGCTATGAGATATCGAAGTCCTTCATTAACTCAAGCGACCTTCTCTGCCGCATGTTCAACTCCTTCTGAGTGAATACGTATTTCAAACTCTTGTGATCTATGAAGATTTCAACATGCTCTCCATACAGGTAGTACTTCTATAGCTCCAGAGCAAAAATAATAGCTGCCAACTCCAGAACATGGGTAGGGTAGTTCTTCTCATTAGGACGCAAATGCATAGATGCATAGGCAATCACATTCCTTTGCTGCTGAAGAATATAACCCAGGCCCTTCCCAGATGCGTTGTTGTAGATAGTGAAACCATATGTCCCCGATGGCAACGTCAGAATAGGAGCTGTGGTCAACCTCTTCTTTAACTCATCAAAGGCGGCCTGACATTCCTTGATCCAGACGAAATCAACGTCCTTCCTGGTGAGTCTAGTCATCGACTCTACAATCCGGGAGAATTCCTGAACGAACTTCCGGTGGTAGCCTGCCAAACCCAAAAAAACTCTGAATCTCGACAACTGAGCATAGTGTGGACCAAGACTCAACTTCTAAAATATTCTTTGGGTCCACTGAGATCCCTTCTCGGTCACAACATGACCCAAGTACTCTACCTGATCCAGGAAGAACTCACACTTCGACAGCTTCTCATACAGCTACTCCTTCCTGAGAGTCTCTAGCACAATCCGTAGATGCTTTTCGTGCTCCTCTAGCGTCTTCGAGTAGACCAAGATGTCATCAATGAAGTCCACCACGAAGATGTCAAGGTACTAGTGGAATACCTTCTTCATCAAGTTCATGAACACCGCTGGGGCATTGGTCAACCCAAATGGCATAACAGTGAACTCATACTGGCCGTACCGAGTCTGAAAAGCCGTCTTTGGAATGTCCTCCTTCTTCACCTTTAACTGATGGTACCCCGACCTGATTCTATCTTCAAAAATACATTCGTACCGCTCAACTGATAGAACAAGTCGTCAATCCTCAACAACGGATATTTGTTCTTGATAGTGAGGTTGTTGAGCACTCTGTAGTCGATATACATGCATATTGTCCCATCCTTATTCGGTACAAACAAAATAAAAGTGCCCCAAGGTAAAGAACTGGATCTGATGAAACCCTTCTGCAGTTCATCAACTTGCTTCTTCAGCTTTGCCAACTTGTTATTTTTGACCCTATAGACGTGCTGCGAGATAGGCTCAGCGCCCGACACCAAGTCTATAGAGAACTCAATATCCTTGTCCGGTGGCATCCTCGATAACTCATTCGAAAAAACATCCAAGAACTCTGCTATCAATGGTTGTGGCAACTCCTGCCCTTCCAACATAGCTCTATAGAAGCCTGTTCGACATAACAAAAGGTTGAACAAACATTTTGCTTTATTGAATGTAAGGTATCTGTATACAAAGAAGAAAGTCCTAAACAGGATATTCTAAGTACAGGGAGAAGAGGTTTCTGGGAAAGTATGACGGTGGAGATTGAGCACTACAGCGGCTCCTTTACTCCGTTGACAATCTGACGACAAATCAACCTTGCTTTGGCTCTATGGCACCATTGATGGGACTCTGGGATCACCGATCAAGAGGCTGTCTGAAGGAGAATATCCCTTGAAGATGGTTGGTTGGTTGGTTCTTTCGTTGATTGGTGGATGAGGGTGGTCGACTCTTCGTGGATAGAGATTGTTGATCCTTTGAAGCCAATTTTCTCTCTATCAATGCTTTTATGGAAGAAGAACTCCTTTTATTTATAGAGAATCGAGCACATATGTGATGTACATTAGGGTTCCAGAGATGTAAAAGAATCTACCATCATTATACGGTACGGGCTCCTACGGTGCTGACATGTGGCGGACATCGAGATTCCTCTCAAACGAGATCTTTGGTTGTTATAAACATAACCGACGGAGGTGACACGTGGTGTATGTCGATTTGTTTGTTCGAATACAGCCCAGTAAATCTTAGGATTTCATCCTAGATTTGGAGTCTAATTTATCCTCGTCTAAGATTTAAATCAATCTGATATGATATCAATCATGATTTAATCCCGATCTTCTCTACAAGAGGCGGTTTAAACAAACCAATTGGGGTGGACCCATGCTTTCTGCACTTCTGGTGAGGACTAAGTACTGTTTTGCTTCTGGGGCGACGAGTAGACCGTGCTTCTGAAGACGACGGAACCTCAGTGATTTCAGGCGACGAATGGATTTGGCTTCAAATGACGATGAGACTTTTGTGCATGTAGAGCAACTTATGAAGCTGTGTTTCGGGATACCGGAGTCACTATGTTGTAGGCAAAAGTAAACTTGTACGTCAGGTTGGCGAGGTTACTGTGAGACCTTGGCCCAATATTTTTCCATACATTTTTTATTTTTTATTAATATTTTTCTCTTCTAAATATTTCTTTGGTGATGAATGTTAAAATAGAAGATAGGTTTTGCAATTAATTAAAGAGAAGGGAGCCTTGCAAAATCTAATTAAAGAAGGGGGTTTGTGCAAATAAACCCAATTCAAATTTAAATTCTATGATCGACTCCTTAGGATCAACACTCTGAGATGCAAGCCCAGATTTGCTTCGACTACAGGTTCTATCTGTAACAAATTCGATCATATCTAACTGTTCCTATATTTATACTCGATCAAATCTCTCATCTCCAGAATCCTAATTTCGTGCGCCTTCTCCTGTTCATGAAGAGTCCACTGGTCGAGAGAGTTTCGTAGAAGATAGGACCTTCGACCCTTCAACCAGGTAATCCTTTTCTTCTCTTCCACCAAGCCTTATGATTGCTCAAACCCAGTTAGTTAACCATGTAGAATAGAGGCATAGATATTTGTAATAATGCTTAAGAGAACTAGATGCATGTGAGATTGGGTAATAAGGGGAATAGACTGAACAATACAAATTAGAATATGGGCAATTGACCATGTATGTGTCATATGGGGTGGAGTAGCAGATGTAGACTGCTATATACCATCATGTTTCCCTAATGCATGATTCATAGATGACAAAGTGTCCCAATCAGAGAATCAGTGGATAGGCCTATACGTACTATACGTATATGCCCACAAGAGCAGTCTTGTGAATATAGATGCATACAAACCAAGTCGAGGAGTAGGTGATCAGTTTTTGTACATAAGCAAAATTGGAAAGGATGTACAGGTACACAGAAAAGTGGTGTGGGAGTGTGCTTGGTGTATACAGATTTGGTGTGTGTCGAACTCTCGTATCAGAGTTAAACCATGTATCAAAGGTTTCGTAATGGTTCTACCACACAAACAAGTAATCCCCTATAGTATCGGGTAACAAGGGTATCTGTGAATGCCAAGTTGGGTTGAAGTATCGGATTATCCATCCTATAACCACTGACACATTGAATCCCAGTTGCAAACTATGGACAGTAATAAGAGCAGACCCTAACCTTGTACCCGTCCTAGATGCATTATCTGTCCTGTCAACAGAACATTATAGGCTTTGTTTTATCTTTACTGTACATTCTTGAAATGTAATGTTCAGTCCACATACTCAGTTGAAGGGATCCCCTTTGTCATAGGATTTACTCATATAGAACTACTCAGTCCACATTAGAAATTCTGACCACATTCATTCCCTGTTCAATCTTTGGACTATGGATTTTAGCCCTGCTAATATATAGATTTTGTCCATTGCCTACATCATAATCCACCCTTGTATGTTCTGCTCCTACAAATATTTAGGACAGACCCTGTTTCATAGTTAGGTATAGAACACCCTTTCAGTCCACTGCACCTTTTGTAATGCCATATTCCCCATTTTCCCAGGCCTTTGTAAGTTATTCAATCCTAAGATCCTCACCATGTAGTCCATCTCATTAATATTTTATTTAGTCCATAAACTATAATGTTCTAGTTTACTGCATCCTAGACCTGTCCACTTGCTTGAGTATCAGGGAATGACATGTCGGTCTCAGGGAGTGTACCCAACTGAGTACAGGTTTTAGGCAGTAGGTGTCTGCAGGTAAGGAAGACAGGTGATATGATCAATTGATCTCTCTGTTTTATCCTAGGTGTTACTATATGTTTGCTTTTACCATCTGCCTAAAGCCAATATGGTATTCATTATGGTTATAGTCCACTGTAGATTTCCAGTAGATGTCCACGGTGCATCTTCTTCGTGTCCAGTGTTAGTGTAGTTTTAGTTGATTTGGTTTAGCATGTTTCGGTACATGGAAAACTTGGAGGAAAATAAACATCAATTTGGCTAGATGACATTTATAATGCACCTAATGATGGCAATTCAGTAAGAAAAGCTACTTCCTATAATCGTTCTACAGGGAATATTCAAATGCCTTCAGGTTCTGTTGTATACAAGAATGGAGATACATACTAGATTTTACTGCAAGTACTTGGTACTTATCATGGCTATCTCTTTGTTTAGGAATTCAGGGTTGCTTTATTGGTGATTGAGGCAGGGAAACCAGAGTTTGTTAAGACTGTTTGCATCTTATTAGTCAAATGGGATGACAGTAACAGGAGGCTTGGTAACACTTTTGTATTGGATATCTGAGCATCATAGAGACCTGCATAGACAACCATGGGTGTGTGCCCCTATACCTATATCGTATTTACTGCAGTTTTAGCCTTCGAACCTAGGTGTGGGCATGTTGTACCAGTTCATCCATGGGTGAGGAACCTTGTAGAGACTCTGAGATAGGTTGGTTAAATGTGTGTCGATTTGGGGGTTTGAATACATCCTAGGACCTTGAGTAACTATAGTACCCGGACACAGGGGTGCCAGCTGTGATAGAAATAAGAGAGAATCAACTATTTCGGATCTGATTTCATGTTTGTAAATTGGCATATTTGGTTCAAAATATTATTACAGTCTTTTGAGCTCGTGTTAACAGCAAAGGACTTAATGTGTAGGGCGCAGGTTCGAGTAGGGTATGGCCAATAGATCAGTTCCCTCCTATTTTAGTGCAGCCTTGGAATACTTGATTTCAGTCCAGTATCATTCACTGCTCAGTCCTTGTTTAGGCTATTTGTATTTCAGTCATTTGCACATCAAGTTCAGTCCTTATATTAGTATCATACCAGTTCAGTCCTAGGTTAACTGTCCAGCCACTTAGCCATATCCAATGGAGTTCCAGTCGAGTGTATGTGTCTGTCCTGCATCATAGGGACCAACCAAACCATCTATACTTTTGAGGATGAGTCATCATTCCTCCCATTTCCTGCCATCTATATAATAAGTAGGATAGGATGTAGATAACCGATATAATGATAGTAGTACAAATGAGGATAGAATATTGTAACAGTAAGTCTATTAGATATGTATTATCTATAGTAATTAGAACCTGATGTAAATACTAAATACACATATAGTAACTAGAATGTAGGGTATCAATAAGGGTTAGCAGTGTTGTGTAATTTTAAAGAGGTAAGAGGATAATGTAGGGGCATCGAGCATACAAAAGTAGTAGAGGTAGACAGGTCCAAAAACGGGGGTTACAAGCCAAAGCCTAGAAGTCTAATAGAAAGTAGATAGGGTTGTCTCTTTTAAACTCCAAATTGTATATTGACATGTAAATCATAAACAGGCTACTTGGTCATCGATACAAATTGTAACCCGTACAGCAGCTCAGGACCACAGGCAAGTATACCTTGCCTTTCGTTACAGTTTTATTTACATGCTTCTCTGCTTCATTATTCAGTTGACTGCTGACATGTGCTTTACTATTGCTCACGGTTAGCCTTATAGCTTTATTGGACCTGTTTTCACTTCATTGGTTTGAGTTGTATCGTAGGACGATCACGTTATAGATTGAACTGCTATTTTTCTTATTTTGTTCATTTCCAATCTGCGAGTCCATACACGGGGCGAGGGTTGTCCATTGCACCTGCGAGTCCACATACGGGGCGAGGGTGACTTGTCTTGAAACTGACCTACGAGTCCATTCGGGGCGAGGGTTGGTATTGCATTGATTTTCTTGTTTACTTGTTTTCAGCAGTTCATTTATACGTAGCTGTTCCTACATTCATGTCTCGCGCTTGTTTAGTTTTTCTCGCTTCTATCCTGGTTTTCTTTTATGCATGTTAAACTGTTAGAAAGGCTTGTATGTTATGTATCTTTCTAGTCCTTTGAGGACCTGATGATCTCTTCAGGTTTAGTCGAGGATTGAGCCAGGTGTACGCGAGCAGGTTTGAGCCAGTATTGGACTATGGTATAACTGAAGGCGAGGGTACCTTGATGATTGCAGTTTTGATTCAGATATTTCTATTCCATGTATTATTTTAATCCGTCTACTGGTAGTGGATTTGTGTCCACCGGACGAGACCTAGATTCATGATGTGTTTGATATTTCAGTTTATTCATTCTAAATTCAGTTGATTGTGTCATATTTCTGTGGATGAGATCTAGATTACCTTGTTGGACATAGTTTCTGTGACTTGTATATGTGCTAGACAGCATTCTACCACCGACACTGCGGCGTAGGCTGGACTTGGACACGCTTCGTATCCGAAAAGCGGTGCGGGTCATGACAGTTACTATTCTTTTGGAGCGAGAGGCTGACTTATATTGGTTGCAATGGGAGTTCCCAAGTCTCTTATGGAGAAGTGACTTAAGCTTCTGAACTGGAGAAGACAAAAATACCATAGGAATGGAGATGGTATGAGTATATCTGTCACCCCCATTTCTCGTATTTTGTAATTATACTCGAAGTTGGATTTTGGCATGTATCTTATTTTCTTGACTAGCGGATTTTGGATTTCTCGTACATTGGTTCTCGACCCGGCTTGGTTTATTTTATGAAGAAGGATTGGTTTGGTTTGGTTATTTTACATTGGAACACCTTAGCCTATGCTCCTCCCTCATTTCCACCACAACCACCCTCTTTATTATCTCCACCTACCTTTCTCTCTTCTATAATTCTCTCATTTATTTCTTCATCTTCTTCTTCTTCCTTCCTCCACACAACACCAACACCCCTTAGGCAAGTGCACCTTGCCACCACTTGAGAACCACTTTTTATTTGTCTATTAGCTAGATTAGGCCATGGTGATCAACATTAGAACTTGACATTTTGTGATTTGGAGTCTCCATTGTTCTAGATCTAAGTTTCTTCTATTTTCGGTTTTGTATGGTTTTGATCTATTTAAGTTGTATTTTTATGGTTTTGATGTTCTTATGTTGGAGAGAATGAGTTTCACCCAAGATAGAACTTTACAAAGTCGGATTTGGACTTGTTTGGACCAAGTTATGGACTTTTGAAGCTTTGGGTTCAACCCATGAGTTCTTGCTGATTTGGAGAAGACAGTGAGCAGTGTACGCGAGCTTTTTAGCTTGCGCCACTAAGCTGCACGCGCTCTTTAGCGCAGCACAGTCCGATCCATACGCTGCCTTTTGGGAGCGTATCTTGCATACGCTTACTTGGGTGACTAGGAGTCGTATGGAGTCCATACGCTGCCTTTTGGGAGCGTATGTCTTGCATACGCTCACTTGGGTGACAAGGAGTCGTATGGACCTCATACGCTGCCTTTTGGAGGTGTATGGAGTACTTGCACTGAGCGTATGACTTGCACTGAGCGTATGACTTTTGCACTGAGCGTATGGCCTTTGGTGACTTGGTCTTATGTCAGCGTATCAGATCTGGTTTTATTTTCCTTAAGCTTGGCTCTTCTATAGCCCTGTATATTGATATTTTATTAGATATTTTATGCCCATTTTATATCCTTATGCCTTTTGTCATGAACTTGATAATCACGAATTTATGCAATATTTTAGAAAGGATAACTGAGCCTGACACGATAGTGACCCGTAGTGGTGCACTCCTGACATGAGTAACCTGACATAACCTGATAGTGGCCGTCGTGGCGCACTCCTGACTAGTACACTTGACCTGATAACCTGACATGTTATATCTTGATAAGCTGTTACGACGGCTACTTGACATGACGTGACCTGTATAATAACCTGGACACCGTAGGATTGTGCTTGTATAAATAGACCAGTCCCGTCTTGCATCATATCTAGGACAGGATTCCTGAGTACCACGGTCAGGAGTACCTACTAAAATGGACTAAGGTTAATAACTAGATTAATACATTAGTCATGACGAGATTTCCAGCTACAGGCAATCCCGTTACCTGGGTACGCCTTGGGATCTGTAGCCTGCCGTCGAGTAGGCACATTTCCAGCACAATGTCATGTGTTGTACCCTTCAAGCTACCTAGGGTACATTCATTTCCTGGACGATGTACCCACCTGAATTCAACTCAATCTTTTATCCCGGGTAACCTTGATGGTCTGCAGGGCTTGTGGCTGTAGAATAATCTTACTGCATCTTGTTAGTAATTGGGCTTGTGACAACCCTAGTTAGTTAAAGTATCAAGCCGTAATTCTTGCTTGGCCGTGAAGTGATTGGACGGAGTCTAACCAGTCTAGTCTTGCCCTGATCCTGTTCCAGATTATTGAATGACCAGAATGCTTGTATTTATTTTACCGATAAATGGTAAAATTCCAAGTCCTGTTCAGACGAAGGGTTACAACCCCGGTCCTTGTTTGGGTTACGGGTTGTAACCTGGTTATCTGAATAGTTCCATGGTTATCTCGTCGTATATCATCCTGGTGTATTTTCTTTATTTCCAGTTCTTACTTTTATTTATATCTTGTGCTGATTGCTGGTTTTAGTTCTTAAATGAAGCTTCCTTTGTGGCACTTACTCTTTCTGGGGTCTGACCCAGCTGGTTTTGTGTGGCCAGATTTCGGAGCAGCTCCAGAGGATCTACAGACCTTTCTGCCAGATGGTGAACACTAGAAGAAATCCCGACAACGAGTGGGTTTTATTTTGCTCTCCCACTCCCTTGTAAAAATATTCTTTTGAGGCATTTAGCCGACGAGCACCTGTTTAGCTCGATTGTACTTACGCTGTCTGCCTACGGGCTGTAACATGATTAACAGATCCTAGGGTTGATCATGTATGACTAAACTCTTGCTAGCCCTGACATTTTGTAACGACTAGCTTCATGATCAACTGAATATGTAATGTTTGGGACGCCTTACTATTGTATATTTAATGATCATATATCTTGTGACTTTTACTTACTTGCTTGTGATTGAGACACTAGGCTTGTTCATGACCTTAAGAGACTGTTGGCTTGTAGATAAACCCTCATGTATCTAGACAGCCGTGACGTATAGCGAGATGGATTACATTTCATATACGTAGCTGGCTATGTCTGCCTCCGCTCTCCAGTATTCTGGTTCTGGGGCGTGACATGGTTTAAGTGGTGGCCTATGCAGGTCTTGTAAATCAAGATATGTGAGGGTTTACCGAATAGATGTCTCAATCAGTATTCGTCCTTGATCTCTGTTCGTATCTTCTGAATCCCTGGATTCTTGTCCTGATCATATGCTTGTATCGTTGATCTGTCCTGGCCCTTCCTTATTGTTCCCTATGTCGTCTTCTTCAGCGGTATTGTTCGTGGTCCTACCGACCAGCAAGGCGGAGCACCTCCCGCGGACCAGCAGCAACCTGGAGATCAAGCCAGCATTCCGGAGTAGCCTCCAGAGTCGTGCCTTCTGGCGGAGAGCCACCAGTCCAGCCAGTTCAACCTGTAGAACATGATGACGGCACTTTGGTAGGACTCATCAGGACCTTGATAGCTTCCCAAGATCGTCGTGGAGATACCTTGCAACAGGTAGTGACGGATGCTTTGACCCGGGGTGGTCATCAGGGTAACAGCACTGCCAACAGCTTCAAGCGCTTGAACCCTCCATTCTTTGACGTAGTGAAGATGCTATCGCGGCAGATGCATGGCTTCAGGACACAAGGTGATTCTAGATGCAGCCAGGACCCCAGAGAACGAGAAGGTGGCCGTTGTGCGCCTGCAGTTGTTAGATCTTGCCCACAGCTGGTGGACAGCGCAGGCCGTTGGAATAGTAGCACCCATTGCTTGGGCAGTATTCAGAGAGAGATTCCAGACCAAATATTTCGATGCCGTGGCTCGGTATGATCTGCAGACGAGGTTTACTAATCTGAAGCAAGGAGGCAGAACGGTCACGGATATGCGGCCGAGTTTTCCAGACTCAGTCGGTTTGCTCCCACTTTGGTGGCAACGAGTATGATAGAGCCCAGCGGTTCCAGCAGGGGCTTCACCTGGAGATCTTGTTGGCAGTTGAGTAGTTTGAGCATCAGACTTTTGATGCAGTCTTGAGAGCAGCCCGGAGGCATGAGTATACCTCCCAGAGGATTGTGGATAGGGCCGGAGGTCGGAAGAGATCTCACGGCCAGATGAATCAGTCTTCAGCACCGGCCCCAGCAGCCAGGGCTTTGACTATTGGAGCTCCGAGGCGAGCGGCCTCAGTAACGTCGGTTCAGCATTCAACTCCGACGCACCCTCAGCAGCAGAAGCAATCTTTCGCAGTAGGTTGTTCTCATTGTGGAAAGCCAGGCCATGTGGTGGCAGAATGTCGCAGGAACAGGGATTGTGTCTGGCTTGTGGAGCACCAGACCATAGGGTTGGATCCTGCCCGAATAGGGGTGGTTCATCATCGTCCAACCTTTCTAGCTCTTCGGTGAGAGGACCAGCTCCGGTCCAGCAGCAGCAGTATCCATTGCCGAGGCCCTTGCGCCTCAGACCCAAGTGTTCCAGCAGCAGAACCCCCAGCAGTATGCACAAGTCCAAGCCCAGAGTCAGAGCAGGCAACGAGGATTTCAGCAGAAGGGACCAGCACCCCGAGGGCACGGTCAGGCTATGGTGATGACCATGGAGGAAGGATTGGCACCAGGAGAGGTAGTGGCAGGTACTATTCTCGTCAACTCCTTTCCAGCTTCAGCTTATTTGATTCTGGTGCATCACATTCATTTATGTCTGCACGATTCGCGACACGGGTAGGATTGGAGCCTGAGTCATTATCAGTAAGGCTTAATATACTTACTGGTAACGACTTGTGGGAGTAGATAGAGTGTTTTTCTCGTGTCGGATCGTAGTTAGCGGTAGAGAATTTCACGCTAGATTGATAGAGTTCCCGATGGCCGATTATGATGTGGTCCTAGGGATGGATTGGTTGAGGAACCAGTATGCTAGGATAGACTGCCACATTGGCAGGGTTATTTTAGCATTCCAGGCGAGCCGGAGTTTTCTTTCTCCGGGCGAAGTTGAGTCATCTCCTCCAGTATTGCGGATGGCAGTAGCAGCAGTTCAGTTGCCCAGGATAGTCGAGGAGTTTCCAGATATTTTCCCAGAAAACTTCCAGGTATGCCTCCGGAGCAAGAGATCGAGTTCACTATAGACTTGATTCCTGGGACAGCCCCAGTGTCAGAGAGAGTCTACAGGATGGCGCCATCAGAGTTGGAGACCTTGTACAAGATGATTGAAGAGCTTAGAACCAAGGGATTCATTCATGCTAGTGGATCACCTTGGGAGCCCCGATGCTTCTTGTGAAAAAGAAGGATGGTACGTCCAGGTTATGTGTTGATAACCGTACCTTGAACTCAGTGACAATCAAGAACAGATACCTCTTCCGAGGATAGATGACTTGTTTGATCAACTCAAGGGGGCTTCAGTATTCTCGAAGATTAATTTGCGCTCAGGTTATCATCAGATCAGAGTCAGAGAGCAGGACATCCCGAAGACAGCTTTTAGATCGAGATATGGGTATTGGGAATTCCTTGTTATGCCTTTTGGAGCAACCAATGCGCCGGCAGTATTCATGGACCTCATGGATCGCATCTTCATGCCTTACTTGGATCAGTTTGTGATTGTGTCTTGGATGATATTCTAGTCTACAGCAAGAGTGAGACAGAGCATGAGCAGCATCTCCGTATGGTTTTTCAGATCCTCAAGAGCACCAGTTATATGCCAAGTTCAGTAAATGCGAGTTCTGGCTCGATCGTTTCGTACTTGGGTCATATCATCACTCGAGGAGGAGTAGAAGTGGATCCCCAGAAGATGTAGCTATTGAGTCATGGCCAGTACCCAGTACAGTTGCAGAGGTTCGTAGTTTTTTGGATTGACCGGCTACTACCGGCGGTTTGTTTCGATTTTGCTTGAATTTCAGCGCCATTGATGCAGTTGACCCGCAAGGATGCGCAGTTTGCTTGGACAGCAGAGTGTCAGAGTTCTTTTGAGCAGTTGAAGCGAGGCCTGATAACAGCTCCTATTCTCACGCTTCCAGATGGGATCGGAGGATTCTCAGTGTACTGTGATGCTTCAGGCAGAGGTTTAGGATGTGTTCTGATGCAGCATGGAAGGTAATAGCTTATGCGTCACGACAACTTCGTGATCATGAGAGGAATTACCCAACCCATGACTTGGAGCTGGCAGCAGTGGTGTTTGCACTTAAGTTGTGGAGGCACTACTTGTATGGAGATCGGGTGGAGATTTTCACCGACCACAAGAGCCTGAAGTATGTTTTCACCCAGAAGGATCTTAACATGCGTCAGAGGAGATGGCTGAAGCTACTTGTAGATTATGATGTCAACCTGCAGTATCATCCTGGGAAGGCCAATGTCGTAGCAGATGCATTGAGCAGGAGAGCCGGAGCTTATTTCCTAACGCGCAGCCAGAATTGTTAGCCGATCTTAGAAGATGGGTATTGAAGTTGTTCTTCCTTCCAGTGTGGCCTTGATGGCCAGTATACAAGTTCATTCCACTATAGTCGAGAGGATCCGGATGGCGCAGTCGGCAGATTCCAAGCTTCAGCGACTCCGAGCAGAGTGTGAGGCAGGACGAAGACCAGAGTTATATCATGAGGATTGTACACTTCGACATGGTAAGCGTCTTGTGTACCCAGCGGAGATATCAGCAGAGATCATGTCAGAAGCGTACAGTTGCAGTATTCATCCATCCCGGCAGTACGAAGATGTACCGTGATATCCGGCAGCATTTCTGGTGGAATGGCATGAAGCGAGAGATAGCTCGGTTTGTCTCTCGGTGTTTGGTTTGCCAACAAGTTAAAGCCGAAATCAGAGACCGACTGGACTTCTTCAACCCTTACGATTCCAGAATAGAAGTGGGAGCATGTGACCATGGATTTTGTGACTGACTACCTAGATCCCCAGCTGGTAGAGATGCTATCTGGGTTATAGTTGACAGGCTCACGAAAGTGGCTCACTTTCTTCCATTCAGAGTTGGTCAGTCGACGGCTCAGTTAGCAGAGATGTACCTCAGGCAGATTGTCAGATTGCACGGTGTGCCAGTCAGTATCACCTCGGACCGAGATTCAAGATTTATGTCGCACTTTTGGCGTAGCTTGCAAGAGAGTTTGGGAACTCATCTCCAGTTCAGTTCAGCATATCACCGCAGACAGATGGCCAGTCGGAGCACGATCCAGACTCTTGAAGACATATCTGTACACTTGACTTTGGTGGTTCATGGAAAGATCACTTGTACCTGGTGAAATTCTCGTACAACAACAGTTTCCAGGCCAGTATCCAGATGGTACCGTTCGAGGTACTGTATGGTAGGAAGTGCAGATCCCGCTAGCCTGGGATGATGTTGGAGAGAGACAGATGCTCGGTCCAGAAATGATCCCCGCTATTCTGAGGATTTCGCCTAACCGTGGCGTCATTCGTTTCGGCGTACGGGGCAAGCTTAGTCCTAGGTATATAGGACCGTTTGACATTCTGGAGCGAGTAGGAGATGTATCCTATCGTCTCGCTCTTCCACCGTCGCTAAGCGAGGTGCATGACGTATTCCATGTATCTCAATTACGACGTATATCCCGACCCGAGCCACATCCTGGATTATTCGAATTGGTTGTTGTACCAACCTTTCGTATAAGGAGAGGCCCGTGTCTATATTGGACGGAGAGAGAAGATCCTCAAGAACAAGACTATCAAGTTAGTCCGAGTTGCTTGGGGTCATCACTCTTTGGGGGAGTCAACGTGGGAGCGTGAGGATGATATCCGATCGCGATATCCCGACTTGTTTGACTCGTGAGGTATAATGTCTTCTTATGCCTCATGCCTTCGATTCCTTGCTTGAATGAGTGATTGTCTGCCTAGTTATAGCTCGCATGTGATTAATGTAGCTTGTCATTGCTTCTCTAGCCTCTTGATTTAATTCCGAGGACGGAATTCTTTTAAGGTGGGTAGAGTTGTCACCCCGTTTCCCGTATTTCGTAATTATACTCGAAGTTGGATTTTGGCATGTATCTTATTTTCTTGACTAGCGGATTTTGGATTTCTCGTACATTGGTTCTCGACCCGGCTTGGTTATTTTATGAAGAAGGATTGGTTTGGTTTGGTTTATTTTACATTGGAACACCTTAGCCTAAGCTCCTCCCTCATTTCTACCACAACCACCCTCTTTATTATCTCTACCTACCTTTCTCTCTCTTCATAATTCTCTCATTTATTTCTTCATCTTCTTCTTCTTCCTTCTTCCCACACAACACCAATACCCTTAGGCAAGTGCACCTTGCCACCACTTGAGAACCACTTTTTATTTGTCCATTAGCTTGATTAGGCCATGGTGATCAACATTAGAACTTGACATTTTGTGATTTGGAGTCTCCATTGTTCTAGATCTAAATTTTTCTATTTTTGGTTTTGCATGGTTTTGATCTATTTAAGTTGTATTTTTATGGGTTTTGATGTTCTTATGTGGAGAGAATTGAATTTCACCCAAGATAGAACTTTGCAAAGTCGGATTTGGACTTGTTTGGACCAAGTTATGGACTTTTAAGCTTTGGGTTCAACCTATAGAGTTCTTGCAGATTTGGAGAAGACAATGAGCAGTGTACGCGAGCTTTTTAGCTTGCGCCACTGAGCTGCGCGCGCTTTAGCAGCGCAGTCCGATCCATACGATGCCTTTTGGGAGCGTATGTCTTGCATACGCTTACTTGGGTGACTAGGAGTCGTATGGAGTCCATACGCTACCTTTTGGGAGCGTATGTCTTGCATACGCTTACTTGGGTGACAAGGAGTCGTATGGACCTCATACGCTGCCTTTTGGAGGCGTATGGAGTACTTGCACTGAGCGTATACTTGCACTGAGCGTATGACTTTTGCACTGAGCGTATGGCCTTTGGCTGACTTGGTCTTATGTCAGCGTGTCAGATCTGGTTTTATTTTCCTTAAGCTTGGCTCTTCTATAGCCCTGTATATTATATTTTATTGATATTTTATGCCCATTTTATATCCTTATGCCTTTTGTCATGAACTTGATAATCACGAATTTATGTAATATGTTTAGAAAGGATAACTGAGCCTGACACGATAGTGACCCGTAGTGGTGCACTCCTGACATGAGTAATCTGACAGGACCTGATAGTGGCCATCGTGGTGCACTCCTGACTAGTACACTTGACCTGATAACCTGACATGTTATATCTTGATAAGCTGTTGCGACGGCTACTTGACATGACATGACCTGTATAATAACCTGGACACCGTGGGCGATTGTGCTTGTATAAATAGACCAGTCCCGTCTTGCATCATGTCTAGGACAGGGATTCCTGAGTACCACGGTCAGGAGTACCTACTAAAATGGACTAAGATTAATAACTAGATTAATACATTAGTCATGATGAGATTTCCCAGCCACAGGCAATCCCGTTACCTGGGCACGCCTTGGGATCTGTAGCCTGCCGTCGAGTAGGGCACATTTCCAGCATACTGTCATGTGTTGCACCCTTCAAGCTACCTAAGGGTACATTCGTTTCCTGGACGATGTATCCACCTGAATTCAACTCTAATCTTTTAACCCGGGTAACCTGGATGGTCTGCAGGGCTTGTGGCTGTGGAATAATCTTACTGCATCTTGTTAGTAATTGGGCTTGTGACAACCCTAGTTAGTTAAAGTATCAAGCCGTAATTCTTGCTTGGCCGTGAAGTGATTGGACGGAGTCTAACCAGTCTAGTCTTGCCCTGATCCTGTTCCAGATTATTGAATGACCAGAATGCTTGTATTTATCTTACCGATAAATGGTGAGAATTCTAAGTCCTGTTCAGACGAAGGGTTACAACCCCGATCCTTGTTTGGGTTATGGGTTGTAACCTGGTTATCTGAATAGTTTCATGGTTATCTCGTCGTATATCATCCTGGTGTATTTTCTTTATTTTCAGTTCTTACTTTTATTTATATCTTGTACTGATTGCTGGTTTTAGTTCTTAAGTGAAGCTTCCTTTGTGGCACTTGCTCTTTCTGGGGTCTGACCCAGCTGGTTTTGTGTGGCCAGATTTCGGAGCAGCTCCAGAGGATCTACCGACCTTCCTGCCAGATGGTGAATACTAGAAGGAATCCCGGCAACGAGTGGGTTTTATTTTGCTCTCCCACTCTCTTGTAAAAATATTCTTTTGAGGCGTTTATCCGACGAGCACCTGTTTAGCTCGATTGTACTTACCTGCTGTCTGCCTACGGGCTGTAACATGATTAACAGATCCTAGGGTTGATCATGTATGACTAAACTCTTGCTAGCCCTGACATTTTGTAACGACTAGCTTCATGATCAACTGAATATGTAATATTTGGGACGCCTTACTATTATATATTTAATGATCATATATCTTGTGACTTTTACTTACTTGCTTGTGATTGAGACACTAGGCTTGTTCATGACCTTAAGAGACTGTTGGCTTGTAGATAAACCCTTATGTATCTAGACAGCCGTGACCGTATAGCGAGATGGATTCCATTTCATATACGTAGCTGGCTATGTCTGCCCCCGCTCTCCAGTATTCTGGTTCTGGGGCGTGATAATATCACCATCCTGTGCCTCATGCAGACGCTGGGATGTAGATGCGCCTCTGAACAGTGAAGGCGTTGGCTGCGAATGGAAGGGTATGACACCCATGCGCGTCTGAGATTGGCGCAGGCAGGTAGCTGCACCTCTGGAGTGAATACACTGGCTTCGGAAGCAAAATAAGGGGAGGGGGACCGACCACCATCTTATTTCTGAGGTTGGCGCAAGCAGGTGGCTGCGCCTTGGGCTTGAAGGCTTTGGCCTCTGAAGCAAACAGTAATAAATATCCGCTCTTTAAGGAACTTCTCTCTTAATTGCCATCGTAATATAGACAATTCCAAGGGTCTAAGACTAACATTCAAAGTGCTGAGTCTTAGGTTCATCCCATTAATATAGGAATTCTGACCGTCAGCCGTGTGGCGTGCGCTCTGGGCCATTCTCGGTCCTATAAAGGGGAAGTTCTCCTCTGAAGAGTCGTTGTCTTCTTCTCGGCATCCTTCACCCCCATGTGAGATCTAAACATAACATCGAGCGGCGATTGGCCTTATGTAAGTTGGCTGCTGGTTGAGGCTTTTCTCGTTTGTAGGACCCACGTTCTTGTGGAAGAACTCTGTGTAGAAGAAGCCGTCGTTGTCCTTGAGAAGTATACAAATGTCCTTCTTAGGGACTTCGACTCTGAGCCTCAGTCTTTTGCATCTTTTGCGCTTTGGCGAAGGGATGTCTTCAGTTGAGATTTTTTATGCTTCTACAAGACCCCCTTCAAAGTGTCCCGAACTTGAGTTAAGCTCGGAATACTTTGAACAGAAGGATGAACACGTGTCAAGACTGTACGAGCTGGGTGATGGCTGGTGTCACGCCTAGATCTTAGCAGTGATTATTCGGAGTCATCATTTCAGAGCATGGGCTCGTGATGGCTTCTTGATATTTGAGCCTCTTGTATCTTTGTAGGGATCGTAAATCACTTTAGCAGAGGAGGTTCAGAGTCACGTTCCTTCGATCACTCGTAGTACTGTCATCTGACATGGAGTGGAGCTTTAGCTTAAATTGTAAGCTTCCTTCTGAATGATGTCTGGCTCGTGGTTGGACCATGCGAACGGCTTATATAAAGGACTATCCCCTTGAAGATAAGACTCAGCTGCTTCAACAATGGCTTTGCTTGCCCGATGCTCGGCTCCTAACGACCCTGGAGATTGCTTGAGGCAGCCGTCGGTGGCAAATCTTTCATCCAAAGAAGCTGTAGTAGAACTACTACTAGATCTCGAGACGTCCCCTATCCTGGATGTCGTGGGAATCAATGTTGTCTCAAACCTTGCTTTCTGAATTCGCATTGGTTGCCATGCCGACCGAGGAGTGGCAAGGCCTGCTGGTATGGTTGCTCTCTCTAGCCAGCTGGGGAGATAGGGGAGTCGCTGTCTCTGCCTCGCCCGCGCTATTGAGGGCTTGTATCGTAATTTTAGCTTTTTCTTTTTGCTTCTGTGTTTGTAGCTACGAAAAGTCTGTAGTAGGTCTTTGTAGCCACATATTTTTATATGTAGAAGCTTTCTTGTTCCCTTTGCTTTTGTCTTCAAAGTAAAGAGGGAATCTTCATAATGGATTTTCCTGACCAGAGGTAATATAGACGCGGTAGGCTTGATCTTTACCGGGGTATAGAACAACAATCTAGAGGTAATATGGACATGAACTATTTTCTAGACCTACGGGATAATCATAGAACTAATGCGAGAAGAACGACACTCAGAGGTAATGTGGACATGGTAGCCGCATCTTCCAGGCATAGAGGAGCAATCCAGAGGTAATGTAGATGTAAAGTGCTTCATCTACTTGAGAGAATATATAGGAGGGAGGGAGAGAGATCCCCTTACCAGAACTCATGGACATCATTTTCATAGGATGTGGGTGCCTATGTTGGTTCTGTCTTCAGACGTAATACTTCTTTAGGAACTTGTTGTTGATGGACATCATTAGTAAGTCACCATTAGGCTTAGCTAGCCGATAAGCACCATTGGAGTATACCGTTTCTATGATGAATGGTCTTTTCCACTTGGGCTCAAACTTTTCAGCCGTCTTGTGGGTCATCACCATCGATCTCCGTACTGCCAAGACGAGGTCGCCCACCTGTTAGGATCTTTCGTGGACCTTTTTGTTGAAGGCCCCGGAGATGCGAGCTTGGTAAAGCTCAATCCTTTGCTGCGCGAGCAAGCGCTTTTCATCCAGTGCTCCTAACTCTTGTAACCGCCTGCGCTGATTGTCTTTGATGGTTAACTGATTAGTGATCATGTTAACAGACAACATCTTCTTAAAGATGACTCGTGCTGGTATCGGAGTCCCAAGTTGAGGAGTCAGAAAAGTGTGAGTGCCTCATGACTTCTTCCTCTGAATCTTTTGAGTTGGTCACAGGTGTAACGTACCCCAGCCCTCGATGAGTATGTTGGTAGTAGTTTTCAGCTTTTTCCTTTGGATTGCAAATCGGTATGAAAAGATGTCGGCCTTTGCCATAATTGAGCTCCTTATTGCTATTCAGGTCGTAGCCCATCTTCTAGATAAGGTTTTTGGCCTGCATCGTGTAGCGCTAGAACTGCATTTTGTCGCTGTCGAGGTCTGGGTCTTCAGGAGTTATTCGCTGCGGATGCTCCAATCGACCGAATATGACGGGTTCCTCTTCTTTTTTCCTGACTAGAACTACGAAGTAGGTATCCTGGGCAGGGACAACTCGGCTTACATGGTTGGCAGTTGTCATTGCGTCTGTAAATACACAAAAAATTGTCCAGGAAGTATTTGGTGTTCTAGCATGCATCAGAGTAGTTTAATGACAACTTTCTGTTAATGAAGTGGGATATTTTGTCCCGAGGGATTACGTCGTCGAAAGAGTGGGCCTTTGTGTTGGCGCAGACGTAATCTTCTAGCTCTTTGTTAGTGAGGACTAGAGCTGCCGCCAGAGGAGAAGGAGGACGTCTCCCTTTCAGCTTGACCATCAAGGGAGTTGTGGTCGGATGCCCCTGTGCTTTCATGGTTGAGTTGGGGACCTCTGGGGTAACCTTATTCGTATAGTCTCCTGACCAACTTCCATCATCACTGGAAGTGAAGGTGGAGCTTTGCCCCGAAGGTTAACAACGAGAGGCGCTGACACCTTAGGAGGCCACCCTTTCTGTCGAACATTTAAAGGTTCTTCGGCTACTGCTGTACTTTTTGAAGCTGTCTCTGCCTCGTCGTTAGCATCATTGTTATCGTCGTCCCAGGGGACTGACTTGTACAGATCGGCATCCGTACAGTAGGCTTCAAGTCCTCGGAACGGGTCGATAACGGCGAACTCCATTTTGATGGTCCCGTTGCTAGCCACATACTTCATACACTGATGTAGGAAGGAAGAGACAATCATGTATTCATGGATCCATGGTCGTCCCAGCAGCATGTTGTAGTTTATGTCTGCATCAATGACATAGCAAGTCACTTCAGTATGAAGGTCGCCGATCTGACATTTCAGGAAAATTTTGTCCAGGGGCTCGCTCTTTTCCGCATTGTAGCCACTGATTGTTATGTTCGAGGCTGTCAACCGATGCATCGAAATCCTTAAATTTTGAAGCAGGCTTCTTGGGATAATGCTTAGAGAGGAACCTGGGTCGATGTGGATGCGATCGACCTTAATGGCAGTGACATACCCTGTATAGTACAGGGGCGGTTGTGTCGGTTATTCTTTAGCAGTATGTCATACTGGGAGAAAGTGATACTGGGAATCACTTCGACCATGCTGTGGCAATATGGGCAAGCTGCGGGATCCACTTTCGGTGCCCGAACCTGGGTGAGGAAGGACTTGACGTTCTGTAAAGCTTCACTGAGCGCATCTCGAGTCTCCTTAGAAAGGTGGAGGAGCTCGAAAAGTGATAATCTAGCCGAAGTATTAGCCAGTTGCGCTAGAATATCGAAGTTGTAGGTCTTGATAGGCCCTATTGCCGGATCCTTTCTGAGAGGTTTGTCGAAAAGAACCTCCTTCTGTTTCTGCGGTTCCGTAGAAGGGGCCCGGGATGGGCCTGCCTCTGGTGCCTCATGGTTTTGGGGTAGAGTATTTGGTGGAGACTCCTCCTGGTCTGGAGCCTGGCTTGCCTCTTGTCTCTGCGCCGAGCAGGTGGTCACCAAAGCATCGTCGGTTAACGTAGAAACCATGCGGCATGCCTTGCTTTTCTTTCCTTTGGCAGAAAGGGTCGTAGATGTCATCATGTCGGGAGCCAAGTTAGGATGTATCCACATGACTTCGCCTTGAGGCGTGGAGAAAGGGACGAGCCCTTGAGCATTTTTCTGTGCTGGCGGAAGGTTGACTACTTCCATCGTCGCCTTTGGAATAGGGATGACGCCATCTTGTACCTCTGTGGCTGAAAAACTCCTGAACTGGAGAGTAACCATATTGGCCGTGACAGTCTTCTCTTTGTAATCCAACGATATGACGTTGGCGTTAATGAGGCACTGAATTTTCTCCTTCAACACGTAGCAGTCTTGTGTTGAGTGATGGACGTACTGGTGATAATGGCAGTACTTGAGATGGTCCACCTTTCCCACCTCATCATGACGCCAGGGTGCCGGGATGGACAGTTTGCCACTCTTCGTAAGCATCTTGAAGAGCACCAGCATATCCTCGTTATTGAAAGAGTAAGTCTCCCTCGGCCTCTGCGCTTCCGCGGACTTGGGGTTCACATGTAAAGCCCCAGATTTTTGACTAAGGATATTGTGGTAATTTTTTAATTTTATTTTTAATAAATTATTGGTGAATAAAAAACATAGATTTTATTTTATAATTAAATAAACATTATCGTGGCTTGAACAATTGAAGTGCCACATGACATAATTTTACCCAACAAGTTTCGCATATGTGACCTAGTCGAGCTATACTACGACCATGGATTTTTCATTACACCCAAAAGCCCTCCCATGCACTTCATTTTTTACACGCAACTTAGAAGACGCGATATTTATAATTAATTAGGAGTTTGACCATCTTTTGTTGTGCGCAATTTTAACGCACGACATCTAATCGGACAGACCCAATGACCCTACGTCTAGGATCTCGGCATGACCGACTGTGCCTCCGACAATTTGGTGCAATTGTTCGATTTCCCTCACACACTAAAAATATTATAAATGGTCTCTATTTTTTTATATATTAAAATATATAGTGATGATAATAATAATAATAATAATAATAATAATTTTAGTAATAATAATAATAATAATAATAATAATAATAATAATGATGATGATGATGATAATAATAAGATATTTAATAATAGTGCTCGTTAGTAAATTTAGTATAAAAATATATAAAACTATTTTTCTTGTACTCAGGTTCTAAAATACATTGTACAATTTTTTTCCTGGGGATTTTAGGATTTATTTCATAATTTTTATTAAACTTTACCTCTTACATATATTGTACACTATTTACGTAATATATAATAAAAGTCAATTTAGTATTAACTAATGCAACTTGTATAAATAATATTAGACATAGATTATTTAAATAAATATAAATTATATGTATTACCTAAAATAATTTAGATAAATATAAACAATATTATAAATAAATACCAATCCTACTTCTACTAGGAAAACATCTCTATCTATATCCTATCCTAACAAAGAAAACTCCAATTTATTTAAATCAAATCCTATCTAGTTTAGGAGATAAATTTGAAATAAATACCTATATAAACCAAATACATCCCCTTTTCTATCAGCCATAGTTCGAAATTATTTTTAGTCCAATAAAACTCTAAAATTCGTCATTAGAATTCAGCCCCGCTTTTTAGCAGCAAGAGCAACTTGGAACGACGATATCTCCTAGCTCCGAAGTCCTTCTCACCTCTAATTTTTTTTAAAAGATGCATATCGAGGTAAGATTTCCAAAAACATATTTTAATAGACCAAATTCATTCTATAGGTTTCTGTAAAACTATTTGAGTATTAGATGTCCGAAAAACAAACGTGTTTCGATATTTTTACGATTTCGGGAGACTTCGGGCACGAAAATGTGATCCTTTTAGTTTTTCGGAAAGATGATACGAAAATATATACCATATCCTAATTTTAAAATTTATTAAATAAATCTAATATGTACAGTATTAATTATAATTAGATAATAGACTAATTTCAGCATCCGGAGATGTTTGTTTGGACCTTAGTTCTTCGGCAACCGTTGTTCCACCTACTTTCCTATCTGATCTTCGCCACCACAGTGCTCAGGACCCAGGCAAGTATACCTTGCTATATTTACTATCATATTATTTATTTTCAGCATTTATTTACTTTGTTTCATATTTTTGTTTTATTTGTTATAAACTGGACGTCCAAGTCATACTTGGGTGCACGCGCCTCTATTAGTCATTTTTTGTTGTTTTATTTTATTTGATGCATATTGACTTAGTTTTAGCAGACTACCTTCTTATTGTGGGATATTCTTATATCTCCATTGGCCATGACACTTACACTATACTATTTGAGACATGTTACTAGGGGCACGGCTTGCATATTGACTTAGCCATCTCTATGTAATAAGTCGTGCGACGGATAGATTGTAACTGCTATGATTAGGGTATAGAGACTCAAGCAATTACAAAACTGGACAAGTTATGGATATGACTTTGTCAGTATGGGAAATCTTGGGGGAGGACAGTCACTAGTGCGTATGGGAAGCCAAATAGGTAAACCATAGTTTTTGAAAGGAACTATGGCGTAATATATTTGTAGATACCCTCTGACATTTTAGATGTTACGGTCGGATACGTATGACTAGATGCCAGTTACGTACTTATAGCCTAAATCACATCCATGTGCATGAAAGTTATCCGCTAAATTGTACATTAGACGTTTAGAATCTCCTTTGCATATTTGTGTCTAGGATAGTCTTCTGTATATTTTTTTTATTATTCTGACAGTTCATATTAGCATGTTCTTCTTGTATCTTTTTACGTCCCTTTGAGGACATGGAGATTTCTCCAGGTGTGTTTGTGATTTTTGCAGGTGCTCTAGCCAAGGATCGTCATTCGCTTCGCTCGACTCTTCCATCGTTGCTATGTATTTCTCTCTTTTTGTTGGTAGTAGATTTGTCTCTGCCCAACGTTTTGTACAAATGACTTTAATAAGTTGATTTTATAATATATTGGTTTGTATATGAGATTAGTTTTATGGTTACTGTATTTTATAGCTTATGTATACATACGAGGTTTTCGTATATTGGAGTATGCTTCGTATGTATGCAGCTGGCATATCTACATACTTGGTCCTAAGTATTTTGGGACTGGGGCATTATATGTTTTTGTGGTGGCCCATGCAGGTCAACGACAAATTGCTTGGTTACTTTACCGTACCAAGCAAGCCTACGCATAGGATTAGAGTCTAGGATCTCATCCACATACCTAACCGTCTCCCTCGATTTTCTTTTTCAAACTCTCACTTGACTGCCTTGATTTACATCTTGTTTGATTCCCTCTACCATTAATTCTTATCTTTCTTTCGTGCTTGGTAGTGGTTAGGAAGGTAACCTATACTAGGTGGGCATGACCCATTGTCCCATCATACTACTAGTTAAATTCTTGTAAGTTGGGTAGAATGCCCTATACCTAACACCCCCCTCAGACCCTTAGACCCATTAAAGATAGTACTAACAGGTTTTCCTATACCATAGAGTTTAGAGGACACTAACCCATTTGGTCAAAGCCTTAGACAAGAAAACAGTAGGACAACGGTATAGGCAAAAACATCGGACAAGACTTAGATTCTTCAGAAACTTAGACTATTTATACTTTCTTTCATCATTATCTCGCATACTCATAATTTTGGACTATCTTGACTAAGCGCTGCTATTATAGCCTAGTTTTGCAAACTTACTTTTTATCGAGCTTGTCTAGGACATATGTTTTATTGTAGGCGCCGACTAATACATTGTCTAATCAGAACTGGCGTATTATGGTCTGATCAACCATAGTGCACTTGGTTCATTTTTCATATGACTATTCTACATGGAATGTGATAGTTAACCAATATACTTATCCTCTAGGATCTCATCTGCGGCTGCTTTGACAAATCCCTTTGGACTATCTAATCGCTTTTGAATCCGTATTTGTGTTCAGTTGCATCTTCCTTGAAACCTTTATTGTTTTTCGTCTTCACCTATTTCAAAATAAACTTTGGTGCTTGAGGATAAATAGGCACCGAGTATCCCACTTAGTTTACCAACCACCTATGGCCATAATATTTGGATATACAAGTGTGGCTAGCCGTCGGCCAAGCCATGTGACTACGACCCCGTCTTGACTTACTTGTCCTTTTCTTCGACCCTTGATATATTAACAAGACCTTCTAATCATTTGAAACTTAAGAATAATAGGGTCATTTCCTTGAGCGTGCCATAACCTAGGTGATTAACTTCTCTTTAGAAATCACGTCCATGAGTATAACATGGCTTAGAATTTTATGGCATAAACCTTGATAGATACAGAAAGCACAAGGGTATCATATCTAGTTAGAAACTACTACCGTGATCCTTGTAAGTACCATAAATTGTTCTGTTCTACCGGTTCGTGTGTCATAGTGCTCCGCTAAAACATGGAAGCACGAGGACAACATGCACAACCGTTTCTCCCATTTGCATGGGAAAAAAATTGTGACATGATCTTCGTGACTAATTCTTTTTCCGCCTTACATTTCATTTCCACAGATCGTGTGTTATTTTTAATTTTAAGGACAAAAATATTATAAGTTGGGTAGGATGTATAGTCCCAGATTTTCGACTAAGGATATTGTGATAATTTTTAAATTTTATTTTTAATAAGTTATTGGTGAATAAAAACCATAGATTTAATTTTATAATTAAATACACATTACAATGGCTTGAAAAATTAGAGTGCCACATGACATAATTTTATCCAACAAGTTTCGCATATGTGACCTAGTCGAGCTATACTACGACCTTGGATTTTTCGTTACACCCAAAACCCTCCAATGCACTTCATTTTTTTACACGCAACTTAGAAGACGTGATATTTATAATTAATTAGGAGTTTGACCATCTTTTGTTGCACGTTATTTTAACGGATGCCATCTAATAGGACAGACCTAATGACCCTACGTCTAGGATCTTGGCATGACCGACTGTGCCCCCGACAATTTGGTGCAATTGTTCAATTCCCCGTACACACTATAAATATTATAAATTGACTCTATTTTTTTATATATTCAAATATATGGTGATAATAATAATAATAATAATAATAATAATAATATATTAATAATAATAGTACTCGTTAGTAAATTAAGTATAAAAATATATAAAAATATTTTTCTAGTATTCAGGTTCTAAAATACATTGTACAATTTTTTTTCTGAAGATTTTAGGATTTATTTCATGACTTTTATTAAACTTCACCTCTTACATATATTGTATACTATTTACGTAATATATAATAAAAGTCAATTTAGTATTAACTAATGCAACTTGTATAAATAATATTAGACATAGTTTATTTAAATCAATATAAATTATATGTATTAGCTATAATAATTTAGATAACTATAAACAATATTTTAAATAAATACTAATCCTACTTCTATTAGGAAAACATCTCTATCAATATCCTATCCTAACAAAGCAAACTCCAATTTATTTAAATCAAATCCTATCTAATTTAGGAGATAATTCTGAAATAAATACCTATATAAACCCAATAAATCCCCCTTCTATCAGCCATAATTCAAAATTATTTTTAGTCCAAGAGAAACTCTAAAATTCTTCATTAGAATTCAGCCCCGCTTTTTAGCAGCAAGAGAAACTTGGAATGACAATATCTCCTAGATCTGAAGACCTTTTCACCTCTAATTTTTTTTAAGAAGCTTATCGAGGTAAGCTTTCCAAAAACATATTTTAATAGGCAAAATTCATTCTGTTGATTTCTGTAAAACTGTTTGAGTATTAGATGTCCGAAAAATAAACGTGTTTCGATATTTTCGCGATTTCGGAATATTTTGGGCACAAAAATGTGATCTGTTTAGTTTTTCGAAAAGCTGATACGAAAATCTATACCGTATCCTAATTTAAAATTTTATTAAATAAATCTAATGGGTACAGTATTAATTATAATTAGATAATAGACTATTTTTAGCATCCAGAGATGTTTGTTTGGACCTTAGTTACTCGACAGCCGTTATTCCACCTAGTTTTCGGTCTCATCTTTGCCACCACAGTGCTCAGGACCTAGGCAAGTATACCTTGCTATATTTACTGTCATATTATTTATTTTTAGCATTTATTTACTTTGTTTCATATTTTTGTTTTATTTGTTATAAACTGCACGTCCATGCCATACTTGGGTGCAAGCGACTCTATTAGTCATTTTTCGTTGCTTTATTTTATTTGATGTATGTTGACTTAGTTTTAGCAGACTACCTTCTTATTATGGGATATCCTTATATCTCCATTGGCCATGACACTTATGCTACACGGTTTGAGACATGTTACTTGGGGCACGGATTGCATATTGACTTGGCCATCTCTATGTAAGAAGTCGTGTGACGGATAGATCGTAACTGATATGATTAGGGAATAGAGACTCAAGCAGTTACAAAACTGGACAAGCTATGGACATGACTTTGTTAGTGTGGGAAATCTTGGGGGAGGACAGTCACTAGTGCGTATGAAAAGCTAAACAGGTAAACCATAGTTTTTGAAATGAACTATGGCGTGATACAGTTGTAGATACCCTCTGATATTTTTGACGTTACGACTGGATACGTATGACTGCATGCTAGTTACGTACTTATAGCCTAAATCCCACCCATGCGCATGAAAGTTGTCCACTAAATTGTATATTAGACGGTTAGAATCCCCTTTGCATATTTTTGAATATGATAGTTTTTTGTATATTATTTTATTATTCTGACAGTTCATATTAGCATATTCTTTCTGTATTTTGTTACGTGCCTCTGAGGACTTGGTGATTTCTCCAGGTATGTTTGTAATTTTCGCAGGTGCTCTAGCCAAGGACATAGTTTATAATCTACCTTCGTGATGCTAGCTTTTGGATCGTCATTCGCTTCCCTCGACTCTTCCATTGTTGCTATGTATTTGTCTCTTTTTGTTGGTAGTAGATTTGTCTCTGCCCAACATTTTGTACAAATGACTTTAATAAGTTGATTTTATGATATATTGGTTTGTGTATGAGATTAGTTTCATGGTTACTGTATTTTACAACTTATATAAACATACGAGATTTTCGTATATTGGAGTATCCTTCGTATGTATGCAGCTGTCATGTCTACGTACTTGGTCCTAAGTATTTTGGGATTGGGGCATTACATCACAGCTGCTGAACCTTTAGAGATGTTGACGGTCATGGCTTGCTTGCCTTTTCTGTATTTAGGGTTGTTACTAGACGAGCGTCTCCCCTTATCTTCGGGCGGGGGAAAGTATAGCCCCAGGGGTTGCATGTTATGGGCTTTCCTTTGTGTAGCATCCGCCTCTGTAATAAAAGACGTCCACTCTGTGCAAGAAGCACGGTGCCATAATTTTATAGCGGGCAGCAGGTTCTTGCGGCAAGAGTCCATAAGCACGGGCTCAGGCATGCCGGGTGGTAATCTGAGGGCTGCCTGGTGGAAGTGCTCGATGTGTACGCGGACAGGCTCGTTCTTCCTATGGATAATTTCCATGAGGGTCGACCTGGTCATATCCATGCCTCCTTCATAGAATCGGTCCACGAACCGAGTCTTCAGGTCTTCAAATGACGAGATACAATCGTCCGAAAGACTACAAAACCACTCATAGGCTACCCCCTGTAGGGCTTCTATGAATATGTTGGACAGGAGGGCGTTATCCTTTGGCAGGTGCCTCATTACTGAGGCAAAGTACCTCAAGTATTGTCGGGGAGACCCCTTCCCTTAATAAGGTGTAAGCGTATGCAGATTGTATTTGGGAGGATAGACGACGTTGTCCCACTCGGCAAGGTATGGCTGTCGGATCACCATCTTTCGAAGCATTGTTTACTTCTTCTTGGCATCATGATGAGCATACAGCTCCTTGATAGCATGTTGTATTTTGGCCGGTACTGCGGAGCATGTAGCCGATGGAGTAGACAAGGATGGCCTGCCTGATTAGCAGTAGGCAGCCTGTTGGATTAGTCATTGGTTGGCGGATCATGCATAGGTGTAGAGACAGCGGAGGCTATGCTACTCTTGAGGTCGATTATGACCGAGGATAGGGTCTTCATGGTGTCCGTCGGCATATCTAACTTCGTCTCGAGGACTTCGATACGTCTGAGAGCTTTGTTGTTGTCTTCCTCATTACCATCGTCCATGAACACAGACCGAGTATGAGGGTGACTCGAGGGAGCCTTGGATCCTTCACTTTCTGGCTCAGATGCCTGAGCCTCGTTGTCCTGAGGATATACCATAAGATTGTGATCCTTCAGACTCAGTATGGTTGCAACCCCCAGTTTGGTGGCTGTCGTATTGCGCCTCCTCAGATTGGAACACAAGGTTGCCGTGCAAGGTAGGAGGCTGGCTACCCCCAGTTTTGACAAGGCACCAAATGCAGATCTAGAACGAGTGCCTTGGAAAACACCTGCATCGGGTACCTTAGCTTTACTGCTCTCTTACCTCCTCTTCGATTTAGCAACCAATATAGAAGGATTCTGGGAGGGCTTCATGAAAGCTCTGGAACCTTGCGTCGCATAGAATATGGCGATGCGGGGTTCATCATCTCTATGTCTCACCGACCCCCTGTTAAGCCTCTGGCATGGGGCCGGCGTGGAGAAGAGTCTCCGGAAGACGGAATGTCTGCTCGGCGATGGCGCCGTCGTCTGCTGATAACAGCAGTTGATGGTTATCTGGGTACAAGAGTGCCTTGATTTAGGCACGTCCTATGCCATAAATTCTTCTTTCGCTTGGGAGAGGGTTGGATCTTTTATCGTAGCACTCCCATTGTACATGCAGGGAAGCTGCATGTAAGTACGATCAGAGCGGGTCTGGCGAGGAAGCCTTTGTTCGCTTCTGCGGGAATGCTGCTCGCATGGCTCCCTCTTCGTGGGACACACCCGTGGCTTGGCTTACACACAGGAGTACCCCAGTGGAAGAAAGATTCGGCTGGTTGAGGCATTGGAGCGCGATAGCCTGTCTTGTATAGCTTTTCATCCGCTGCACATGTAACTGTCAAGACGGGCCTCTGATCTGATATGGTGTCGTACGCTTGTTGTACGATGTATGAGCCACCTGGGACCTCTTCCTACTACCCCCACCGGGCGAGTAATATTCAGAGTCTGTCGAAGGTTTACTTGAAGAAAAAGCGATTCTATCGAAGACAGATCTCCTTACCGATAATACTTCCGTCATAAGGGGTTGGACCGGTGTGCACTTCCTTTGGCATTATTTCTTCATCAGATCAACCATGGAACCACCATCTCCCTCGCCATACGTTTACCAGGATGGGAATCGGGCGAGCGAATAAGGCTGTTGTAGCCGAAATCTTCTATGTGGTTTTGACGTTGAAGGGGTCCTGAGACGCAGTTCCTACCATCGTGCTGCTGGCTGCAGCCGCCTTAGGCTTCTAGACACGTCGAGTCTTCTTCGATTGTATGAACCGCTTCGAAGTCTTCGACATTTTACCAGAGAGGAGATCTTCAAAAGCCTGCTGGTCGAAGCGTACGACTAGCATGTCTTGAGAAGCTCCCAGCAAGTTATCATCAGATTGCATCACCGCCTTCTTGTTGGAGGAGAAGATAGTCCCCAGCAGATTCGCCATTTTGTTCGACATAAAAAAAGGTTGAATGAACTTTTTCCTTTATTGAACGTATAGCGTATCTGTGTACAAAGAACAGTCCTAAATCGGATATTCCAAGTACAAAGAGAAGAGGTTTCTAGAAAAGTATGACGGTGGAGATCGAACACTGCAGCACTTTTACTCCATTGATGATCTGACGACGAATCAACCTTGCTATGGCTCCCTGGCACCTTTGATGGAACTCTGGGATCACCGATCAAGAGGCTATCTGGAGGAGAAGATCTCTTGAAGATGGTTGGTTGGTTGGTTCTTTGGTTGATTGGTGGATGAGGGTGGTCGACTCTTCGTGGATAGTGATTACTGATCATTTGAAGATTATCAATTGTCAATTTTCCCTCTGTCGATGCTTTGGTGGAAGAAGAACTCCTTCTATTTATAGAGAACTAAACACATATGCGATGTTCATTAGGGTTCTTGAGATGTGAAAGAATCTACCGTCATTGTACGGTGCGGGCTTTTGCGGCGCTAACACGTGGCAGACATCGATATTCCACTCAAACGAGATCTCTGGTTGTTATAAACATAACCGAAGGAGGTGACACATGGTGCATGCCGATTTGCTTTCTCGGATACAGTCGAGTAAATCTGGGGATTTTATTCTAGATTTAGAGTCTAATTGATCATCGTCTAAGATTTAAATCAATCTGATATGATATCAATCATAATTTAATTCCGATCTTCTCTGCAAGAGGCATTTTAAACAAACCAATTGGGGAGGACCCATGCTTCCTGTGCCTCTGGTGAGGACTAAAGTACTGTTGTGCTTCTGGGGCGACGAGTAGACCGTGCTTCTGTAGACGACGGAACCTGTGTACTTTCAGGCGACGAGTAGACTTAGCTTCAAATGACGACGAGACTTCTGTACATATAGAGCAACTTATGAAGTTGTATTTTGGGATACAGGAGTCTCTGTGCTGTAGGCAACAAGTAGGCTTGTGCTTCAGGTTGGCGAGGTTATTGTGCTTGTGGAGCGATAAGCTGACTTGCATTAGTTGCGATGGGAGTTCCCAAGTCTCTTGTAGAGAAGTGACTTAAGCTTCTGAACCGGAACAGACGACTGTGCCATGGGTATGGAGATGGTGTGAGTATATCACCATCATATCCCTCATGCAGACGTAGGTAAGTAGCTACACCTCTGAACAGTGAAGGCATTGGCTGCGAAGGAAAGGGTATGACACCCTTGTACGTTTGAGATTGGCACAGGCTGGTATCTGTGCCTCTGGAGTGAAGACATTGGCTTCTGAAGCAAAAGAAGGGGATGGGGCCTACCATCATGTTTTTTCTGAGGTTGGCGTAGGTAGGTAGCTGCGCCTCTGGCTTAAAGGCTTTGGCTTCTGAAGCAAACAACAATAAATATTTGCTCTTTAAGGAACTTCCCTCTTAAAAGACACCATAATATGGGGAATTCTAAGGATCTAAGACTAACATTCAAAGTGCTGAGTCTTAGGTTCGTCCCACTAATACGAGAATTCTGATCGTCGGCTGTGTGGCGTGCGCTCTGGGCCATTCTCGGTCCTATAAAAGGGCAAGTTCTCCTCTGAAGAGTCGTTGTCTTCTTCTCGGCATCCTTCACCACCATGCGAGATCCAAACTTAACTTCGAGCGGCGATCGGCCTTGTGTAAGTTGGCAGCTGGTTGGGGCTTTTCTCGTTTGTAGGAATTACTTTCTTATGGAAGAACTCTGTGTAGAAGGAGCCATCGCTTCCCTTGAGAAGTATGCAAATGTCCATCTTAGGGAGTTCGACTCTGAGCCTCAATCTTTTGCATCTTCTGCGCTTTGGCAAAGGGATGTCTTCTACTAAGATTTTTTATGCTTCTACAAAGTCATCTCTCAGCTCCACTGCTCCTATGGCGAACTCGAACTCTGGCTTTCCCGGTGGACTAATTAGAACTCTGCCTCCTCTACAGTTTATGCTAGTATGGTGCCTGCTCAACCAATCCGTACCGAGTATATTATCGTAGCTCGGAAGTGGCATCATGAACAAGCACGCACTCACAACCCGGCCACCCAATATAACTCTCCGCCCCTTGTAAACATCATTGACCAGGATAATACCTCCCCTGATCATGATCTTACAAGTCCTACCCAGTGGTTCAGCAACAATATTGTATCTAAGAGCAAAAGAGACAAAAAAAAGCTATATGTAGCACCAGAGTCAAACAAAGATAATACAAGAAAGGAATCGGGAAGAACAGAACATGCCACCACGTCTGCTACGGGCTCGGGATCCTCGACTATCAGTGCGAATGCTCAACCCTGAGATGCTCCCCTCTGATGCTGGGCGAAGCATTGTTGCTGGATCGGAAGTGTCAGACCCCTCGGCTGAACAACAGGTCCCATTGGAGCTCTAGCATGAGGTACTCTGCCTGGACCTTCCTGAGTTGGACGAGTCGGACAATCCTTCAACTGATGGTCGGGCAACCCACAGAACAAACAAATGTCGAACCTCTTCCTACATATATCTCGGGTGTGTCCTAGCTTTTCGCAGAAGGCACGCTGAGGAACCTGCCTCTGCACAAGGTGAGGATGTGCACAGGCTGGTGCATAGTGCTGCTGATGTTGATGCTGCTGGTGAAATGACCTCTACTGAATCTGAGGACGCATGGCCGGTCCTGACTGGAACCAGCACCCATCGCGTCCCTACTCCTCTTGGGCCTGAGATCAAAGTCCTCTGCGATCTGAGCATCGATCATGATGTCCTCAAATGTTGTCATGTGACGCCCAGATGTGCAAGATCTGACCCTGCTGTTCAGGCCCTTCTTGATCTTCCGGGCCCGCTCTCCTAGATCCTGAACCATGCCCTTGGCAAACCGACTCAGACGGGAGAACTCAGTTGCATACTCGTCTACTGACAAGTTCCCCTGTACCAGTCCCATGAACTGGCCTTCCAGTGCACTAAGAGCCATATCAGGGATGAATTTTTCCTTGAATAGCCTCTTAAAAGTATCCCACGTCAGACCCGTCACTGCTAGTCGAGGGTCTGTGCGATACCAAGTGAGTGTGATATTAAACAACTAGCTAGCTGCTGACTCCACTCACAGGTGCTTCAAGATCTGTGCCAGATGTAAGATCTACTCGATGTCCTCCAGCCAGTTATTGGCGTAGAGGATGCCCTCCATCCCCTTGAACTCTTGAGGGAATATCTTCTTGAAGTCCATAACTACGACAGGCCTCGCCTGCTACTGCTGGGGCGGCTAGACGAAAGCGCCTTGAGTCTGCATCATCTACCTTCTCCACAGCAGTAAGAGCGAGCTAGTGAGCGCTCTCGATGCTCTGGCACAGAACATCTGTCTATCGCTGCTGAGCCTCAGCTTGTGCTTGCTGTGCCTCTATCATCTGCTGGAAGAGAGCGAATATCTTAGTAGCATCTGTCGGTAACTGAGGTGGAGGTGGAGGTGGAAGAGGCTCTGACTGCACGAGAATAGCCCTCTGGACTAGTGGAGGAAGATCCCCAGGTGCTGCTGACACTCCCTCTTGAACGGCAGGGACTGTAGGAGCAACCTCCGAAACTGCAGCTCCCTCAGCTGGAGAAACAGGTCGCGAAGTAACAGACCTCTCCGATGCTGCAGCGGGTCCAGCGTGCTGTGATCTGGTCTTCCTCATCCTAAAGACAGATGAAACAAGGAAATCAATATGGCACAAGATAAGATATTTCGAAGGAAGGACAATTAAATTCGAAGAGTAATTGCAAAAAGAGTCATCATGGCAATCAAAAGATCAGAAATTTTTTCTAATTTGTGATTGAGTAACTCCTAATATAACCTAAAACCCATATCCTATTAGTAGGCTCGTAATAGCACTCTAAGTCGAGAACCACTATAAAATTGCTCTAATTGTGACCTTGGACCTACATGGGCCACCACAAAAATGTTTCTTGACCCGCACCCAGTTTAGGAACATGAGGACATGGGTACATCCAGCCTACACCGCAGTGTCGGTGGTAGAATGTTGTATAGGTTGTCTATAATATCTAACATCTAGCAATATGAATATAAATCTGTCATCTCCGCACAGAGGAAAAATATATGACATATGAATATATAACTCAATTACATGAATCTAAAAGAAGATGAGCAAGATAAATTGGATAGATGATAAAAGATGATAACGATAGAGTCTGAAATAGTAGCAGAGTCACAACCAAATAAGTTTAGGAGTCTAAGACATAGTACAATCCAAAATAATATAACAAGTATCACTCTGTAAACAAATCCAGCAAAACCTAGCTAAAACTATGTCACTACTGGAAGTGCGTCCTCTAAGAGCATCGGCTCCTCACGCAAGTCCTGATCAGTGTCCTCATCTATCCCAGACATGTAGTATGTCGTGCAACCAGCCTCTAAGTCCTCTAAAAAATAATATCCAGTCAGGACTGGAGCGAAGTACAGACGCTAACAGCAGTTCCACTAAATTAACAAGTGCTATAATAAACAGTTATAATAAGGTATATGATAGAATATCAAAACTGGAAACTGAGAAGTACAAGATAAGATGGTAATCATGTCATGGTATGTGAATATATAGTAAAACTAGAATATAAAGTAATACAGGAAATCTGGGTATAACATATGATATAAACGGTGCCTTGAGATATTAGTGTTATGTGATCGGCTTGGGTCCAGATCAGGCTATTCCATTTGACCGGCTATACAAAAGTACGAGTGTAAAGGATTAGGTCGGCCATAATAGAAAGCTATGCACAAGTACTATAAGGTCAGGTTACACCCCACGTATGACGAGGATGAGTTATGCACAAGCGAGTAAACAAGTGAGATTTTGATCACATAAACTCTAATAACTCTCCAATCCCCCGAATAGTATAATAGATCCAACTATGTCACATTATGACACTGGATTCAAGAAGCAGAGGGCCAGTGTAGCACCCAGTTTCCCAAATGAGAATAATTTTGAAATTTCATGTTTATAATTATTTTTAATAATGATATTTAATTCATGATATGATTTTTTGGTGATTTTAAATCATTTTAAAATTATTTAAATCAATGACTTGTGGTTTTGACGTTTTGCTAGTGAAACCCTAGAGACTGTTTGACCTAGAGCCTAACCATGTGATTATAATATTTTAATATCATTTTTGGCCTAAGGATATTTTTGTATTTGACCTCTTTGAATTATTTTGATATTATTTTATTATTTATGATATTGTTTTGGGGTTATTTGAGTCGGGTTCGAATTTCAACTCAATCCGACTTGAAACGGGGACCCGGAGGTAGTTTGACTCTAGTGGGACCCACACTCTAGTTAGGCATGGCCCACATGATATTAATTTTAGTCCAGATGATAGAAATATTTTAGTTAGAGGTTAGACTAATTATTATGGATAAGGTTAGTGTGATTAGAGACTTTAGAATGACTAATTTAGCCCCAACCAATTAGCCCTTTCCTAATACTCATAGAATAGGTTAGTGGGGGCATTTTGGACCTTACATAATAGGACAAATAGTCCCATATGGCCAGCCACTTTTGGAGAGGATAGGCTCAAGTTTATTTCATTATTCTCATCCACACTCTCTCTCTTGTTCTTCTCCAAATTCCTAGAGAGCAATCCCTAGAAATTTCTCCACCAAATCCTTCCACTTTACCACAAAATCTTCTTCTTTCCTTCTCCATTCTAGCCAAGGAGGAAGCTACCCAAGTTTGGGAGGATTCGGAGCTCGTTCGTGTCCTTTTGGAATCTCTACGTGTCGGTGTCGCTCCGGAAAGGCTTTTCTTCGATTCGATCTACCGGGAGGTATAAATCTCTTCTCCTTTTTATTTTCTCATGCATATAGATTTATTTTGAACCCATAGGAATGACCCCCATGGTTGTATCTTCATTTGTGTCCATTTTGTGTCCATTTGGAGGTCATAGGAGTGTCCTTTGTGTTGTGGCTGTGTCCATGTGGGAAAATCCCAAATTTGGACACACTATGTGTTGTTGTTATGTATGAATAAATTATTACATGTTTAATCTCATATTTTTGTATTGAAGATGTGTTCTATAGTGTCTCATATATATATATTAGTGTAGAGAGTGAGTTCTTGATATATTATGTTATATACTTGTGTTTTTTTGTTTCAAACTACCTAAATCCGTCATGATTTTTATCCACGTTTTTAATTTCAGCCCTAACTTAGAAATATCATAACTTCTTGCTCAAAGCTCGATTTAATCTCCCGTTTTTTTTAAAAGAAGCGTATTGAAGTTAGCTTTCCAAAAACATATATTAATATGCCTAATTCTTTCTGTAACTTTCTGGA
The DNA here is from genome assembly GCA_029216955.1 of Iris pallida. Classification (NCBI taxonomy): domain Eukaryota; kingdom Viridiplantae; phylum Streptophyta; class Magnoliopsida; order Asparagales; family Iridaceae; genus Iris; species Iris pallida. The sequence continues at coordinate 7,287,437 of JANAVB010023800.1, forward strand.
GAATTATTTGAGTGTCAGCTGTACGAAAGACAAACGCGTTCTCAGTGTCTTCGCGATTCCGGGAGTTTCCGGAAACGAAAATGCGATCCGTTTAAAGTTTCGGAAAGCTAACACATAGATCTATAACATACTTTAATCCTAAATTTTAATTCATGCTGAGATGGTACAGTATTGATTATTAGTAGGAGTTACTATTCGGCATATGCATTTTGTGCACCCTTGTGTGTAATATAATATTCTATTTGATTTTAACCCATGTTAATGTATATACATTATGTAATTAAATAGAGAATGCAAGCATGAGTAAATGGTTAAATAAATGATGTATGTGGTGTAAGTATCCTATCTAATATAAGCATGTATAGGTATGGCTTGTAATGAATATGTAGGTTCCATAGTATGTAATGTATGGTGCATATAGTGGTGCAAGCGAATAAATGAATGATGAATGAATGCAAGCATGAATGTAATGTAAAAATAGATGTAATATATATAATATATAAGTTAATGAGATGTAATGTTCTATGTTAACACAAATCCTATATTACCTCATGTACCCCCTTACACTATGTTGACACTATCACACTTGACATATTGTTCACTTACACTTTGACACTCTTTGATATGTATACACTATGTATGCCCATTTAACCCTCACTTGCCCCTTTGCTATGTTCACATACACACACATAGCCACTTAAATAAGTATTTATGAATATAGTTAACTTAGCTATGTATGTATATTATATATATGTTAGCATATTGTGTTGTAATATATAAGTTTATATAACCATTTGAAATGCCATGATTATAGACCTAATGTTGAATACCAATATATGCATGTGTATATATGTGTAGACATATATAGCTTAAAGTAATAGATTACCTAGTGTATATCCAATGTGAATTCTTGCCTAGTTGAGTATTGAATAATTGCATACTATATAGAGTTGGGTGTATGTTGGCTTGTATAGCCTTGTATTGATGTGTGCTTGCTAGGATAGTCTTGGTTAGGCCTAGTAAGACTTGCTGGATTAGGACATGACCTAGTTTGACCTAGTTTGACTAGTGCAGTTGACCAGAGTTGACCAAGGGTTGACTTTGGCCTAGTTTGACCTAGATTCATGTAGAATGCATTGTAGTGCTTTATATTACCCTTTTGGACATATTGTGACTTGTGTTGTTCTAATTAGGAGCCAGACACCTCTCCTCGGACAGTATCTTTATCTTGGACATTCAGACATCAGGCGAGTACATTCTCTGATAGTTCTTTCATTTATTTGATGATTACTGTGATTCAGTTCTAGTATAGTTCTATTTGATTCTCTGTCACAACATGTATTAATATTTTAGATTCATTTATTCGCAATACATGTACTTGATTTGTCTAATACTATTACTCGAATCACTCACAAGACTCATCTACTCGAAACACCTACAAGTATTAAATGTACAAATCATACATGAATCATCATTACAAGAATGATAGCCATCACCGCTTGGCCGAGCGTGCGATATGCCGTACTCATTACAAGAATCACCTACAAGGATTAGTGTACAAGAATCTTACAAGAATCACTTGACTCAAATCATTGAGAAGAATCATCTACTAGAATCATCATGTACAAGAATCATTTACTAGACTCAAATTATATTAGACTCACATTGGGATCACACTCAACTTACATTGTACAAACTGGACTCATTATGTTACTTTAGTTCAGCTAGAATTATTTTACAGTCTTCATTGCCATCATTCTTCTCTTGTTTTAGTTACTTACTTTTCTTGTATCTTATCTGTTCTCCATACCATCACCTGTATATAAGCTGCCGTATTCATCAATAAAACTGTCTATAACTGCTTTATAGTTCTCTCTCATTTAATTGGAATTTCTTGATGAGTTGTACTCGTTCCTGTCCTGACTGGACCTGTTGATAAATTTTACAGATAGCCTGGAGGTTGCCTGCTAGCCTAGAGGAGACACAGTAGAGGTTGTATAGTTAGTTATTTCAGTTGTATTGAGTTGTATTTATTCTATGGATTACTGTATTGAGCTTTGAGATGTATTTCTGGGTTTGTGTATCTTAGACACTTAGACTTCTATCTCCTGTATCTCTTTTGGATTTCATGTTTTATCTATCCTCATCTTGCTCTACCTTAGATGTGATTGAGTCTGTATCTGCTATGTCACCCCCATTCGGGGAGTATAAACTGTTTAGTCTTATACTGTTAGATACATTGAGACCTAGGACAGCGTTCTACCGCCGACACTGCGGCGTAGGCTGGGCGTTGTCATGTTCTCGTGCCCTAACTCTAGGGTGCGGATCGTGACACGTTTTTAGTGGTGGCCCATGCAGGTCGAAACTAAAAGTGTAGTGGTATTCGAACTAGAGTACCACTACAGCCTGCAGTAGGATTAGGATATATTTTGAAGATACTCAATCACAGTTAGGAACCCTTGAGAGATTCCTGGGACGACCCTTGAGAATCTTATTTTAACTTCGATTTGAAAACTCTCTTTTTCCTTGATTGTTTTATCTTTATTTTCTGTTGTTGAATTTGATAGATTATTGTTGAATTTGGGTTTGTATTTATTGATTTTGATGGAAGATTGTTGAATTTTGAATCTTGACGATTAGCTGTAGCATCCGAGTTTTATTTATATGATTGAAGGATTTTGTTCATTTTTGAGTTTGATGTTCGTTGATAAATTTGATTTGATTTTTGGGTATTCATTGTTGATTTAATTTAATTTTTAGCAAGATGAAATTATATGGGCTAGGTCATCTATGTTATGGAATCTAGTCTTTTATAGTCATATTAGCCAGCATGGTGAGGACATATAGTCTGACTCTGGATATATTTCTCGGGTGTGGGAATTTAAGATTTTTGCAGCCAAGCATGCGACACCGCAAAAATGTTAAATACCATGATTCTAGAGATATGTGCATAAGTCAAGGGCTCTGTGATTATCGTAGCCTTGCTCACTAGTATGACGAGGATTTAGAGTACCATTATTTTGGATAGACGCATATGATTATCAGATTGTACCTTAAATGTTTTCGAACATGTTTTTGCTAGTTTTGTTTCAGTCATTCAAAAAAAAGAGAAGGAATTATTGTTGTTTTGTTTTGTTTTGTTTCTCATTGTTTACTTAGGATATAGCTTTAGCTATTTTTATAAACCTTGTGTAACTTCTTACAAAAATTTATTTCTTCTTAATACAATAAACCAATGATTTTGCTAGGCCTTATTTTGGATTTGGTATTATAATTCTTGTTTCAAAAAAAATGGGTCCCTCTTTTAAATAGATAAGCAGAACAGATTCTATTATCATTCTTTTCCTGCCAATATTTTTACTACCATCATTCCTTGTCTTATATACTTGTCCTGATTATATCAGTTCCTTGTCTCGTATATAATTCTGTCAGCTATACCTTGACAACTCTTGAATCTTCATATCATTTTGCCTGAGAAATGTTAAGGAAGTGACGTAAATTATGTAGCTCAGAGAAGACGTAACTGGTTATTTTATGATGATCTAAAGGAAATCAAATGTGGAGTGTTCCATATGGAAACTTGAGATAGAAATGTGGTAAAGGTCTCGAATAGAATAAAGAGATGTATACTGCCAATCTGGAAACAATTACATTTAGAGAAATTTTGGGATTATGAGATAGTTTATAGGTGTATTCAAAACTAACGAGGATGTTCAAGGTCAACCTAGTTTTGAGAACTTAGAAAATCTTTGTTATTGATTCTTGGGAACTATTACAAGGCTATGTAGAAATTTGGAGATGAAAAGGAGAAGTGAGAATTTTATTGTATTAAATGATTATGCAAAATTGAACTAGATATTTTAAGAGGGTGACTAGAGACAGAGAGAACACAAGAATTTTACGTTATATAAATTATTTTAGATCATTGGAAGAAATTATGGAATTCAAAAGGATAACATTTGAAGGTGAACGTCGAAGAAAATATGAAGGTTAATTTATAAACAAGAATAAATTTGTGTGATATAGTGGTATTGGAGTTAAATTAAATATGAGACTTGATTTAAACAAGTCCAAGGATTCCATAAACTGGATTTAGAGGTTTCGGATCTAATTTAGAACGAGGTGAAAGAATTTGGAAACTTGATTAAATGGATAAGTGTTTATACCTAATCAAGAGGGGTATGCTTCGTGGAAAATGTTTTGGAAGTTAAAGATTTTGTCTATGGTGATTGTGGTAAAGGTTTAGATGACTGAAGGTTATAAAATTTCGATGATAGTTATATAGAGGTTGATTTTCATATTGGGACTTGTGAAAAAAAAACAAAAAATATATATATATATATATATATGATTTGGCAAATGATAAACTGATAGTATTACAGAGGGATGAATTGCTGACTTCGTATGAAATCTTGTCCTGTTTTCTCTAAAAAGGGTTTTTTAATATCATTGAATCCTAGTTTCCTTAATCACGACCAAATCAACTTCGATTATCTTTTCTTATCTTTGGTTGTACTAATTGAATTAAATTTGATTGTGACCCGAATCTCTATCCTTGTATGCTCGATCTCAGACTTTGTTGAACCTGTCCTCCATATTACCTAAATCTTGTTTTCCCCCAATTTGATCAACTTAGATTGTATCGAGACTAAATATTCTTAATGTGTATTGTGATTGGAATTTTCCATGAAATTGGCTTTCATTCTTTAACTTTGATTTTGATTTTTCTGAACCCTTTAAAGATAATTGGTAGTTACTTTTCTTTGTTTTTATGATAAGTACCAGTTTTCATATAGGATGGTAGACTGCCTTACAGTTTTGATGGTTTGTTGTTTCTGTAACTTCTCTAGTTTAACACTCTAGATTGCTTGTGTGTTTTGATATCCCATGACCATTTTGGTTTAGCATGACTAGTATACCTAGATGAGACTTTCACTACCACCGTATGCCATGACCCTGTACGTCGTCCTTTTTGATCACATGATTTATTTTAATCTGGGACTTTGATTTTGGGGGTTTGACCTAGAGGGAGTATGGACATTTTAATTTCGAGGACGAAATTTTTCTAAGGTGGGTAGAGTTGTAGCACCCAGTTTCCCAAATGAGGATAATTTTGAAATTTCATGTTTATAATTATTTTTAATAATGATATTTAATTCATGATATGATTTTTGGTGATTTTAAATCATTTTAAAATTATTTAAATCAATGACTTGTGGTTTTGACGTTTTGCTAGTGAAACCCTAGAGACTGTTTGACCTAGAGCCTAACCATGTGATTATAATATTTTAGTATCATTTTTGGCCTAAGGATGTTTTTGCATTTGACCTCTTTGAATTATTTTGATATTATTTTATTATTTATGATATTGTTTTGGGGTTATTTGAGTCGGGTTCGAATTTCAACTCAATCCGACTTGAAACGGGGACCCGGGGGTAGTTTGACTCTAGTGGGACCCACACACTAGTTAGGCATGGCCCACATGATATTAATTTTAGTCCACATGATAGAAATATTTTAGTTAGAGGTTAGACTAATTATTATGGATAAGGTTAGTGTGATTAGAGACTTTAGAATGACTAATTTAGCCCCAACCAATTAGCCCTTTCCTAATACTCATAGAATAGGTTAGTGGAGGCATTTTGGACCTTACATAATAGGACAAATAGTCCCATATGGCCAGCCACTTTGGGAGAGGATAGGCTCAAGTTCATTTCATTATTCTCATCAACACTCTCTCTCTTGTTCTTCCCCAAATTCCTAGAGAGCAATCCCTAGAAATTTCTCCACCAAATCCTTCTACTTCACCACCAAATCTTCTTCTTTCCTTCTCCATTCTAGCCAAGGAGGAAGCTACCCAAGTTTGGGAGGATTCGGAGCTCGTTCGTGTCCTTTTGGAATCTCTACGTGTCGGTGTCGCTCCGGGAAGGCTTTTCTTCGATTCGATCTACCGGGAGGTATAAATCCCTTCTCCTTTTCATTTTCTTATGCATATAGGTCTATTTTGAACCCATAGGAATGACCCCCATGGTTGTATCTTCATTTGTATCCATTTTGTGTCCATTTGGAGGTCATAGGAGTGTCCTTTGTGTTGTGGTTGTGTCCATGTGGGAAAATCCCAAATTTGGACACACTATGTGTTGTTGTTATGTATGAATGAATTATTACATGTTTAATCCCATATTTTTGTATTGAAGATGTGTTCTATAGTGTCTCATATATATATATTAGTGTAGAGAGTGAGTTCTTGATATATTATGTTATATACTTGTGTTCTTTTGTCTCAAACTACCTAAATCCGTCATGATTTTTATCCACGTTTTTAATTTCAGCCCTAACTTAGAAATATCATAACGTCTTGCTCAAAGCTTGGTTTAATCTCCCATTTTTTTTAAAAGAAGCGTATTGAAGTTAGATTTCCAAAAATATATATTAATAGGACTAATTCTTTCTGTAACTTTCTGAAGAATTATTTGAGTGTCAGCTGTACGAAAGACAAGCGCGTTCTCAGTGTTTTCGCGATTCCGGGAGTTTCCGGAAACGAAAACGCGATCCGTTTAAAGTTTCGGAAAGCTAACACATAGATCTATAACATACTTTAATCCTAAATTTTAATTCATGCTGAGATGGTACAGTATTGATTATTAGTAGGAGTTACTATTCGGCATATGCATTTTGTGCACCCTTGTGTGTAATATAATGTTCTATTTGATTTTAACCCATGTTAATGTATATACATTATGTAATTAAATAGAGAATGCAAGCATGAGTAAATAGTTAAATAAATGATGTATGTGGTGTAAGTATCCTATCTAATGTAAGCATGTATAGGTATGGCTTGTAATGAATATGTAGGTTCCATAGTATGTAATGTATGGTGCATATTGTGGTGCAAGAGAATAAATGAATGATGAATGAATGCAAGCATGAATGTAATGTAAAAATAGATGTAATATATACAATATACAAGTTAATGAGTTGTAATGTTCTATGTTAACACAAATCCTATATTACCTCATGTACCCCCTTACACTATGTTGACAATATCACACTTGACATATTGTTCACTTACACTTTGACACTCTTTGATATATATACACTATGTATGCCCATTTAACCCTCACTTGCCCCTTTGCCATGTTCACATACACACACATAGACTCTTAAATAAGTATTTATGAATATAGTTAACTTAGCTATGTATGTATATTATATATATGTTAGCATATTGTGTTGTAACATATAAGTTTATATAACCATTTGAAATGCCATGATTATAGACCTAATGTTGAAAACCAACATATGCATGTGTATATATGTGTAGACATATATAGCTTAAAGTAATAGATTACCTAGTGTATATCCAATGTGAATTCTTGCCTAGTTGAGTATTGAATAATTGCATGCTATATAGAGTTGGGTGTATGTTGGCTTGTATAGCCTTGTATTGATGTGTGCTTGCTAGGATAGTCTTGGTTAGGTCTAGTAAGACTTGCTGGGTTAGGACATGACCTAGTTTGACCTAGTTTGACTAGTGCAGTTGACCAGAGTTGACCAAGGGTTGACTTTGGCCTAGTTTGACCTAGATTCATGTAGAATACATTGTAGTGCTTTATATTACCCTTCTGGACATGTTGTGACTTGTGTTGTTCTAATTAGGAGCCAGACACCTCTCCTCGGACAGTATCTTTACCTTGGACATTCAGACATCAGGCGAGTACATTCTCTAATAGTTCTTTTAATTATTTGATGATTACTGTGATTCAGTTCTAGTATAGTTCTATTTGATTCTCTGTCACAACATGTATTAATATTTTAGATTCATTTATTCGCAATACATGTACTTGATTTGTCTAACCCTATTACTCGAATCACTCACAAGACTCATCTACTCGAAACACCTACAAGTATTAAATGTACAAATCATACAAGAATCATCATTACAAGAATGATAGCCATCACCGCTTGGCCGAACGTGCGATGTGCCGTACTCATTACAAGAATCACCTACAAGGATTAGTGTACAAGAATCTTACAAGAATCACTTCACTCAAATCATTGAGAAGAATCATCTACTAGAATCATCATGTACAAGAATCATTTACTAGACTCAAATTGTATTAGACTCACATTGGGATCACACTCAACTTACATTGTACAAACTAGACTCATTATGTTACTTTAGTTCAGCTAGAATTATTTTACCGTCTTCATTGCCATCATTCTTCTCTCGTTTTGGTTACTTACTTTTCTTGTATCTTATCTGTTCTCCATACCATCACCTGTATATAAACTGCCGTATTCATCAATAAAACTGTCAATAACTGCTTTATAGTTCTCTGTCATTTAATTGGAATTTCTTGATGAGTTGTACTCGTTTCTGTCCTGACTGGACCTGTTGATAAATTTTACAGATAGACTGGAGGTTGCCTGCTAGCCTAGAGGAGACACAGTAGAGGTTGTATAGTTAGTTATTTCAGTTGTATTTAGTTGTATTTATTCTATGGATTACTGTATTGAGCTTTGAGATGTATTTCTGGGTTTATGTATCTTAGACACTTAGACTTCTATCTCCTGTATCTCTTTTGGATTTCATGTTTTATCTATCCTCATCATGCTCTACCTTAGATGTGATTGAGTCTATATCTGCTATGTCACCCCCATTCGGAGAGTATAAACTGTTTACTTATATTGTTAGATGCATTGAGACCAAGGACAGTATTCTATCGCCGACACTGCGGTGTAGGCTGGGCGTTGTTACGTTCTCGTGCCCTAACTCTAGGGTGCGGATCGTGACAGCCAGCCCACTCCCAAATCGGTACAAGTCCAGGAATTAAAACGAGAATAACATCTGGTGACAGGATCCAACGTATAGTAGTCCGTGTATTCTCGTATCGGGAATCAAGTAAAATACTAAAACTGAATAGATATAGATAGTATTAAAGCAATGAAAACTATCAAAGAATGTACTCGCCTACGGTCCTGAGCAGTTAATATGAATCGAGGCTAAAAGTGGAGTCACAAGACCTGTAGATGAGATATACATATGTTAATTGGTATTTAATAGTGTTAAACATGGTTTTCTAGTGTGTGATATGCAATCTAGGTCAATTCTATGTCAAATTTACTTACAGTTAAATTTTTGGTCAACTAGTCAACCTTGGTCGAACCCTAATCAAATTAAGTCAATCTAGATGAGGTTAACCCATTTCAAGTTGTTACAATTTTTTTTGTTACATATAAATATATATATATATATTATATATATATATATATATATATATATATATATATATACATCACTTATATATATATATATATATATATATATATGATATGCTGTCAGGAAAGGGTAAGACTCATGCGGCCCAATTAGGAGAGCGCATGCGGCCAGGGTCACTGGATGCCATGCGGCCAAGACAAGGGGCGCATGCTGCTGGAAGTGCAAGGGCGCATGTGGCCAGGAAGCCAATCCCCACGCGGCCAGTGGGAAGGGAGGGGCATGCGGCCAGGGGGACGAGGGCGCATGCGGCTCCAAGATGTTGGGCCTCATGCGGCCAGCGGAAGAGTAGGCTTCATACGGCAAGGGACGAAGCAAGTTCATGCGGCAAGGGAATGACGGGCGCATATACGGCTCAATTAGGAGAGAAGTCCATGCGGCTAGATCTGGGTTCTCATGCGGCTCGAGGATCAGGGCCTATGCGGTCCGCAAGTGCTAGAGTTCATACGGCTCAAGGAGATGGGCGCATATGCGGCCGATGGGGAATGAGCCCATGCGGCTCAGGAAGTGAGATCCAACCTATGCGGCTGAGAGTCCCATGTGGCCGAATTACTTGCCGCATGAGTTACCATGCGGCCAAGTCAAGCCCATGCGGCCAAGACTGTCGTATGAAGGCTCATGCAGCTCGGAATCACTTGCCGCATGAATATTCATGCGGTCAAGTCTAGCACTGTTCTTCTCCAAGCTTTCGAGAAGAAGAACACCAAGAATCCATGCTTCCAAGCTCCATGAAACCTTCATCCGAAGTCCAAATTTGAACTTCCATAGGTCAAAATGGGGTAGAACGAAATGCTCTACAACATGGAACCATCAAAACTCGGAAATAACAAGGTGAAGTAGATCAAACCCAAGAAATTCGAAAATAAAATAAACTTAGATCTACAAGAATCTAGCCATGGAAATTAGAAATGTCAAGTACTAAAGTAAGTTAAAATACTGTAAGGAAAAGAATGAAGCGATAAAATTAGAGTTCCTCCATGAAACAAGTTGCACTTGCCTAGACCTCTCTCTCCCTCTCTCTGGTAGGTGAAGGAGTAAATGAGGAAGAAGAAGATGATTAAATGAAGAGAGAGAAGGAAGAATGGCAATAAATATCAAAGGTGGTGGTAGGTGGGGGTTCACCTTGGGTTCATCATGAACCCAATCAAAACCAAGCCAAGCCGAACAAACCAACCCGAACCAAGAATAAACAAAGCCAAGCCATGAAGGAAACTAAGCAAAGAAATCATGCAATAAAAGAATAAATACGTACACGTATTCCAAAATACGTAATACGAACCACAAGCATTACAACTCTACCAACCTTTGAAAAATTCTGTCCTCGGAATTTAATCAAGAGGCTAGAGGGGCAATGACAAGCTATAATAATTACAAGCAAGGTATAACTAGATAATCAATCAATCATGCAAGCAAGGAATTAAAGGCATGAGGCATAAGGAAGACATTATACCTCACGAGTCAAACAAGTCGGGATATCGCGATCGGATATCATCCTCACGCTCCCACGTTGACTCACCCAAAGAGTGATGACCCCAAGCAACTCGGACTAACTTGATAGTCTTGTTCTTGAGTGTCTTCTCTCTTCGGTCTAATATAGACACGGGCCTCTCCTCATACGAAAGGTTGGTACGAACAACCAATTCCGAATGATCTAGGATATGGCTCGGGTCCGGGATATACCGTCGTAATTGGGATACATGGAACACGTCATGCACCTTGCTTAGCGACGGCGGAAGAACGAGACGATAGGATACATCTCCTACTCGCTCCAGAATGTCAAACGGTCCTATATACCTAGGACTAAGCTTGCCCCGTACGCCGAAACGAATGACGCCATGGTTAGGCAAAATCCTCAGGAATACATGATCGCCGACTGAAAACTCGAGAGGGCGCCGATGAGAATCGGCCCAATGGCGCTAGCGATCTTGGGCAACTCGAAGATGATCTCTGACTCGCCTGACCACTTCAACTGTCTGGGCAATCATTTCTGGACCGAGCATCTGTCTCTCTCCAACATCATCCCAGGCTAACGGGGATCTGCACTTTCTACTATACAGTGCCTCAAACGGTGCCATCTGGATACTGGCTTGGAAACTGTTGTTGTACGAGAATTCTACCAGGTACAAGTGATCTTCCCATGAACCACCGATGTCAAGTGTGCAAGACCGCAACATGTCTTCAAGAGTCTGGATTGTACGCTCCGACTGACCATCTGTTTGCGGATGATATGCTGAACTGAACTGGAGATGAGTTTCCAAACTCTCTTGCAAGCTGTACCAAAAGTACGACGTGAATCTGGAATCTCGGTCCGAGGTGATACTGACTGGAACATCGTACAATCTGACAATCTGCCTGAGGTACATCTCTGCTAACTGAGCTGTCGACTGACCAACTCTGAACGGAAGAAAGTAAGCTACCTTCGTGAGCCGATCCACTATAACCCAGATAGCATCTCTACCAGCTGGGGACCTAGGTAATCCAGTCATGAAATCTATGGTTACATGCTCCCACTTCCATTCTGGAATCGGTAAGGGCTGAAGAAGTCTAGCCGGTCTCTGATGTTCAGCTTTAACTTGTTGACAAACCAAACATCGAGAGACAAACCGGGCTATCTTCCGCTTTATGCCATTCCACCAGAAATGCTGCCGGATATCACGGTACATCTTTGTACTGCCGGGATGGATGGAATACTGCGAACTGTGTGCCTCTGACATGATCTCCTGTCGGATATCTCCGCTGGGTATACAAAGACGCTTACCATGTCGAAGTGTACCATCCTCATGAATGCATAACTCTGGTCTTCGTCCTGCCTCACACTCTGCTTTGAGTCGCTGAAGCTTGGAATCTGCCGATTGCGCCATTCGGATTCTCTCGACTCTAGTGGACTGAACTTGCATGCTGGCCATCAATGCTACACTGGAAGGGAGAACAACTTCAATACCCATCTTCTGAAGATCTGCTAACAGCTCTGGTTGCACTGTTAGAAAATAAACTCCGACTCTCCCGCTCAATGCATCTGCAACAATGTTGGCCTTCCCAGGATGATACTGCAAGTTGACATCATAATCCACAAGAAGCTCCAGCCACCTCCACTGACGCATGTTAAGATCCTTCTGGGTAAAAACATACTTCAGGCTCTTGTGGTCGGTAAAAATCTCCACCCTGTCTCCATACAAGTAGTGCCTCCATAACTTAAGTGCAAACACTACTGCTGCCAGCTCCAAGTCATGGGTTGGGTAATTCCTCTCATGATCATGAAGTTGTCATGACGCATAAGCTATTACCTTCCCATGCTACATCAGAACACATCCTAAACCTCTGCCTGAAGCATCAGAGTACACTGAGAATCCTTCGGTCCCATCTGGAAGCGTGAGAATAGGAGCCATTATCAATCCTCGCTTCAACTGTTCAAAAGAACTCTGACACTCTACTGTCCAAGCAAACTGCGCATCCTTACGGATCAACTGCGTCAGTGGCGCTGAAATTCTAGCAAAATCTGAAACAAACCGTCGGTAATAGTCGGCTAATCCAAGAAAACTACGAACCTCTGCAACTGTGCTGGGCACCGGCCACGACTCAATAGCCACAATCTTCTGGGGATCCACTTCTACTCCTCCTCGAGTGATGATATGACCCAAGTATGAAATGCGATCGAGCCAGAACTTGCATTTACTGAACTTGGCATATAACTGGTGCTCTCTGAGGATCTGAAGAACTATACGGAGGTGCTGCTCATGCTCCGCCTCTCTCTTGCTGTAGACCAGGATGTCATCCAAGAACACAATCACAAACTGATCCAAGTAAGGCATGAAGATGCGATTCACGAGGTCCATGAATACTGCCGGCACATTGGTCGCTCCAAATAGCATCACTAGGAACTCCCAATGCCCATACCTTGATCTAAAAGCTGTCTTCGGGATGTCCTGCTCTCTGACTCTGATCTGATGATAACCTGAGCGCAAATCAATCTTCGAGAATACTGAAGCCCCCTTGAGTTGATCAAACAAGTCATCTATCCTCGGAAGAGGGTATCTGTTCTTGATTGTCACTGAGTTCAAGGTACGATAATCAACACATAACATGGACATACTATCCTTCTTTTTCACAAGAAGCATCGGGGCTCCCCAAGGCGATCCACTAGCACGAATGAATCCCTTGGTTCTGAGTTCTTTAATCATCTTGTACAATATCTCCAACTCTGACGGTGCCATCCTGTAGACTCTCTCTGACACTGGGGCTGTCCCGGGAATCAAGTCTATAGTGAACTCGATCTCCCGCTCCGGAGGCATACCTAGAAGTTCTTCTGGGAAAACATCTGAAAACTCCTCGACTATCCTGGGCAACTGAACTGCTGCTACTGCCATCCGCAATATCGGAGTAGATGACTCAACTTCGCCTCGGGAGAAAGAAAACTTCGGCTCACCTGGAATGCTAAAAATAACCCTGCCAATGTGGCAGTCTATCCTAGCATACTGGTTCCTCAACCAATCCATCCCTAGGACCACATCATAATCGGTCATCGGGAACTCTATCAATCTAGCGGGGAATTCTCTACCCCTAACTACGATCCGACACGAGGAAAACACTCTATCTACTCCCACAAGTCCGTTACCAGTAAGTATATTAAGCCTTACTGATAATGACTCGGGCTCCAATCCTACCCGTGTCGCGAATCGTACAGACATAAAAGAATGCGATGCACCAGAATCAAATAAAGCTGAAGCTAGAAATAAGTTGACGAGAATAGTACCTGCCACTACCTCTCCTGGTGCCAATCCTTCCTCTGCGGTCATCACCATAGCCTGACCATGCCCTCGGGGTGTTGGTCCCCTCTGCTGAAATCCTCGCTGCCTATTCTGATTCTGGACTTGGGCTTGAACATGCTGCTGGGGGTTCTACTGTTGGAACATCTGGGACTGAGGCGGCAAGGGCCTCGGAAATGGATACTGCTGCTGCTGGACCGGAGCTGGTCCTCTCACCAAAGAGTTAGAAAGGTTGGACGATGATGAACCACCCCTATTCGGGCAGGATCCAACCCTATGATCTGGTGCTCCACAAGCCAGGCACAATCCTTGCGCCCTACGACACTCTGCCACCACATGGCCTGGCTTCCCACAATGAGAATATCCCACTGAAGAAGACTGCTTCTGCTTCTGCTGCTGCTGCTGAGGGTACATCGGGGTGGAATACTGAACCGACGTTACTGAGGCCGCTCGCCTTAGAGCTCCAATAGTCAAAGCCTTGGCTGCCGGGGCTGGGGCTGAAGACTGATTCATCTGGTCGTGAGATCTTTTTCGACCTCCGGCCCTATCCACGATCCTCTGGGAGGTATACTCATGCCTCCGGGCTGCTCTCAAGACTGCATCAAAAGTTTGATGCTCAAACTGCTCAACTGCCAACAAGATCTCCAAGTGGAGTCCCTGCTGGAACTGCGGGGCTCTATCATACTCGGTTGCCACCAAAGTGGGAGCAAACCGACTGAGTCTCAAAAACTCGGCCGTATATCCATCGACCGTCCTGTCCATCTGCTTCAGATTGGTGAACCTCGTCTGTAGATCGTACCGAGCCACGGCATCAAAATACTTGGTCTGGAATCTCTCTCTGAATACTGCCCAAGCAATGGGTGCTGCTAATCCAACGGCCTGAGCTGCCTACCAGCTGCGGGCAAGATCCAATAACTGTAAGCGCACAACGGCCACATTCTCGTTCTCTGGGGTCCTGGCTGCTTCTAGAATCACCTCTATGTCCTGAAGCCATGCATCTGCGGCGATAGCATCTTCACTACCGTCGAAGAAGGGAGGGTTCAAGCGCTTAAAGCTGTTGGCCGTGCTGTTACCCTGATGATCTCATTTGGTCAAGGCATCCGTCACTGCCTGGTACAAGGCATCTCCAAGACGATCTTAGGAAGCTATCAAGGTTATGACGAGACCTACTAAAGTGCCATCATCAGGCTCGGCAGGCTGAACTGGCTGGACTGGTGGTTCTCTATCAGAAGATACGACTCTGGAGGCTACTCCAGAATGCTGGGCTTGATCTCCAGGTTGCTGCTGATCCGCGGGAGGTGCTCCGCCTTGCTGGTCGGTAGGACCACGAATAATACCGCTGAAGAAGACGACATAGGGAACAATAATGAAGGACCAAGACAGATCAACGATACAAGCATATGATCAGGACAAGAATCCAGGGATTCAAAAGATACGAGCAGAGATCAAGGACGAATACTGATTGAGACATCTATTCGGTAAACCCTCACATATCTTGATTTACAAGACCTGTATGGGCCACCACTTAAACCATGTCACGCCCCAGAACCAAAATACTGGAGAGCGAGGGCAGACATAGCCAGCTACGTATATTAAAATGGGTTCCATCTCGCTATACGGTCACGGCTGTCAAGATACATAAGGGTTTTACTACAAGCAAACAGTCTCCTATGGTCATGAACAAGCCTAGTGTCTCAATCACAAACAAGTAGGTAAATGTTACAAGATGTATGATCGTTAAATATACAATAATAAGGCGTCCCAAATATTACATATTCAGCTGATCATGAAGCTAGTCGTTATAAAATGTTAGGACTAGCAAGAGTTTAGTCATACATGATCAACCCTAGGATCTGTTAATCATGTTACAGCCCGTAGGCAGACAGTAAGTAAAGTGCAACCGAGCTAACAGGTGCTCGTCGGCTAAACGCCTTAAAAGAATATTTTTACAATAGAATGGAAGAGCCAAAAATAACCCACTCGTTGCCTGGGTTCCGTCTAGTCGCCACCATCGGGCTGGATAGTCGGTAGATCCTCTGGAGCTGCTCCGAAATCTGGCCATACAAAACCAGCTGGGTCAGACCCCAGAAAGAGCAAGTGCCACAAAGGAAGCTTCACTTAGGAACTAAAACCAGCAATTAGCACAATTATAAATAAAGATAAGAACTGAAAATAAGAAAATACATCAGGATGATATATGACGAGATAACCAGGGAACTATTCAGATAGCCAGGTTACAATCCGTAAACCAAACAAGGACCGGGGTTGTAACCCTTCGTCTGAACAGAACTTGAAATTTTCACCATTTATCGGTAAAATAAATACAAGCATTCTGGTCATGCAGTAATCAGGATCATGGCAAGACTAGACTGGTTAGACTCTATCCAATCATTTCACGACAAATCAAGAATTACGGCTTGATACTTTAACTAACTACGGTTATCACAGGCCTACTTACTAGCAAGATGCAGTGAGATTACTGCACAGCCACAAGCCCTGCAGACCATCCAGGTTACCTGGGTTAAAAGAATTAGAGTTGAATTCAGGTGGGTACGTCGTCCAGAAAATACATGTACCCTTAGGTAGCTTGAAGGGTGCAACACATGACAGTGTGCTGGAAATGTGCCCTACTCGACGGCAGGCTACAGATCCGAAGGCATGCCCAGGTAACGGGATTGCCTGTAGCTGGAAGGTCTCTTCATGACTAATGTATTAATCTAGTTATTAGCCTTAGTCCATTTCAATAGGTACTCCTGACCGTGGTACTTAGGAGTCCCCTTCTAGACATGATGCATGACAGGATTGGATTATTTGTACAAGCACAATCGCCCATGGTGTCCAGATTAATTATACAGGTCATGTCATGTCAGGTAGCCGTCGCAACAGCTGATCAAGATATATCATGTCGGGTTTTTTCGTATTTCCCGTATTTCGTATTTATACTCGTATCTGGATTTTTGGCATGTATTTTTATTTTTCTCAACTTATGGAATTTCGGTATTTCTCGTATTTTGGGTTTTGACATGGCTAGGTTTTAATTGGTTTGGGTTGGTTTGGTTTGGTTTAATGTGTATTGGAACACCTTAGCCTATGCTCCACCCTCAACTCACCACATCACACCCTCATTAAAAACTCTACCAACAGTCTCTCTCTTCATTACTTCCTCCATTAATTTCTTCTTCTTCTTCCTCCACCCAACTCTCCACACCCATAGGCAAGTGCAACTTGCTTCTACAAGAGAGCCCATTTTATTGTTCCATTAGCTTCTCCTCATGTTTCTAAGACACATTAGAACTTTTCATTTTCTATTTTGAGGCTTTAAATCTTATAGATCTAGAAATTAGTTATTTTTGGATTTGGTGGTTTTGATCTATCAAACTTCTTTGTTTTCAAGTTTTGATGGTTCCATATGGTGGGAAATTTTCTTCTACCCAATTTTGACCTTTGAAAAGTTAGATTTGGACTTATTTTGACCAAGTTATGAACTTTGAAGCTTTGGGTTTAACCATGGAGTTCTTGCTGGTTTGGAGAAGACAGTGAGCAGTGTGCCGAGCTTTTTAGCTTACGCCACTGAGCTGCGTGTGCTCTTTAGCGCAGCGTACGCAGACTTGGGTACGCTTCCTGTTGGAAGCGTGTCTCTAGCGTACGCAGACTTGGGTACGCTTCCTGTTGGAAGCGTGTCTCTAGCGTACGCAGACTTGGGTATGCTTCCTGTTGGAAGCGTGTCTCTTGCGTACGCAGACTTGGGTACACTTCCTGTTGGAAGCGTGTCTCTTGCGTACGCAGACTTGAGCGTGCCCTGGCCCGAGCATACACAGACTTGAGTTTGCCCTGTCTTGAGCGTACGCAGACTTGAGCGTGCCCTGGCCTGAGCGTACGCAGACTTGAGCGTGTCCTGGCCTGAGCGTACGCAGACTTGAGCGTGCCCTGTCCTGAGCGTACCCAGACTTGAGCGTGCCCTATCCTGAGCGTACGCAGACTTGAGCGTGCCCTGGCCTGAGCGTACGCAGACTTGAGCGTGCCCTGTCCTGAGCGTACGCAGACTTGAGCGTGCCTTGTCCTGAGCGTACGCAGACTTGTGTGTGCCCTTGCTTAAGCGTACGCTGACTTGAGCGTACGCATGCCCCTTGCGTATGCTGTCTTGAGCGTACGCATGACCCTGGCGTACGCTGTCCTGAGCGTACGCTACCCCTTGTTTCCTTTCCCCCTTGGGTGCCTTGTGTCCCCATATTCCCTTTTTATGAATTTGCAGCCATTTTATATCCTTACGTATTTGATGTAAACTTGACATGAACCCGATATGATCATGACAGTATTTATGAATGTTAATCGGAACAAGGCTTACTGATGGAATTGCATGATTAGTGATCCGCCGTGGTGCACTCTTGACAAGTAATTTGACATGATAATTCATGATGGTGACCCATCGTGGTGCACCCTTGACAAGTAATCTTGACACGATAACCTTGATACGCTGTTGCGACGGCTAACTTGACATGCTAAGTGAATTCTTGACACCGTGGGTGATTGTATTGAATGTGCTTGTGTAAGCAACCAGTCTTGTCTCGCATCATGTCTAGGACATGTATTCCTGGTTACCACGGTCAGGGATTCATACCGAATCTGACTAGGTTAATGACTAGATTGATCAAGTAGAGCATATAGAGAGGTATTCCAGCTACAAGCAATCCCGTTATCTGGGCGCCTTCCTTGATGGACTTGTAGCCTGCCGACGAGTAGGGCACATTTCCAGCTCACTGTTATGTGGGGCACTACATGAAACGATTACTATACACACTGTCATGTGTTGCATCCAAGTCACCTAGCAAGGCATGATAACTCTAAGCTTGAACCTTGCGTCTGGATAACCTGGATAGTCTGTAGGGCTTGTGGCCGTAGGCATACCTTATTGCATCTTGCTAGTAACTAAGCTTGTGATAACCCTAGTTAGTTAAGTATCAAGCCGTACTCTTTGCTTGGCCGTGAATGATGGATGGAGTCCTATCTTGTCTAGTCTTGCCTAGATCAAGTGCATGGATATCTCCGAACATGCTTGTTTATGCTTTACTTTATCGATAATTGGTTCGAGGCTAAGTTCTGTTCAGGTGAAGGGTTATAACTCCGGTCCTTGTTTGGTTTACGGGTTGTAACTTGGTTACCAGAATAGTCCTTTAGTTATCTTATCGTTTATC
This sequence comes from Iris pallida, assembly GCA_029216955.1. Classification (NCBI taxonomy): domain Eukaryota; kingdom Viridiplantae; phylum Streptophyta; class Magnoliopsida; order Asparagales; family Iridaceae; genus Iris; species Iris pallida. The sequence continues at coordinate 7,306,672 of JANAVB010023800.1, forward strand.
ATCATGATCTCTTTAACTCATGTCTTATGTTATTTCATCTATGATTTATGTACTGACATGCTAGTTTTAGTTCTTAAGTGAAGCCTCCTTTGTGGTACTTGCTCTTTCTGGGGTCTGACCCAGCTGGTTTTGTATGGCCAGATTTCAGAGCAGCTACCAAGGATCTCCCAACCTTCCTGCCAGATGGTGAACACTAGAAGGAATCCCGGCAACGAGTGGATTTTATTTTGCTCTCCCACTCCCTTGTAAAAATATTCTTTTGAGGCGTTTAGCCGCCGAGCAAATGTTAGCTCTTTTGCAACTTTATTTACTGTCTGCCTACAGGCTGTAGCATGATTGATAAATCCTAGGGTTGATCATGTATGACTTAAACTCTTGCTAGTCTTCGTATTTTGTATGACTAGCTTCATGATCATCTGAATATGTAATATATGGGACGCCTTACTTTTTATGTCTGATGATCTACCATCTTGTTATATCTACTTGTTGCTTGAGATTGAGACACTAGGCTTGTTATTGACCTTAAGAGACTGATGGCTTGTAGTAAACCCTCATGTATCTAGACAGCCGTGACCGTATTGTGATGTGAGATTCACTTCAATGTACGTAGCTGGCTGTGTCTGTCCCCCGCTCTCCAGTATTCTGGTTCTGGGGCGTGACACGGTTTAAGTGGTGGCCCATGCAGGTCTTGTAGATCAAGATGTGTGAGGGTTTTACCGGATAGATGTCTCAATCAGCACTCGCCTTTGATCTCTACTCGTGCCTTCTGATCTTTCAGAATCCTTGACCTGATCACATGTTTATATCCTCGATCTATCATGGTCCTTTCTTATTGTTCCCTATGTCGTTTCCTTCAGCGGCATTGTTCCTGGTCCTACCGATCAGCGAGGCGAGCACCTCCAGTAGACCAGCAGCAACCTGGAGACCAAGCCCAGTACTCTGGAGTGGCCTCCCGAGTCATGCATTCCGGGGACCCCGAGCCCAAGTTCAGCCAGTCCAGCCTGCAGAGCCTGACGATGGCACCTTGGTGGGTCTCATCAGGACATTGCTTGCATCTCAAGATCGTCGGGGCGATGCCCTACACCAGGCAGTATAGTATGCCATGGGCCGTGTGGGTCATCAAGGGAACTGTGCGGCTAGCAGTTTCAAGCGCCTCAACCCTCCCTTCTTTGATGGGAGTGAAGACGCGATTGCAGCCGATGCGTGGCTCCAGGATATTGAGATTATCTTAGATGCGGCCAAGACTCCAGAAGGAGAGAAGGTAGCTGTGGTACGTCTACAGTTATTGGACCTAGCCCGCACCTGGTGGGCGATGATGGCAGTTGGTTTGGCGACGCATGTTCCGTGGGCGGTATTCAGTGACAAGTTTCAGATCAAGTACTTCGATGTTGTGGCTCGGCATGACCTACAGACGAAGTTCACCAATCTCAGGCAGATCAGCAGGACGGTCGATGGATATGCGGCAGAGTTTTCAAGACTGAGTCAGTTTGCTCCCACTTTGGTGGCAACCGAGTTTGATCGAGCGCAGCGGTTCCCGCAGGGACTCCACCTAGAGATCATTCTAGCAGTGGAGCAGTTTGAGCATCAGACCTTTGATGCTGTTTTGTGGGCAGCTAAGAGGCATGAGTATACCTCGCAGAGAATTGTAGACAGAACTGGAGGACGGAAGCGGTCCCATGGTCAGATGATCCAGTCTTCAGCCCCAGCCCCGACAGCTAGGGCCTTGACTATTGGGGCTCCGAGGAGGGCAGTATCAGTTACGTCGGTTCAGCATTCGACTCTGACGTATCCTCAGCAGCAGAAGCGGAGGCAGTCTTCCACAATAGGCGGCACTCATTGTGGGAAGCCAGGGCATGTAGTGTCAGAATGTCGTCGAGCACAAGGATTATGTTTGGCTTGTGGGGCACCAGATCACATGATAGGGTCCTGCCCACAGAGAGCCGGTTCATCCTTATCGGCCCAGACTAGTCCCTCAGTGAGGGGACCAGCACCAGTGCAGCAGCAGCAGTATCAGCCTCCGAGGCCATTGCCGCCTCAGGCTCAGGCATTCCAGCAGCAGCGACCGCAACAGTATGCCCAGGTCCAAGCTCAGGTTCAGAATCGCCAGAGAGGTTTCCAGCAGAGGGGACCAGCACCCAGAGGGCACGGTCAAGCGATGGCTTTGACCGTAGAGGAGGAGTTGGCATCAGGTGAGGTGGTGGCAGGTACCATTCTCGTCAACTCTTTTCCTACATCAGTATTATTTGATTCAGGTGCATCGTATTCATTTATATCTGCACGATTCGCGACACAGATAGGACTGGAGCCCGAGTCATTATCAGTAAGGCTCAATATACTTACTGGTAACGGACTTGTGGGTGTAGATAGGGTGTTTTCCTCGTATCGAATTATAGTCAGCGGTAGAGAGTTTTCTGCTAGGTTGATAGAGTTCCCGATGGCCGATTATGATGTGGTCCTAGGAATGGATTGGTTGAGGGACCAGTATGCTAGTATAGATTTCCATGTCGGCAAGATTATTTTTAGTATTTTCGGTGAGCCAGAGTTTTCATTTTCTCGAGGCGGAGTAGAACCTTCTTCCCCAGCATTACGGATGGCCGTAGCAGCAGCAGTTCAGTTTCCCAGAGTTGTAGAAGAGTTTCCTGACGTATTTTCCGAAGAGCTTCCAGGCATGCCCCCAGAGAGAGAAATAGAGTTCACTATCGACTTGATTCCAGGAACGGCACCAGTGTCAGAGAGAGTCTATAGGATGGCACCATCGGAGTTGGAGGTCCTGTACAAGATGATTGAAGAACTTAGAACCAAGGGATTCAATCGTGCTAGCGGATCACCTTGGGAAGCTCCGATGCTTCTTGTAAAGAAGAAGGATGGTACGTCAAGATTATGTGTTGATTATCGTACCTTTAACTCTGTAACCATTAAGAACAGATATCCTTTACCAAGGATAGATGATTTATTTGATCAGCTCAGGGGAGCGGCAGTATTCTCAAAGATTGACTTACGGTCAGGGTACCATCAGATCAGAGTCAGAGAGCAGGACATCCCGAAGACAGCATTCAGATCTAGGTATGGACATTGGGAGTTCCTTGTTATGCCATTTGGAGCGACCAATGCACCGGCCGTATTCATGGACCTCATGAATCGTATCTTCATGCCCTATTTGGACCAGTTCGTGATAGTGTTCATAGACAACATCTTAGTCTACAGCAAGAACGAGGCAGAGCATGAGCAGCATCTTCGTGTAGTTCTTCAGATTCTCAGAGAGCGCCAGTTGTACGCGAAGTTCAGTAAGTGCGAGTTTTGGTTGGATCGTATCTCGTACTTGGGTCATATCATCACCAGAGGTAGAGTGGAAGTTGATCCCCAGAAGATAGTGGCTATAGAGACATGGCCAGTACCTAGCACCGTTGCAGAAGTTCGGAGTTTCCTCGGATTGGCCGGCTATTACAGACGTTTTGTGTCAGACATTGCTCGAATTTCAGCACCACTGACGCAGTTGACCCGTAAGGATGTGCAGTTTGCTTGGAGAGCAGAGTGTCAGAGTTCATTTGAGAAGTTGAAGCAGAGATTGATGACGGCCCCCATTCTCACTCTAACCGACGGGACGGAAGTATTTTCAGTTTATTGCGACGCATCCGATAAGGGATTAGGATGTGGCTTGATGCAGCATGGTAAGGTAGTCGCTTATACGTCACGTTAACTTCGTGACCATGAGAGGAATTACCCAACCCTTGACCTGGAGCTAACAGCCGTAGTTTTTGCATTAAAAATTTGGAGACATTATTTGTATAGAGATCGGGTGGAGATTTTCACCGACCACAAGAGTCTGAAGTATGTGTTTACCCAGAACGATCTTAATATGCGTCAGAGGAGATGGCTAGAGCTACTTGTGGATTATGATATCAGCTTGCAGTATCATCCTGGGAAGGCCAACGTGGTAGCAGATGCATTGAGCAGGAGAGCCGGAGTTTATTTTCTAACGGCGCAGCCAGAGTTGTTGGCAGATCTTCAGAAGATGGGTATTGAAGTTGTTCTTCCTTCCAGTGTGGCATTTATGGCCAGTATGCAAGTTCAGTCCAGCATAGTTGAGAGGATCAAGTTAGCTCAGTCCACGGACTCTAAGCTTCAGCGGCTTAGGACCGAATGTGTGGCAGGAAAGAGACCAGAGTTATGCATTCATGAAGATGGTACACTCCGACATGGGAGGCGTCTTTGTATACCCAGTGGTGATATCAGACAGGAGATCATGGCAGAAGCCCACATCTCTCAGTATTCCATTCACCTCGGCGGTACGAAGATGTATCATGATATTCGGCATCATTTTTGGTAGAATGGCATGAAGAGGGAGATAGCCCGGTTTGTCTCTCGTTGTTTAGTTTGTCAACAAGTTAAGGCCGAACATCAGAGACCAGCTGGACTTCTTCAACCTTTACCGATCCCGGAATGGAAATAGGAGCACATTACCATGGATTTTGTAACTGGATTACCTAGATCCCCAGCTGGAAGGGATGCCATCTGGGTTATAGTTGATCGTCTCACGAAGGTAGCTCATTTTCTTCCTTTCAGAATCGGTCAGTCGACGGATCAGCTTGCAGAGATGTACCTCAGGCAGATAGTCAGATTACATGGAGTGCCAGTCAGTATTGTGTCCGATAGAGATTCAAGATTCTCCTTGCACTTTTGGTGGAGTCTTCAAGAGAGTTTGGGGACTCGTCTCAAGTTCAGTTTAGCATACCATCCGCAGACAGATGGTCAGTCAGGACGCACGATCCAGACTCTTGAAGACATGCTGCGGTCATTTCGGTGGTTCATAGGAAGATCACCTACATCTCGTAGAGTTCTCGTACAATAACAGTTTCCAGGCTAGTATCCAGATGACACCTTTCGAGGCCTTGTACGGCAGGAAGTGCAGATCTTCTTTAGCTTGGGACGATATCGATGAGAGGCAAATGCTTGGACCAGAGATGGTGATGCGGACTATTGAGGTGGTTAGACAAGTCCGAGATCATCTTCGAGTTGCCCAAGATCGCCAACGTCATTGGGCCGATTCTCTTCGGCGTCCCCTTGAATTTTCTATCGGCGACCACGTATTCCTTAGGATCTTGCCTACCCATGGCATCATTCGATTCGGCGTACGGGGAAAGCTCAGTCCTAGGTATATAGGGCCGTTTGATATTCTATAACGAGTAGGTGATGTATCCTATCGTCTCGCTCTTTCGCGTCGTTATATGAGGTACATGATGTCTTTTATATATCCCAATTATGACGGTATATCCCGGATCCGAGTCATGTCCTTGATCATTCGGAATTGGTTGTTGGTACCAACCTTTCGTATGAGGAGAGACCGATATCCATATTGGACCGGAGGGAGAAGATACTCAAGAACAAGACTATCAAGTTAGTCCGTGTTGCTTGGGGTTATCACTCTTTGGGTGAGTCAACATGGGAGCGTGAGGATGATATCCGATCGCGATATCCTGACCTGTTTGACTCGTAAGGTATAAGGTCTTCTTATGCCTTATGCTTAAGTTCCTTGCTTGCATGAATGATTGCTTGATTGACTACTAGTTCTGTATTGTCTGCTATTGATATAGCTTGCTCGACATCTCTAGCCTCTTGATTAAATTTTGAGGACGGAATTCTTTTAAGGTGGGTAGAGTTGTCACCCTTATTTTTCCGTATTTCCCGTATTTCGTATTTATACTCGTATCTAGATTTTTGGTATGTATTTTTATTTTTCTCAACTTGTGGAATTTCGGTATTTCTTATATTTTGGGTTTTGACATGGCTCAGTTTTAATTGGTTTGGGTTGGTTTGGTTTGGTTTAATGTGTATTAGAACACCTTAGCCTATGCTCCACCCTCAACTCACCACATCCTACCCTCATTAAAAACTCTACCAACACTCTCTCTCTTTATTACTTCCTCCATTAATTTCTTCTTCTTCTTCCACCCAACTCTCCACACCCATAGGCAAGTGCAACTTGCTTCTACAAGAGAGCCCATTTTATTGTTCCATTAGCTTCTCCTCATGTTTCTAAGACACATTAGAACTTGTCATTTTCTATTTTGAGGCTTTAAATCTTGTAGATCTAGAAATTAGTTATTTTCGGATTTGGTGGTTTTGATCTATCAAACTTCTTTGTTTTCAAGTTTTGATGGTTCCATGTGGTGGGAAATTTTCTTCTACCCAATTTTGACATTTGAAAAGTTGGATTTGGACTTGTTTTGACCAAGTTATGAACTTTAAAGCTTTGGGTTTAACCATGGAGTTCTTGCTGGTTTGGAGAAGACAGTGAGCAGTGTGCCGAGCTTTTTAGCTTATGCCACTGAGCTGTGTGCGCTCTTTAGCGCAGCGTACGTAGACTTGGGTACGCTTCCTGTTGGAAGCGTGTCTCTAGCGTACGCAGACTTGGGTACGCTTCCTGTTGGAAGCGTGTCGCTAGCGTACGCAGACTTTGGTACGCTTCCTGTTGGAAGCGTGTCTCTAGCGTACGCAGACATGGGTACGCTTCCTGTTGGAAGCGTGTCTCTTGCGTACACAGACTTGGGTACGCTTCCTGTTGGAAGCGTGTCTCTTGCGTACGCAGACTTGAGCGTGACCTGGCCTGAGCGTACGCAGACTTGAGCGTGCCCTGTCCTGAGCGTACGCAGACTTGAGCGTGCCCTGGCCTGAGCGTACGCAGACTTGAGCGTGCCCTGGCCTGAGCGTACGTAGACTTGAGCGTGCCCTATCCTGAGCGTACGCAGACTTGAGCGTGCCCTGGCCTGAGCGTACGTAGACTTGAGCGTGCCCTGGCCTGAGCGTACGTAGACTTGAGCGTGCCCTGGCCTAAGCGTACGCAGACTTGAGCGTGCCCTATCCTGAGCGTACGCAGACTTGAGCGTGCCCTGTCCTGAGCATACGCAGACTTGAGCGTGCCCTGGCTTGAGCGTGATTGTATGGAATGTGCTTGTGTAAGCAACCAGTCTTGTCTCGTATCATGTCTAGGTCATGTATCCCTGGTTACCACGGTCAGGGATTCATACCGAATCTGACTAGGTTAATGACTAGATTAATCAAGTAGAGCATATAGAGAGGTATTCCAGCTACAAGCAATCCCGTTATCTGGGCGCCTTCCTTGATGGACTTGTAGCCTGCCGACGAGTAGGGCACATTTCCAGCTCACTGTTATGTGGGGCACTACATGAAACGATTACTATGCACACTGTCATGTGTTGCATCCAAGTCACCTAGCAAGGCATGATAACTCTAAGCTTGAACCTTGCATCTGGATAACCTGGATAGTCTGCAGGGCTTGTGGCCGTAGGCGTACCTCATTGCATCTTGCTAGTAACTAAGCTTGTGATAACCCTAGTTAGTTAAGTATCAAGCCGTACTCTTTGCTTGGCCGTGAATGATGGATGGAGTCCTATCTTGTCTAGTCTTGCCTAGATCCAGTGCATGGATATCTCCGGACATGCTTGTTTATGCTTTACTTTATCGATAATTGGTTCGAGGCTAAGTTCTGTTCAGGTGAAAGATTACAACCCCGGTCCTTGTTTGGTTTACAGACTGTAACTTGGTTACCGGAATAGTCCTTTAGTTATCTTATCGTTTATCATCATGATCTCTTTAACTCATGTCTTATGTTATTTAATTTATGATTTATGTACTGACATGCTGGTTTTAGTTCTTAAATAAAGCCTCCTTTGTGGCACTTGCTCTTTCTGGGGTCTGACCCAGCTGGTTTTGTATGGCCAGATTTCGGAGCAGCTACCGAGGATCTCCCAACCTTCCTGCCAGATGGTGAACACTAGAAGGAATCCCGGCAACGAGTGGGTTTTATTTTGCTCTCCCACTCCCTTGTAAAAATATTCTTTTGAGGCGTTTAGCCGCCGAGCAAGTGTTAGCTCGTTTGCAACTTTATTTACTGTCTTCCTACGGGCTGTAGCATGATTGACAAATCCTAGGGTTGATCATGTATGACTTAAACTCTTGCTAGTCTTCGTATTTTGTATGACTAGCTTCATGATCATCTGAATATGTAATGTATGGGACGCCTTACTTTGTATGTCTGATGATCTACCATCTTGTTATATCTACTTGTTGCTTGAGATTGAGACACTAGGCTTATTATTGACCTTAAGAGACTGATGGCTTGTAGTAAACCCTCATGCATCTAGACAGCCGTGACCGTATTGCGATGTGAGATTCACTTCAATGTACGTAGCTGGCTGTGTCTGTCTCCCGCTCTCCAGTATTTTGGTTCTGGGGCGTGATACGGCCAGTGGGAAGGGAGGGGCATGCGGCCAGGGGGACGAGGGCGCATGCGGCTCCAAGATGTTGGGCCTCATGCGGCCAGCGGAAGAGTAGGCTTCATGCGGCAAGGGAGGAAGCAAGTTCATGCGGCAAGGGAATGACGGGCGCATATGCGGCTTAATTAGGAGAAAAGTCCATGCGGCTAGATCTGGGTTCTCATGCGGCTCGAGGATCAGGGCCTATGCGGTCCGCAAGTGCTAGAGTTCATCCGGATCAAGGAGATGGGCGCATATGCGGCCGATGGGGAATGAGCCCATGCGGCTGAGGAAGTGAGATCCAGCCTATGCGGCTGAGAGTCCCATGCGGCCGAATCACTTGCCGCATGAGTTACCATGCGGCCAAGTCAAGCCCATGCGGCCAGGACTGTCGTATGAAGGCTCATGCGGCTCGGAATCACTTGCAGCATGAATATTCATGCGGTCAAGTCTAGCACGGTTCTTCTTCTCCAAGCTTTCGAGAAGAAGAATACCAAGAATCCATGCTTCCAAGCTCCATGAAACCTTCATCCGAAGTCCAAATTTGAACTTCCATTGGTCAAAATAGGGTAGAACGAAATGCTCTACAATATGGAACCATCAAAACTCAGAAATAACAAGGTTAAGTAGATCAAACCCAAGAAATTCAAAAATAAAATAAACTTAGATCTAAAATAATCTAGCTATGGAAATTAGAAATGTTAAGTACTAAAGTAAGTTAAAATGCTGTAAGGAAGAGAATGAAGCAATAAAATTAGAGTTCCTCTATGAAGCAAGTTGCACTTGCCTAGACCTCTCTCTCCCTCTCTCTGGTAGGTGAAGAAGTAAATGAGGAAGAAGAAGATGATTAAATGAAGAAAGAGAAGGAAGAATGGCATTAAATATCAAAGGTGGTGGTAGGTGGGGGTTCACCTTGGGTTCATCATGAACCCAATCAAAACCAAGCCAAGCCGAACCAACCAACCCGAACCAGGAATAAACAAAGCCAAGCCATGAAGGAAACTAAGCAAGGAAATCATGCAATAAAATAATAAATACGTACACGTATTCCAAAATATGTAATACGAACCACAGGCATTACAACTCTACCAACCTTAGAAGAATTCTGTCCTCGGAATTTAATCAAGAGGCTAGAGGGGAAATGACAAGCTATAATAATTACAAGCAAGCTATAACTAGACAATCAATCAATCATGCAAGCAAGGAATTGAAGGCATGAGGCATAAGGAAGACATTATACCTCATGAGTCAAACAAGTCGGGATATCGCGATCGGATATCATCCTCACGCTCCCACGTTAACTCACCCAAAGAGTGATGACCCCAAGCAACTCGGACTAACTTGATAGTCTTGTTCTTGAGTGTCTTCTCTCTTCGGTCTAATATAGTCATGGGCCTCTCCTCATACGAAAGGTTGGTACCAACAACCAATTTCGAATGATCTAGGATATGGCTCGGGTCCGGGATATACTGTCTTATTTGGGATACATGGAATACGTCATGTACCTTGCTTAGCGACGGCAGAAGAGCGAGACGATAGGATACATCTCCTACTCGCTCCAGAATGTCAAACGGTCCTATATACATAGGACTAAGCTTGCCCCGTACGCCGAAACGAATGACGCTACGGTTAGGCGAAATCCTCAGGAATACATGATCGCCGACCGAAAACTCGAGAGGGCACCGATGAGAATCGGCCCAATGGCGCTGGCGATCTTGGGCAACTCGAAGATGATCTCTGACTCTCCTGACCACTTCAACTGTCTGGGCAATTATTTCTGGACCGAGCATCTGTCTCTCTCCAACATCATCCCAGGCTAACGGGGATCTGCACTTTCTACCATACAGTGCCTCGAACGGTGCCATCTGGATACTGGCCTGGAAACTGTTATTGTACGAGAATTCCACCAGGTGCAAGTGATCTTTCCATGAACCACTGAAGTCAAGTGTGCAAGATCGCAACATGTCTTCAAGAGTCTGGATTATACGCTCCGACTGTCCATCTGTTTGCTGATGATATGCTGAACTGAACTGGAGATGAGTTCCCAAACTCTCTTGTAAGCTACGTCAAAAGTACGACGTGAATCTGGAATCTCGGTCCGAGGTGATATTGACTGAAACATCGTACAATCTGACAATCTGCCTGAGGTACATCTCTGCTAACTGAGCTGTCGACTGACAAACTCTGAACGGAAGAAAGTGAGCAACCTTCGTGAGCCGATCCACTATAACCCAGATAGCATCTCTACCAGCTGGGGATCTAGGTAATCCAGTCACGAAATCCATGGTTACATGCTCTCACTTCCATTCTGGAATCGGTAAGGGCTGAAGAAGTCCAGCCGGTCTCTGATGTTCAGCTTTAACTTGTTGACAAACCAAACACCGAGAGACAAACCGGGCTATCTCTCGCTTCATGCCATTCCACCAGAAATGCTGCCGAATATCATGGTACATCTTCGTACTGCCGGGATGGATGGAATACTGCGAACTGTGCGCCTCTGACATGATCTCCTGCCGGATATCTCCGCTGGGTACACAAAGACGCTTACCTGTCGGATATCTCCGCTGGGTACTCTTATGATTGTGTGTAGACCATCCTAAGTTGAGGACATAGTCACAGGGGTCACAGTAGGGTGGATGTGTCCGGGAGCGAGAAGGTGTGGAGGATATTTTAGGATCTTGGAGATATAACATTTGCATATTATTACTCTAATGTTCTTGTAGAGATATAGATACGAGCTATGTTGCACGAATACTCTGACAAGTGTACGGATACAAACACAAGATATGAATATTTTTGAATAGTTACAAAAATATGTTGTACAAAATACGAACATGGTATGGATACAGACACCAGTATTTTCATGTGTCTCCATACATACAACATAGGGTATGACATGCCTTTCATATCTAACACGAAGATTAGATCAAAAGTTACCAAATACTATCATGTTCCCTAGGAAGCACATACACTCCAAAATGAGTTCTCAGTGTCATGATCATACCAGACATGTGTGGGGCATGGTACACGGCACGGACAACTAAAAAATACTGTATACTACCAAAATAAGTCATATCAGTGACGAAATTAGCGACGCCAACGTAAAATGTCGCTAATATTTCTGGAATTAGCGATGCCAATAGTAAACATCACAATACGTCGCTGATAGCGACAAACAGCGACATATTACGACTACCTTTAGTGTAATAAAAACCAACGTCGTTGATATGTCGAAAAACGTTGCCAGTTTTATTAGTTCAGCGATGTTTAGCGTCGCAAAGCTTTTGGCATCACAGAATATTAGAAATACATCGACGCTTTGCGACGTATTTACAGACGTCGCTAACTTGCTTCTAATAGGGTTCTTTGGTTCGATTTTTTATTTCTCCCTCTCACAAAATATTTTGTTCCCGTCCCTCTTCCTCCGACCTCGACGACAGCCCGACCCCCTTCCCTCCGGCGCAACTCAAACCCCTTTCCTCCGCCTCCGGTCGACGTCCCTCCTCCTCCTCCTCCACCGCGAGCCCCTTCTCCTCCTCCACTGCGAGCTCCTCCTTCTCCACCACCGAACTTGTCCTTCTCCTCCTCCTTCTCCACCACCGCGAGCTCCTCTAAATTTAAACCCTAACCCTAATTGAGGTGTTTTTCGTGTCCAAAATGGACACGGAGACACATTACGACCATGTGTTCACTGATACACTGTGTTCGTGAGGTTTTGGACACTTTGTGTCCATTTGTTGGACACGTGGACACCCCCAAGCATGCATATATATGTATTTCACCTCTGTACACTTAATCCTCGACTTACACTTGTGTATATTCGTATTAATTTGGATTTGCATATTGGATTTGGGTTTTGATATAGTGTTTGATACATTGTTTCACCTTGCAACATTCCTACACTTAGAGACGTTTAGTACACAACTAATTATTTTATCCTAGTTCGCAAGTGTACTTTTGGGTAATCTAGGTTTATTAGTTTACCAATATCCCCAATGGCCGAAGATTTTAAGGATCGCTGCATTGAAAAAAATGATAGCAACACCTACTTGAAAAATAACAAACCACTATACAAGAATCAAGAAAAAAAGAAAATGGTATTTTATGGTGACTTTGTCACCAGAAAAAATTCCAGTATATATTAATTGACTAATACAAGATGAATTACAATATTTGTTGGATCATTTGTCTCAAGATCCAATACTCAAAAATCACAAGAAGAAGAAGAAGATAAGAATAAAATGACATCACTCAACACCCTATGACAACTCCATGAATAAAGTAGACGATCCTCCATACAAGTCTTTCTTCATCTATTGTCTTAAAGTGTGAGTTCTACAGTATGGTTCTCTTTATAGAATTGGTAGGCTATCTCCTTGAATCTCCTCAATGAAAACACATAGATGACATTCCCTTATCCTTCATAAATAGGCCAAGAAAAACATAATTAGGATATGAAAACCCTTATTAGCCCGCCCAATCATGGTCATCCAAATCCAAACTAATACGAAAATACACATATGTATTTCACCTTGTATTGCATTGGCTTGGCTTGATTTGGTTGGAGGCAGCAAGGTTTGTTGTTGGAATATAGCAGTAGCATTTAGTAGCAGGGACTTGTGTCTTATTTTAGACAACAAAGATTTCCTATTTTTACAGGTAACATGGCAACATGTGTAAGGGAGCATATAGGTGTGGGTTTGTGTTTGAAATGGAGTGTCACAAGAGTAAGGCGTGAGCATGTGTTAGTATTTTGAGCTGTGGGAGTGTTTGTTCTATTGAGGTTAGTACCAACTGGAAAGTTAGTTAAAAGAACCTGGGAACTATGGTGTGGTTGTATACATCATGTATATGTATGTGTGTGCTAGTGGGAGAAAGGGGGATGGTTAACTAGTACCAGGTAAACGTCGGTAAATCTGCAAAACTTTTCAGGGTACCGACATTTACCGACGTCCTTATACGTCGAAGAACGTCGGTAAACGTCGGTGAAGGTCGGTAATAATCCCAAGAATTATCGACATTTAGTGACATTTTAAACGACAGTAAACATCGGTAAATTCCTAGGATTTTACCGACGTGTAGCGACTTTAAACACGTCGTTAAACCACCGACGATACGACGGTAGACGTCGGTAATATACCGACGTATATATACGTCGGTAAACGTCGGTACTTGCGACGTTTGGCGACGTTTTAAAGATCAGCGACTTACGTTTTCGCGACAAGTCCAAAACGTCAGTAATTGCGTCGGTAAATATTATTAGCGACGAAATTTGTCGTTTTAGCGACGTCTTTAGGCGTCGCTAAAATGACTTATTCTGGTAGTGGTAGGACATGCCCAAATAGGTATCATGTCGTCATGACGTATTGTATTCATGCCCGTGGAATGTAATATCTTTTTGACAGGAGGTTCCAAGAAGGTTACTTAGCTAATTTGTTCTTTGTTGCTCAAGAGGATGTTGATAGAATGAAAATAATTAGCTTGTAGAATTTATCTCAACAAACTTAACCTTCTTGCAATTTTAGAAAGTAAAAAGAACATAACTAAATTTTTCTTACCAAGTTCATCAACTAGAGTTATATACTACAATTTATTCTCTGTCATCTTATTTATACGATTCTGCACTGGTAGCTTTCTTGAGCCAGTTTCATCGACAAGTTTTGAGCTTTACTGCACCCATTAACCATTTCAATGTATGTATTGCATTTAGTTTATTTATGGTTGTTGTGGTGAAAATTGCAAACTTTGGCATGTAGGCCAAGTGCTGGATGGTATTCCTGTTAACATTCTGCAACTTTGGCATGTAGGTTATTTATTCCCAAAGTCCTACATCATTGTGACAGCTAGAAAAAAAGGAGGGGGGCAGGAGTTCTTGCCAACATGAAGGTGTCCTTTACCAATATAGAAAATTTCTCTCCAAAAGTTAATAAATTGAGAAGTCAATTGCCAAAAAGAATAGTGCACCAGAGAAACTATAGTGGAATTAGCTTACCTTCACTTACTAGATATGAACAAGATCTCTTGCAAGACTAACTACTTTCTATTCCTTCACCATGTTTTCTTCTTGATTAGCTAACTATGTGTGTTGTTAGCAAGATGTGTAAGTACTATAGCAAGATAAATTTGTTCGCAGGGGTATGAGTTAACTTAATTCTCAAACAAATAAATCCGACTTCATGTTAAGATGTAAATTGTTTCTATCATGACAAACTGATTGTAACTTGGCAACAATTAATAAAAAGGAGAGACACAAGTTTGAATATCATCTTCATCAACAGTTTCAAAAGATATAACTATAAAGCATACTGGGCACGGTTGGAAATGATAACAATATACAAAAATAATTTAACTCTTCATTTTCCAGATGAATCTGAATATAAATGACAGGTCGAGTGTATTACAGATATCTTGTACACACCGGGCCAATGAATCTGCTCTATATAACCTTATAGTTTCTTGCAAATACTTTGCAAGATTATACTATGGATATGCTCTATAAGTGTTGGATCAGTGTCTTCTATATTAGCCTTGACGAGTAGTGGATTAGTATCAACTAAAAAAGGATGAATTCTAGTTTCTACAAGCTCACGATCATAACCAACTCGAAGATTGTTTGGCTTTTGTTTAGACTTTTGTTTCAGAATGCAAGCATTGGAAAATTGTTCTGTGCTACCAAAAGAATCCTTTTCTTTAGATGAAAATTATGGTGATATAGAGAGCATTTTGTACTATATTTTAGCAAGGTAAGGTTCCATTAACAGATATTACCAAAATTTGTAATCAAGTTCTATTAACTTTTCCTATAAAGTGGTTCTTATTGGTTTAACCAGAGAATATAGACAAAGATCAATGGCAGGATTTATGAAATTATTGGCACAATAACTTTTAAAAAGTACTCATTAGATATACTGTGCATTTTGGAAAATTTCCTAAAATAACTAGTGTATTGTGTTGTGTCCCCTTTAGCATAAAAAGAAAGGTAATTAAAATTTGACCCCCTTTTGATCGGTTATCCTGATTCAGTCTGAACACATTAGCAGCAATGACACCTGACAAGTAACAAGCTATATACAATGCCAACAAACTCAGTGTCAGCTGCAACAATTGGCTTCCATATTGTGTAGCCTCCTTATCTTCTTCTAGGGTTTATTACCTTTGTCATATGAATTTATTTGCACTATGAAAAAAAATCTTCTTGTGGATTACTCAAAAGTGTTCCATCTCATACTGTGTTTTAGTTTTCCTAATCCTTGAAGCAATTAAAAAGTTGCAATAACATATGTTTTCATCATCTCAACCTTGTGTTAATTTTTTTTACTGTTGTTCTCGGTTTATACATGTTAGATGCACCTGTGAACAGGTATTGTCTACACGCCTTGGAAGGAAGCTGGAGGAATAATCAAGCTTGATGCAAATGAAAATCCATATGGTCCTCCTCAATAGGTAAGTTGCTTCACATTATTTGAGGGATCTCTTCTCATTCAGGTATCTCTTCTCATTCAAATTTCACACTGTACTGCAAGTAGTTCATTCACAACCAATGTTGGTTAATATGAGTGGTAAGATTTTGGTTAAACAAGAATATTAGGAACAAATCTAACAGCTAGCTAACATTAGGAACAAATCTAATATTAGGAACAAATCTAATAGTTGAGACTTAACTATTGTTATTCCCATTAAGTAACACATGCTATTAATTATAATTTATTATTATGGGTCATTATACATATCCAAATCTACAATTTCATCTCCTTTCAGTTTTTCCCCATTCGTATCAGATTATACATTATACATATTTAAATTTATAATTGAACCAGAACACACATATTTGCTTGAGCATGCTGGAAGCTCAGGAAGCATAAGCACTTTGAGCAGCTACAAACAAGAATTCACAGAACTCTATAATTTCTACTTGACTCGTCCAAACCTCCAACAATATCACAAAAATCTATTGCTCAGCAAGTAAAAGTGAATGTTCCTAGTATGTGAAATGGATCTATACAAACAATTAATTTCTTCCTTTTAGCAACTTTATAACCAAACACTTCCTAGACAACAAGAGGTTCTCCATTTACACAATCCAACTGGGGATTTCAGCGCGAAACAATTTCTTCGACCGCATGAATTATCCAGATGATAGCGACCAAGAGAAGTGCATAGTTAGCGATATGAAGCCACGGAAGTGCACTTCTTTCTGCTTCAGTTTCAACCCCTGGTGATTCACTCATCCTTGTTGGCTGCAGCAGTAGGTAATGAACTATGCAGGTAAGTAAGCAGTCTTGAATATGTATGCATGAATCATTATTCCAGAAGAACTATGTTGGTTTTATGAACTCTTGATTTAGGACTGATGTCAATGGCGAATGTTGGACGTGATACCAACGGATCACAGTTCTTCATCACAACTGTAACAACTAGCTGGTAGTTTAACTTTTCCATTGTTATCAGTAGATGCGGTGCGCACTTGATTGTTAGTTTTGGCTTGTAGGTTGGATGGAAAGCATGTGGTCTTTGGTAAGGTGCTATCTGGAATGGATGTGATATACAAAGTCGAGGCAGAAGGAAGACAAAAGGGAACACCGAAAAGCGAGGTTGTGATTGCAGACAGCGGTGAACTTCCTCTATGATGCTGTTTAAGCAGCTTCTCAGAGATAATAAGTCTCTTTCTTTTTTACAATAAGCATTTAATGATTAAATAGTTGATGTTTCAGATTTTAGTAGAATACTCATTTTGTAGCCAAATCTGGATGAGCTGATACTGTGCTTGAGTTCTGCAAATATTATTGGCACATTAGCAATCAAATGCTGTAACTTATCTGAGTCAGTTTGGTTTCATAGGTGATATTTCTTCGGAAAAGATCTACCAATACAGATATCATGCATTAGGATCCAGTTAGTGAGGGGAGAATAAATTCCGAGTCTTTGAAGACTTTCCTAAGGGGTGCCATTAAGTAATTGTGTGTATTTTCCCTATTTATCTTTAATATCGATTCAAGTTGTCTTGTTATGCTCTCTCTTGTAACTGACAGCAATGGATGTTGCTTATTATTTGTAATATTGTTTGAGTGACAAAACTGTGTAAGATCTTGTTTAATGGAATAATGTTGATCGTAATTTTGCCTGTATTTTTTATATGATCCAAATTTTGTATATGTTCATGTGCATGAAGAAATGAATTTGGTTCTTAGGCTCAATAGAGCCATAATTTTTTTTAATTTTTTTTTCCATTCCTAACAGTTATCACCGTAAGTAAAAAAAAATCCTAACAATAAACAAGTGTGAAAATTTAGTTTTCCAACGGTTTTTTACTGTTAGGAAATTTATTTTTCCAACGGTTTTTTCCGTTAGGAAATTTATTTTTCCAACGGTTTTTTTCGTTAGGAAATTTATTTTCCCAACTATTTTTAACAGTTAGGAAAATTATTTTCCTAACGGTTTTTTTCCATTAGCAAAATTCCCCACGTCGTACTACCAACGGTAAAAAACCGTTAGTAATAATTTTTCTAACGCTTATAGTCGTTAGGAAATGACTGTTTTGGTGTAGTGCATATCCTTCTTAGTGTATCATTGACCGTTATTGATTGTTAGAGAGTCGAGAGGGGAAATACTCAGTAAGTACGTGAATAAACCCATTTATTTTTATTGTGGATAGCTAAGTCATACATCCCACGTATGAGTTAGCCGTACCCTGTTATTGTGGATAGCCATCGTATGTTGTGCCATATTAGCCCAGCCATTCACGTATTAAAAGGTATTTCACACACACATAGTGGTTCCTATTTTTCCTTCATCTAGTCCATTATCTTGTTAGTTCATATCTTGTTAGTTTACATCTTGCCAGTTTATATCTTGTTAGATCCCATCTTGCGCTAGTTCAAATCTTGATCGTTCATACCTTGATAGTACTAGTTCTTTATATACTCTTTGCCATCATCATTTTTTGTTGTTCTAATTTATTTTAGACTAACAACATTAATTGCAATATGGTTGTACTCTGCTCCTTTCCTGACTGGATCGTTGTTATAGGTGAGGATGACGTGTCTAGTTTTGCGATAGGGACCATATGAGGGGGAGATAGAGACTCGAAGGCCAAACAATAGAAGACAAGTTAGAAGTGTGGTAATTTTCTATAATTATAAAAGCTTACATTATATTCTTCAAATGTAAAACTTCTATATTTTGTAAAGTTAATTTAGTTGTTGTGAATGAGCATTTAGTATTTATGAGCACTTTGTTTATTGTGGGCTAGACAGCGTACTACCGCCGATACCGCGGCGTAGGCTGGGCTTGGACACGTCTCGTATCGAAAAAGCGGGTGCGGTTCGTGACATTAATATTAAAATTAATTTTTGATTTAACTTTTAAACTAGATTTAAATTCACAACTTAAAAATAGTTAATATTAAAATTAAATTTTTGATTTAAAATTTATAATATTATTGAAACTATTATTAATATTAATACTACTGTTACCGGACCATATTCTGTTCGACTGGTAGCCCATCCGTTAGAAATGATATAGTTCGATGCGGCCGGTTTGACCCATACCTGCAGAATTCCCGAATTCAATTGATCAAATCAAAAAGTTTTATTTCAGTAGCTTCTTTTACAAATAACTACCATCATCACGTATTATTTTTTACACTACGCACGTGAAAGGATCGAGCTCAAATAGTTCTAGCGTACGAGTTTAGACGAACACTAACCAGTCCGAGCAACGTGACAACAGCTCTAATACAGTGACATTGCTGTTAATTTAAAATTTATAATATTATTCAAACTGATATTAATATGAAAATTAAAATTTATTTTTGATTTAACATTTAAATTAGATTTAAATTTACAACTTAAAAATGGTTAAAGATAAAATTAAATTTTTGATTTAAAATTTACAATATTATTGAAACTAGTATTAATATTAACACTACTGTTAACGGACCATATTCTGTTCGACTGGTTGCCCATCGGTTCGGAATGATATAGTTCGATGCAGCCGGTTTGACCCATACCTGTAGAGCCCCCGAATTCAATTGATTAATCAACAAGTTTTTGTTTCAATAGCTTCTTTTACTAATAACTACCATCATCACGTATCATTTTTTATATTACGCACGCGAAAGGATCGAGCTCGACTAGTTCTAGCGTATGAGTTTAGACAAACACTAACCGAGCCCGAGCAACGTGACATCAGCTAAGTTTCTAATACAGTGACATTACTTTTACTTTAAAATTTACAATATTATTCAAACTAATATTAATATTAAAATTAAAACTAATTTTTGATTTAACATTTAAACTAGATTTAAATTCACAACTTAAAAATAGTTAAGTTAAAATTTAATTTTTGATTTAAAATTTATAATATTATTGAAACTAGTATTAATATTATCACTACTATTACTGGACCATATTCTGTTCTACTAGTAGCCCATCGGATCGAAATGATATAGTTCGATAGGGTCGGTTTGACCCATACTTGCAGAACCCCCGAATTCAATTGATCAAATCAACAAGTTTAATTTCAATGACTTCATTTACTAATAACTACCATCATCACGTATCATTTTTTACATTACGCACGCGAAAGGATCGAGCTCGACTAGTTCTAGCATACGAGTTTAGACGAACACTAACTGAGCCCGAGCAACGTGGCATCAGCTAAGTTTCTAATACAGTGACGTTATTGTTAATTTAAAATTTACAATATTATTCAAACTAATATTAATATTAAAATTAAAATTAAATTTTGATTTAACATTTAAACTAGATTTAAATTCACAACTTAAAAATAGTTGAAGTTAAAATACAATTTTTAATTTAAAATTTATAATATTATTGAAACTAGTATTAATATTAACACTACAGTTACCGGACCATATTGGAGAGTGATGCCGGAGGGGCCAACAAACCACATAGATTAGTTTGACCGTAGAGAAGCTCGTGGCTCGTACTGCGGAAATTCTGCTGTCCTTCTCCGCGTACAAGTTTGACGAAGCCGCCTTCTCTTTTGCTTGTTATAGGCCTGTGTAAAATTTTATTTTGTCTTATTCTAATACTTTATTTTTTCTATTACAAAATTTTATGTATACTTGGTTAATTTCTATTGATGTTTTCCCTTTTTATAATACAGTAAAAAATTTCTAAGCGTGCTGCGCATTCTGAAGTGCGACGTGAGTAATAAAACTTTCGTGAGACACTTGGAGTTTCTTCTGGTGCTGGAAGAACTCAACATTAACTACTGCCTCTATATCACGTCGATTGGAATATTTTTTGCCGGCAATTATTACTACCATCTGGTTAAGCTAAAGAGGAACATGCCCCCTCCATATTTTATGGTCAGGAATAGATTCGTGCTAAACACGTTCAACGAGATGGAGGGAAAGGTCATGGCCGATTCAATGCCGCATCTCGAGCACCAGAGATGGGCTCAGGCATATTCAACGGAGACACGCTGCGATCTATCATATGCAACTACAAGAGTCTTCGCGTGCTCGACATACGTGGGTGCTTCAACGTATACCTCAAGGACGACCTCAGGAAAATTGGTGATTTAATACAGGCGTTTAAACGACCCTTTGATGAGGAACGTGGATACGAGATGTATAATGATTTAGACCTCATCAATCAGTCCTGGGGTGAATGGTTCTTCTGACATTAGCATGTATGCATGCATTTCTTTGTATTTTTCATATTTATATGATATCAATATTTTGTCCTCAATGAAATTGGTTATTAATGTTAAAGTGCTATTAATATTCTTAGTCTGGGTATCATCTGATCTATTGATATCCTTCATTTTGGAGAAATTGCAAAATTATCCAAATTAATGTTCTTAGACCATGTGGAGATGAATTTTGACGGTGCAAATAGCCCTGATACTGACTGTATCAGTGATTAACATTACAAATTTATTGAACTCATTTGGAGTTCATTTCATCCATACAAAATTACTTTGGAAGTGTTTTTGTTCACCCACCAAAGTTGTTTTCACCTTTAATTTGACACATGTCAAATTTTTTAGTAGAGAGTGAACAAACACCCTAGTATTTGTGGATGAACAAAAATGAACTCTTAACATTAACACAACATCTCAGTGTAATCATATCCAATAGATTTTGACGTTTTCCCACACAATGATGACATTTTACCTTCTTCAAGATGAATTTTGGCGGTGCAAATTCCACTCATATTTATGATATCAGTGCCATTCACCATAATTAATGGTGATAGACATTTATACAAGAAGAGTGGTGTTTGGAATCGGATACGCCCTCCTGCGTTCCGATACCGTGTCTGAGATGTTGCCACAACGAAAACTTAGGCCAACCCACCTGAAATAACCAACTCCCGTCTAACGGATACCAAGCACAGATAAAGACAAGTATATGGCGGTGACTACATCACCTGGATAAATCCCAATCTCTATAACTTAGATAAAATTACAAGATTGACAAAAACTAATGTTGAACCCTTTGCCCTAATAGGTTCAATCCCCTCACCACACTCAAGAAGAAAAGAAAGATTACAATTGAAATCGCTCACCAACCCGTAGCAATCTTCCTGACCAAAGTTGATGACCCCTCGATTAGATCTCTTCTTCCTTCTGTCTTGGATGGCGAAGTCCTAAGTACAAAGTACGGAACTTTCTCTTAGATTTCCTGTGGACGAGCACCTCGAATCTCCACTTTTGTGTTGTGCTTTGTGACTCCACCCTCACCCCATATATATAGGATAAAAAAAATCTATTTTAGGTCATAATAGGATTTCTTAAATAGGAAGCCCTCAAATAAGAATCCTACTACACCTAAAATAGTCCATCAATATCTTATTTTAGATTATAATATGATCTCTTAAATAGAAAACCATCAAATAAGAATCCTA
This sequence comes from Iris pallida, assembly GCA_029216955.1. Taxonomy (NCBI): domain Eukaryota; kingdom Viridiplantae; phylum Streptophyta; class Magnoliopsida; order Asparagales; family Iridaceae; genus Iris; species Iris pallida. The sequence goes on from JANAVB010023800.1 coordinate 7,328,825, forward strand.
TTATATCTAAAATAGCCCAACACCAATTATGGACATCTAAATCAAATTAAATTAAATATTTAATCAGATTTGGACTCCATAAATATGCTATTACCAAATCCAGACTGGACTCCAATAATCTCTCCCTCCAGTCTGATGAGAAGGTGTTGACCCCATGGCTCCTCAACTGGACTCCATGCCTGTCGTCATACGACAGAGTTCCTGCTCCCCTATGCCACGGATCTTCGATCTTCCGAGCTGATTTGCATCTTCCTTTGTCTCTAACTCCTCGACCGTCACGTCGACGCTAGCTGTCATTCGTAGCACCTCTTGCACTACTGGGCTCCTTTCGATATCAATAAAACGATCAAGACCGAAGTCCCTGATGATCAGCCTCACCGCAAGTCTCGGCTGTCTGTCCCTGACTTCTGTCTTCCACCGGAAAGTGTTATTATTTCGACGAGCTTCTTTATCCATGGCCAGCTCAACCAAGCAGACGGTACGGTCCTCCTGATATTCGAACTCCTGAACCTGCCCACCTTCGTGTCTGAACTTGAAGCTCCCCCATACACATGCGTCCTCGAGCAGAACATCACGTACTGTGCATGCCGTCGATGACCCACAGCTTCCTCTGAAGATTGAGTTTGCTGCAAACCTTAATCTCTTTCCTGGCTTCGAACTGTTGAAATCGATGTCGCTCCGTAAATCTTTGGCAAACCACCCATCGCCAAAATTGGATCCGTAGAGCAATCCCCACCTGGAGACCGACCAGCTGCCACAGGACCGACAGACTGACCCTCAATCTTTATGTCACCACCATCCGTCGCTTTGTCACGACGAACCAAATCTTCTGTATCCCTCAAAGCACGTAGAAGCCCCTCCTCAGCAAGTTCTCGACGATCCACCTCCTCTCGAGCACCCCTTAAGCTTCCATCCAGTATCTGTGGCCTACCTGTATATCTCAGCGGTTTGAGCCTGTACATGCCATAGCACAAACTTTCTGAGCTAGCTGTTGGAAACCCTTCGCAAGCATCCAATCTTTGTCTCCAAACAGACTGCAACAGCCATCATCTGCCAACCTCCCTACCGAAACCAAGTTATAGCGCAAAATCGGTACATGTTGCACACCCTTGAGAACGAGCTTCTCACCGAGCTCCATTGTCAAGTGCACATTATCGATGCCTACAACTACAGCTGTCCCCTTGTCACCCATATTCACACGTCCAAACCTGCCGCCGCGGTATGACGTGAAGATCCTCCTATGTGGAGTGGCATGATACGACGCCCCCGTATCCATGACCCAGTCGCCATCATGACACATGCCATAAGGTTCATCGGCGTTGGTTACTACGATGATGATATCTCTCATTGCTAAGAGATCCTCCTGATCGTCCTTGCCTTTTGCCCTCTCAGCTTTGAGCTTCATGCAGTTCCTCTTGATATGACCCCTTTTGCCACAGTTATAGTAGCCCTCATTATGGTCCACAATCACAAGATTCTGAGATTTCCCTCATGTCCTCGTCTGTGAATTGGGTCTTCCCTTCCCGTAGGAAGTCACCAGAGCGGACTCCTGCGACGATTCCACTTGCTTACGTCGGACCTCCTCATTCAACAAGCTACTTTTGACTACCTCTATCGTGACAACTCCATCAAGCACAGAGTTGCTCACCGACACCACCAACGTCTCCCTGCTTTCCGGTAGAGAACTCTAAAAAATTATGGTCTGAAGCTCATCATTAATTACTATCTTTATCGCAGACAACAGATTGATGATACCCTGATTCAGGTGTTGTGCCACTGGGCACCCTCCGTGTACTTCGAGTTGACGAGTTGGCGAATAAGAAATGCCTTGTTGCCAACCGTCTTCCTTTCGTATAGCGAATGCAGCTTCTCCTATAATGCTTTCGTTGAACTCTCCATGGACACGTGGTGAAACACCGAATCATCTAACCATTGGCGGATGAATCCAACGGCCTTCCGATCTAGTCATTTCCAGTCTTCAGCAGCTTTGTCCATTGGCTTTGCATCGTCACCCTCCAACGGACCATGTAAGTCGTTGCACCAGAGTAGATCCTCCATCCTTGGCTTCTAAATCGCCCAGTTTTTCTCCTGTGAGGGTGATCATACGTGTGTTCATCTTCTCCGTAGACATGGTTGCCAGAACCTCCAAAGCACTTGTAACAGATGTTGGGAATCGGATACGCCCTCGAGCGCTCCGATACCATGTACGAGACGTTGCCACAACAGAAACTTAGACCAACCCCCCTGAAATAACCAACCTCCGTCTAATTGTAACACCCAGTTTTCCAAAAGAGGGTGATTTTGAAATTTTGTATTTATAATTATTATTTAATGATATTTATTTCATATTATGATCTTTAGTGATTTTTAATTATTTTTAAACTATTTAAATTCATGACTTGTAATTTTTGGTGTTTTGCTAGTGAACAGTAGAGACTGCCTACCCTAGAGCCTAGCCATGTGATTAGGGTATTTTTGACATTTTTGGAGTTATTTGATTTTATTATAATTTATTTGAATTTAAGGGAATTTTTAGAATTTATTTTTGAATTGTTTGGATGAGGGTTGACTAGGTTGACTTGACTAGCAATGACCTTGGTAGCCTAACCTAGAATGGACCTAACCTAGATGGGTCATAACTAACTTAGTTAGCCACTTTGAGAATTAGATGGATTGGTTAGGGGGTTGAGTCAAGTTTAGTTATGGTTAAGTGAATTGCAAGAAGCTAGGATAGAACCCTTTGTTCTAGGCCATCTATTTCCCTTGATTCAATCCTAGCCATAGGATGAAACCGAAAAACCCTAACCCTAACTATTATGACCAGCCAAGAGAACCCCCCTTGCCTATATAATGTCTCTATGGCGATTTGTGCCTCCTTCTTCAATAGTTCTTCATTTCTTAAGAAAATAGGTAAGCCTTCATTAATTCCTTCCTAGTTTAATCAATAGGACTCCTTTTTTATTGGAATTTCTTCCATTATGATCTAATCATTGTTCTCTCGCTGTTTGTGGTGTTCAACCTCAGCTTTGGGGCAATTTGGAGAAGTTTGCTAGCAAGAGGAAACCCCCCATTTGAGGCTTTTCTTGCATTTTGACACCAATAGGTAAATCAATGCAAACACCATTAAAATTCTAGTTTCTTTGCATGAAGACCTATCCCTAAGTGTCCTGGTCCTGTAGGTATGCCTAGACCTAGGTTTCGTGTCCTAAATGGACACGTATCAGCCTATAGACCTAGGTGTTTGATAAAATATCCCAAAGGACATTTCGACCTTATTTTAGGAAACTTTTTGAATAGAAATTTAGTGTTGGTTGTCGCTTATCAATTTCTATTAGACTGAGGTGGCCATTGTGTCGTATCGTGTCGAGATCTGGACACGAACACGTTGTTCTGACACGGTGCACATTGCCCTGCTACTCGGGAGCAATTACTCCATGTACACGACACGTGGACACCTGAGATTTGACACAGCCCTATGGGCAGACACTGACACGAGGTCCTCAAGGTTTGAGACACTCTCGTGTCGTATTGGACATGCAGGAGGCTGTGCATTGATTTTATACTGTTTCGTTCAGCGGATTTTCGTGCACTGATACGCTGTCTAGGACATGCCTGTGCGACTCGACACGAGGATTCAGGGTGTTAGACACGTAGCCTGACACCTGGCGAACACGTGGGTGTGTGTACGAGATGCAATGTGTCCTGTATCGAGTGCACGACACGCGTGTACTTGTGTACGAGGCTGTACTCGATTTCAGTGTCTGTGTTGTGCTCGTTTGGTTTTCTGTAAATTGGACACGTCGTGTCACACTATGGTGGACACGAATGATACATCTAGACACGTCTTCATGAGAGGAACACTCAGCACACACAGATTTTGGGTTTTCGATTTTGAATGGGTTGAATTTTGTCGAGCTTCCCCTTTCTCGGATACACAGACTTATGATTCGATATTTTTTCTGGATTTAAATAGGTTCAACCCATTCTTTATGATTTAAATTGCCATGTCAATGCACTTACACCTGTATTAGTTGCTGCTAGGATGTTCACTCATGAGTTTGGGTTTCGATTGAGTTTCGTTTGGATTTTGAATGTGGAGTAGACTGAAATGATAACTGGATCACACTGTTTTTCTTTTTCCTGAAAACTAATGCCTAACTTGATTTTCTATTTTAAACAAATGTGAATGTTAAGATTCATGATTGATCATCTATACATGAGTAACTACATCATTATAATATTGATTATTGATTTGGTTGGGTTGATTTCAGTTTGACTTTGAATCCTGGTTGGGATTGAATTATCAGTTTTCCTGAATACTCAATACTGTGTTCAAATATGAAAACCTGAGTTTGTTAAATATTGAAAACTATGTTTTTTTTTAATGATTAGATTAACATGTTAGATTCTAGGCTACATATGTGGGTTTGATTTGGGTTGTCAAATGCATCTTGATGTTTTCTATATAAGCTTCACAGGTTTTGGATAAGATGAGAACTGTCAAACAAATTCGTTTTCATATTTTAAACTTGGAGACTAACACATTGTTTTGTGCACTGTTTCCTTTTCCCTTCTTCCTGTTCTGGCAAAACCTGAAAATGAGTTTTGGGCATAAGGTTGTTTGTATTTGACTGCTAGCTAGGACTGGGTTCCCTTCCTTTTAAAATCTGTGAGTTGTTATATCTTTAAATATATGATTGGTTCGATTTTGAAACTAAATAGGTTTGGGTTTATGAATGGGAATTTAAGCCTTGGTTCATTTTCAAAATTGCTAATAAAACTGAATGCTACTCACTGATTTTTCCATATGTAACTGTCATTTGTGTTTCCTGAGAACATGATCCCAATTCTTCCCTGTCACTCACTGCTAGGTACAAATTCAACACTCCACACACCTACACATGTGAGCCTGAAATCTGAAACTTGCTTCCTTGGTTGAAAACCTGAAATTCCTCATTCAATGTTAAACTGAGTTTTTGGTTGGAATGAGATGTTGCAGACTTCACAATACATGCTTGCTGTTGATATAGGTTAGTATTATACTGCTGTAATGTTAGAGCCATGCTAGAATTTATACATGCTAAGTTAACTTGCATGATTGGGCTTGTGGAAGAGCTTGATTTGGTGTTTTTAGTTTTTGAAATGGTAGGTTCATGGCTCACTGTCATGAGATTTTGGGTTAACTGTTAAATTCCTAATTTTCCCTTACACTAATTTTTCTGTTACATATGTGCATTAGCTCACTGTTTTCTAGCTTAGAACACTCACTGTATCCCCTTTTCATTCATTAGCTCACTGATTTTCTCCCATTTGCAAATGTTAGTATATTTCCAGAATCACATTATTAGTTAGTTCACTAATTCTTGTAGCCTCACTTCATCTCTCATTCACACAGACAAGCCTCACTTCATCTCTCATTCACACGCATACACCTTCATTCCTTGACACTCTAGCTTAGTACACACATACACTTGTAGCTCACACACATTCATGTGACAGTCCTACACACATACACACACATGTACACAATCATATTTCCTTTCCTTGTTTCCTATGTATATATATATATATAATATGTGAGATGTTTATATAGAAATATATACCTATATAGTGGTTGTATAGATATATGTTATATATAATTGTATGGTTGTATGTAGAGTATAGACTATATGTGATATATGATAGCCTATAGGGTTGTATATAGGGTTTTGTTATAGGTTACCTATAGGCTATGTGCCATTTGCTAGCAAGTGTAGATGTAGTATATATTCATGCTATACAGGTATACATGGATATTGGTTAGCCTAGAATTGTTTAACTTAGATTTTGTTAGACCTAGTAGAGTCTAGATTAGTCTTGTACAGTCTTGTTAGACTTGGAATAGGCTAGTTTAGCCTAGGTTAGACTAGTATAGACTTGATTAGCCAAGATTAGTCTTGTTTGACCTAGTTTGACTCTAGGGTTGACCAGAGTTGACCAAGAGTTGACTTTGACCTAGATTGACCTAGAATCGTGTAGAATGGATAATAGGACTTCATTATATCATTTTAAACTTGTTGTGACTTGTGCTATTCTGATTAGGAGCCAGACACCTCTCCTCGGACAGTACATTTCATCCGGACACTCAGATACAGGCGAGTACATTCTCTGATCATTTCATATCCTGCTTAAAATTATTTTCCTGCATTAAATTACTTTAATTGATACTGGCTCATTGGTCACACGGATTAGTACAATATGGATCCCTCTCTGAGATTTTATTCCTTCAGGGAGCTTCGGGTACTCTATGTTCTGTGCGTTTCACTTACATAGCGTATCATATGCTTCTTTGGTTCTTTGATCACTTGTGACATATATCCATATGATCACAGAGTCTTCTTTGAATCCTCATCCCATTTATGGGACTACTATGTATCATCCTTCGGGGACATACTACCCTTTGGGGGCTTATCACCCTTCGGGGGCATACCACCATTTGGGGGCTTATCACCTTTCAGAGGCTTATCACCCTTTGGGGGCATATCACCCTTTGGGGGCTTATCACCTTTCGGAGGCTTACCACCCTTCGGGGGTTGTTACATAGAATCATAACATAACCTGGTTGGATCCTTGTGTATTAGTTGGGGGTACGGGGGAGTATAAATAGCCATGTGAACAATTCTAAAGTAGAATAGCCATGTACGCCTCTTTAGTATAGCCATGTACAAATCAAGCCGTTCACATGTCGACTTTGTGCTCAAAATCACTAGTCACTGGTAGCTCTTTACTTATAGTAGATATTTCTATTACAGTTCTCTCTCTCTGTTTACATACTGCATTTCTTCAGTATCTATATCTTACTTTACTGCATGATTATATTTTCTAACCTGCTATAAACTGTTGAGATGTACTGTACTCGCTCCTGTCCTGACTGGACCTGTTGAAAATATTGCAGAGGACAAGGAGGAGGCCTGGGAGGATACCTTCTACGGGACAGCTCTAGCTGAGGACATCATCCCCACTGCGTAGACTAGCTTAGTTAGGCCTTATCTTATTTTTATATTGTCTTGAGTCTGTTTAGGTAGACTTTACTTCTGTTCAGAGATGTCGAGTTGTATATATTCTTTCATTTCAGTAGATGAGATATGTACTCTGGATATTTGCTGGGATTTTATCTTAGACTATTCTATCTTCTGTATTTCCCTGAGTTATATATCTTATCGTGCTTTCTTCTTCCTTAGTTGTGATTGAGTTCATTTACTGCTTAGTATCGTATTGCTAGATGTATGTTGACCTAGGACAGCGTTTTACCGCCGACACTGTGGCGTAGGCTGGGCGTTGTGACGTTCTCGTACCCTCATAGTGGGTGCGGGTCGTGACACGTTTTTAGTGGTGGCCCATGCAGGTCGAGTTTATGTAGTGGTATTCGAACTAGAGTATCACTACAGCCTGCAGTAGGATTAGGATATATATTTTGAAGGTACTCAATCACAGTTAGGATTCTTTGAAAGATTCCTGGGACGACCCTTGAGAATCCTATTTAAACTTCAATTTGAATCATTCCCCTTGTTTTGTTGCTCTCACTCCTTGATTATTGAATTTGATTTTGTTGGATCGTTGTTGATTTGATTTTTCTATCGAAATGAATTTTTATGGCCTGAGTTACGATATTTTTCTGATAACATATGTCGACGGAAATACAGGGATGGTAAATATCTGCTTGGTTATGGAACCTAGAGTTTATCGCAGCTATATTAGCTGGCGTGGCGGAAACATAGAGACCTGACTTCGGATGTACGTATCTTGGTTATGAGTTTTAGAATTTCTCGTAGCTATACTAGTCGGCATAGCGAGAATTCCAGACGACATGATTATAGAGGTGCATGCCCCTATTATGGACTCTACCGTTTATCGCAGCCTTGCTTACTAGCGTGGCGGGGATTCTGAGTATCATGATTTTTGGACAGACGCATATGAATATCAGATTGTATCTTGGAAAGGTTCTTAAATATATCGTCTCTATCTTCATTCCAGTTATTATAAATTGTTTCCATCATCAAATAATTTAGGAGTAGAGATATTTTAGCCTTTTAGAGCTTATGCATATGTAGTTCTTTCTTAATGTAACGATTTAATGACTTGTGATTAGGCCCTTGTCTTAGGAATGATAGTATAGCCTGGCTTTAAATAGTAATTCTTGTAGCTGGTTCTCTTTTGTTTATATTTATTAGTTTTTCAGCCTTGATGATTGATTTATTTTTATTTTCTTTTTTTTCTTTCAGTATGGCACCCATGACCCGAGCCCGTCGCCTGAGAGCAGCTGCAGCTACTAAGAGTGTGCCTCTACCTCTTACTATTCAGGAGGTAGTTATCCCTCTATCTGATCAGGGGGTGGTGGCACCTTCTGCCATTGAGGAGATGGTGGTAGCCTCGCCAGAGAGTCTTCCTTCATCTCCTATCGTTCATGAGAGAGCTGCAGATTTTCCTGAGACCGAGAGCCTTCCCCTACCCCTTGGGATGGTACTTCCTACTGTACCACCCGGAGGTTTGTTACTTGACGCAACCCAGATGTTTGGATATTTCCAAGAGAGGCTGTTGGAGTCACAGAGAGTTCATGAGGAGGCCATGAGGGAGAAAATCAAGAGGTTGCTACGTCTGCGGGACTCTGTGCTTCTAGGAGGAGAGCCTAGCTCTAAGAGGGCGAGGAGCAGTATCCTGTCCTACCCAGAGTTTGAGGAGTACCCATTTATCCAGCCTATATCATCATACCTAGCCCAGCCTCCTGTCCAGCAGAGGCCAGCTGAACCAGAGCCTATCTGTGCCTACTGCAAGAAGTCTGGACATAAGTGGAGCAACTGTAGAAAAAGACTAGGATTGTGCCTAATCTATGGTTCAGCTGCACACTGGGTGCAGCACAGCCCTGCTATACCTGCCCCAACCAGGCCCCTGCTTCCAGGAGGGAGTTCTAGTTCTCAGACCTAGCTGGAGGTGAGTTTTGACGTAACCTTAGTATTTCTTTTTGAGAATTTTGATGCATCCCTTGCTTGTATGTTTTGATACCTTGTGATTGCCCAGTACTGTAGCATGGTTGGTATAACTAGATGAGACCCCAGACTGATATTGCATGCCATGACCCCCATAGGTTACACTTTTCAACTGTATGATTTAAGATAGATTCTGAGACTATGATTGCTGGGGGTTTAACCTAGAAAGGGTACGATCATCTTAATTTCGAGGACAAAATTTTTATAAGGTGGGTAGGATTGTAAAACCCAATTTTCCAGAAGAGGGTGATTTTGAAATTTTGTATTTATAATTATTATTCAATAATATTTATTTCATATTATGATTTTTAGTAATTTTTAATTATTTTTAAACTATTTAAATTCATGACTTTGTGATTTTTGGTATTTTGCTAGTGAACAGTAGAGACTGCCTACCCTAGAGCCTAGCCATGTGATTAGGGTATTTTTGACATTTTTGGAGTTATTTGATTTTATTATAATTTATTTGAATTTAAGGGAATTTTTAGAATTTATTTTTGAATTGTTTGGATGAGGGTTGACTAGGTTGACTTGACTAGCAATGACCTTGGTAGCCTAACCTAGATTGGACCTAACCTAAATGGGTCATAACTAACTTAGTGAGCCACTTTGAGAATTAGATGGGTTGGTTAGGGGGTTGAGTCAAGTTTAGTTATGGTTAAGTGAATTGCAAGAAACTATGATATAACCCTTTGTTCTAGGCCATATATTTCCCTTGATTCAATCCTAGCCATAGGATGAAACCTAAAAACCCTAACCCTAACTATTATGACCAGCCAAGAGATCCCCCCTTGCCTATATAATCTCTCTATGGGGATTTGTGCCTCCTTCTTCAATAGTTCTTCATTTCTTAAGGAAATTGGTAAGCCTTCATTAATTCCTTCCTAGTTTAATCAATAGGACTACTTTTTCATTAGAATTTCTTCCATTAGGATTTAATCATTGTTCTCTTGCTGTTTGTGGTGTTCAACCTCAGCTTTGGGGCAATTGGAAGAAGTTTGCTAGCAAGAGGAAACCCCCCATTTGAGGCTTTTCTTGTATTTTGACACCAATAGGTAAATCAATGCAAACAACATTTAAATTCTAGTTTCTTTGCATATAGACCTAGCCCTAAGTGTCCTGGTCCTGTAGGTATGCCTAGACATAGGTTTCGTGTCCTTTTCGTGTCCTAAATGGACACGTATCAGCCTATAGACCTAGGTGTTTGATGAAATGTCCCAAAGGACATTTCGACCTTATTTTAGGAAACTTTTTGAATAGAAATTTAGGGTTGGTTGTCGCTTATCAATTTCTGTTGGACTGAGGTGGCCATTGTGTCGTGTCGTGTCGAGATCTGGACACGAACACGCTGTTCTGACACGGTGCACATTGCCCTGCTACTCGGGAGCAATTACTCCCTGTACACGACACATGGACACCTAAGATTTGACACAACCCTAGGGGCAGACACTGACACGAGGTCCTCAAAGTTTGAGACACTCTCGTGTCGTGTCGGACACGCACGAGGCTGTGTATTGATTTTACACTGTTTCGTTCAGCGAATTTTCGTGTACTGATTCGCTGTCTAGGACACGCCTGTGCGACTCGACACAGGGATTCAGGATGTTGGACACGTAGCCTAACACCTGGCGAACACGTGGGTGTGTGCACGAGATGCGATGTGTCCTGTATCGAGTGCACGACACGCGTGTACTCGTGCACGAGGCTGCACTCGATTTCAGTGTCTGTGTTGTGCTCGTTTGGTTTTCTGTGAATTGGACACGTTGTGTCACACAATGGTGGACACGAATGACACACCTAGACACGTCTTCATGAGAGGAACACTCAGCACACACTGATTTTGGGTTTTCGATTTCGAATGGGTTGAATTTTGTCGAGCTTCCCCTTTCTCGGATACACAGACTTATGTTTCGATATTTTTTCTGGATTTAAATAGGTTCAACCCATTCTTTATGATTTAAATTGCCATGTCAATGCACTTACACCTGTATTAGTTGCTGCTAGGATGTTCACTCATGAGTTTGGGCTTCGATTGAGTTTCGTTTGGATTTTGAATGTGGAGTGGACTGAAATGGTAACTGGATCACACTATTTTTCTTTTTCCTGAAAACTAATGCCTAACTTGATTTCCTATTTTAAACAAATGTGAATGTTAAGATTCATGATTGATCATCTATACATGAGTAACTACATTATTGTAATGTTGATTATTGATTTGGTTGGGTTGATTTCAGTTTTACTTTAAATCCTGGTTGGGATTGAATTATCAGTTTTCCTGAATACTCAATACTGTGTTCAAATATGAAAACCTGAGTTTGTTAAATATTGAAAACTAAGTTTTTTTAATGATTAGATTAACATGTTAGATTCCAGGCTACTTATGTGGGTTTGATTTGGGTTGTCAAATGCATCTTGATGTTTTCTATATAAGCTTCACAGGTTTTGGATAAGATAAGAACTGTCAAACAAATTCGTTTTCATATTTTAAACTTGGAGACTAACACATTGTTTTGTGCACTGTTTCCTTTTCCCTTCTTCCTGTTCTGGCAAAACCTGAGAATGAGTTTTGGGCATAAGGTTGTTTGTATTTGACTGCTAGCTAGGACTGGGTTCCCTTCCTTTCAAAATCTGTGAGTTGTTATCTCTTTAAATGTATGATTGGTTCAATTTTGAAACTAAATAGGTTTGGGTTTATGAATGGGAATTTAAGCCTTGGTTCATTTTCGAAATTGCTAATAAAACTGAATGCTACTCACTGATTTTTCCATATGTAACTGTCATTTGTGTTTTCTGAGAACATGATCCCAATTCTTTCCTGTCACTCACTGCTAGGTACAAATTCAACACTCCACACACCTACACATGTGATCCTGAAATCTGAAACTTGCTTCCTTGGTTGAAAACCTGAAATTCCTCATTCAATGTTAAACTGAGTTTTTGGTTGGAATGAGATGTTGCAGACTTCACAATACATGCTTGTTGTTGATATAGGTTAGTATTATACTGCTGTAATGTTAGAGCCATGCTAGAATTTATACATGCTAAGTTAACTTGCATGATTGGGCTTGTGGAAGAGCTTGATTTGGTGTTTTCAGTTTCTGAAATGGTAGGTTCATGGCTCACTGTCATGAGATTTTGGGTTAACTGTTAAATTCCTGATTTTCCCTTACACTAATTTTTCTGCTACATATGTGCATTAGCTCACTGTTTTCCAGCTTAGAACACTCACTGTATCCCCTTTTCAGTCATTAGCTCACTGATTTTCTCCTATTTGCAAATGTTAGTATATTTCCAGAATCACATTATTAGTTAGTTCACTAATTCTTGTAGCCTCACTTCATCTCTCATTCACACACACAAGCCTCACTTCATATCTCATTCACACACACACACCTTCATTCCTTGACACTCTAGCTTAGTTCACACATACACTTGTAGCTCACACACATTCATGTGACAGTCCCACACACATACACACACATGTACACAATCACATTTCCTTTCCTTGTTTTATATATATATATATATATATGCTATGTGAGATGTTTATATAGATATACACCTATATAGTGGTTGTATAGATATATGTTACATATAATTGTATGGTTGTATGTAGAGTATAGACTATATGTGACATGTGATGGCCTATAGGGTTGTATATAGGGTTTTGTTATAGGTTACCTATAGGCTATGTGCCATATGCTAGCAAGTGTAGATGTAGTATATATTCATGCTATACAGGTATACATGGATATTGGTTAGCCTAGAACTGTTTAACTTAGATTTTGTTAGACCTAGTAGAGTCTAGATTAGTCTTGTACAGTCTTGTTAGACTTGGAATAGGCTAGTTTACCCTAGGTTAGACTAGTATAGACTTGATTAGCCTAGATTAGTCTTGTTTGACCTAGTTTGACTTCTAGGGTTGACCAGAGTTGACCAAGAGTTGACTTTGGCCTAGATTGACCTAGAATCATGTAGAATGCATAATAGGACTTCATTATATCATTTTAGACTTGTTGTGACTTGTGTTGTTCTGATTAGGAGCCAGACACCTCTCCTCGGACAGTACATTTCATCCGGACACTCAGATACAGACGAGTACATTCTCTGATCATTTCATATCCTGCTTAGAATTATTTTTCTGCATTAAATTACTTTAATTGATACTGGCACGTTGGTCACACGGATTAGTACAATATGGATCCCTCTCTGAGATGTTATCCCTTCAGGGAGCATCGGGTACTCTATGTTCTGTGCGTTTCACTTACATAGCGTATCATATGCTTCTTTGGTTCTTTGATCACTTATGACATATACCCATATGATCACAGAGTCTTCTTTGAAAACTCATCCCATTTATGGGACTACTATGTATCACCCTTCGGGGGCATTCCACCCTTTGGGGGCTTATCACCTTTCGGAGGCTTATCACCCTTTGGGGGCATATCACCCTTTGGGGGCTTATCACCTTTCGGAGGCTTACCACCCTTCGGGGGCTGTTACATAGAATCATAACATAACCTGGTTGGATCCTTGTGTATTAGTTGGGGGTACGGGGGAGCATAAATAGCCATGTGAACAATTCCAAAGTAGAATAGCCATGTACGCCTCTTTAGTATAGCTATGTACAAATCAAGCCGTTCACATGTCGACTTTGTGCTCTAAATCACTAGTCACTGGTAGCTCTTTACTTATAGTAGATATTTCTATTACAGTTCTCTCTTTCTGTTTACATACTGCATTTTTTTAGTATCTATATCTTACTTTACTGCATGATTATATTTTCTAACCTGCTATGAACTGTTGAGATGTACTGTACTCGCTCCTGTCCTGACTGGACCTGTTGAAAATATTATAGAGGACGAGGAGGAGGCCTGGGAGGATACCTTCTACGGGACAGCTCTAGCTGAGGACATCATCCCCACTGCCTAGACTAGCTTAGGTAGGCCTTATCTTATTTTTATATATTGTCTTGAGTCTGTTTAGTTAGACTTTACTTCTGTTCAGAGATGTCAAGTTGTATATATTCTTTCATTTCAGTAGCTGAGATATGTACTCTCACTATAACAAAAAGACCTATTAATGACGCTCGACAAGGAGTTTTAATGACGGCTGATACATAAGCGTTACTAAGTTGAAAAATACCTTTTTTCTATGACGGTTTGGGCTAATTCTTGGCTTTTTATAACGTTTATAAAACAAAGCGTTATTAATAGTTTAGAGCGGCGGCAAACTTGTAATATTTGTTAAGTTCATTTTTTGACAAAATCCCGCGCTTCAACATAATTTTTTCTCTCCCTCTGGTTCTGGTCTTCTCCTTCTCCGATCCTTTCTTCTCCCTCCTCTCCCCCAACTCCAAAATCCCATAGATCCAAAACCCTAACTCTAGTTTAGCAACATCCTCCTCTCCTCCTCTTCTTCTCCTTTCTTTCCCCCAACTCCAAAACCCTAACCCTATATACAAAACCCTAAACCTAGTTAGAAAGGGAAGATGACATGGGGAGGGAGCTGGCGGCGCGGGTCAGCTTCGGATCGGGTTTAGTGGGATCCGCAGGCAAGGTAAATTATCATTTTGGTCATCATATTTGTTGGAAAAAAATATTTGGTGAAAATATGGTACTGTAAATGTTTTCTTTTCAACATTAGGCATTTGCTGATCAGATTGGCATCCCATTCATGGAGACAAATGCAAAGAATGCAAGTAATGTGGAACGGGTCTTCATGGCCATGGCTGCTGATATCAAGAATAGGTTTGTGGTTTCTGCAATATAATCTGTGTGGGCTGGCCTAAATTTTTTCTATTAATTTTAAGTAGTGTAACATATTTGTTTCTGCTGACAAGATGGCGAGCCAACCGGCTATGATCAGCGCAAGGCCCCCTTCAGTGCAAATCAGGGGACAACCTGTTAACCAGAAGACGTCGTGCTACTCCACTTAATTTGTTCAAATTTTTGTTGTTGGCTTTCATGATATTCCTTTGCCTTCCTGTGCTTATTGAACCAACCTACCCCATCCCTCCTCCGAAAAAGGAAAAAAATGGAGACATCACCGATCGACGCATCCACCTCCTTCTCCTTCGCAAAATGGAGATCGGACTTCTCCTGCCGCTTCCAGCACTTCCTCGACCGGTCGACCCCCCACCCCGTGGAGTGCTCTGATGATGGAGCTGTTGTTGCTCTGTGAGTATTACAATTGATTAGAATTGTGTTAATTTGTTTGTCAGATATCAATACTTATTGTGATTTTTAGTGTTAGTCCTTGGGAACAGCTAATGCCCAATTGCCATCTCTACAATTTATGTTGAAATTTAGAATGTTTGATTTGAGCCCAGATCCCAATTCTCCATAAGAAGATTTTTTTTAGTGTTTTGTACACAATCTACAATGAGAATACTGGATATTGTAAAATTTTGGCCTTTTAAATCTTGTTAATTGTGTGATTTTTTTAGTATTAGTTCTTGGGGGCAGCTAATTTGCACACCTAAATATGTTAACCTTATTCTTAATTATAGTGCTAGCAAGCCTCACTTTCACTGGTGTATTGTTGTTAGTTGCATTTTGTGAAATGTTAGAGCTGAGATATGTTGCTTCGGCAAGAGGTTTGAGCTGCTCTTGTCCAAGTAATAAAACATGCAGACATATCTCAATTTGGCTTTTTTTTGTATGTTCCAAGCATGTAAGTGCTCTAGAGACTCTTTTAACTCTCACACCCACAGTATTGCTGTTATTCTTGATAACTCCCATCATCAGCGACATCGAGTTACCTGTGACTAAGCTCTATAATATACCCTATCCTAATTTATGTTATTCTTACCTTTTTTTTAGTTGTAAAGGTGATTATACAATATAATGCTAATAGATAATTATGTTCTACTGCATATTGTATTCTCATTTATCCTTCAATTTCTTCTCTGTTTCTCTTCCTCGGCCAATGGCGAGGATCACAGTGCAGCCATTACTTGTTAGGGGAATTAGAATTAAGGAGAGGAGAGGAGAGGAGAGGAAAAAAAGGAAAAGGAAAAAGGAAAAGAAGAAGAACAAGATTTTTTTTGGCAATGATGATTTGGCTGCTCCTTCAAATGGCGAGGCAGCTCCATTGCAGCCATTTGTTGGAAGAAGGGATGATGAGAGTGGGGGTCCACCTCTAATTGTGAGTGAGTAATCATGGACTGAAGTTGAATCTGAGCCTCTTCTCGCTAATTTATGTACCTCTTGGAGCTATTTATGTTATCATTTTCTCTACTTATGTTATCAATTTCAGGCCAATGAACTGAAGAGAGAAGATCTTAAAGGTTCAAAGGTAATTTCTTTACTATTTTTTCAGTTATAGCTGTAAGCAAAGTGAGTGGTCCATAACTAGCTTCAAGTTTGGCTTGAAAATTTGATATTGTTTGACAATTTGTTCAGCAAGTTGACCTTGGATTACTTAAGTTTATCATTTGGCACATCAAGGTCTTAAAGACTAGTCGTCTATTAGTTTTCTGGTTCCAGTTGCAGATTTTTTCCTCTTTTCTTTTTTCCTTTGTCATTTTTCCTTCTCTTTTATTAAGCTACTATAGCAAGTAAAGGATTTATTAAAGATTTTTGAAGGATACGTCATTATTCTGTTACATAAGTGGGTTAAGTTCATTTGTCATTGCAACGGAGGACTATTGGAAGTTCATTGTTTGCTACTGGTTTTTGCTGTACTTTGCAGCTGTATGAGATATCTATTTGCAGTTGGTGGGAAAAGCCCCTGCAGGTTCCTTAATTTATTGCAAGCTACTTTATTATACCTTAATCCTCTGATAATGGTGATTTCTCTATCTGTCTTCCAGCTTGCAGAGTAGTGTAGGTCAAAGTCTGTGATATCTGTGGAGATGCTGGCCAAGAGGAGTTAGTTGCCATCTGTAGTAGATGTACTGATGGCGCTGGTGAGGGTTCAGGCGAGAGTAAGGGATCAGAGGATGAGGCTCTCCCACGACTGCGTCGGCTGCAGCAGCACCAAGTCGTCGCTCAGCTACGACACTACTTCTCTTTGGGACTCCCGATATCTTCAAGAGATGGCAGAGAGAAGATCCATGGTCAGAATCTACATAAGTAAATATTTCTAATAATTTGGTTAGCAAAAGAGAGATTTATTCCTATTTTTTGGGTACATTCTGTATTTGGATATTCAATGTAATAAAGATGTTGATATGTATTCTATTTTGAGAAATGTAATAAAGATGGTGATATATAATGTTAAGTTTTTGGAATGTAATATATACTGTGCAGTATAGAGCATTATAAATGTGCTAATTTGAATAGTATAAAGTGTTATAAATGTGCTGCATTGAACATGTACATATTATCTATTCATGACGTTTTAAAATTGTTCTGAATTGTGCACTATATATTAACTATTCATAACGCTTTTATAGAAACTATTCATGACGGTTATTTTATGACGCTTTTAAAAAACATTTATAACACCCGTTTTCATAACAGTTGCTGTGGAAAAAAGCGTCTTGGTTCGTCATTAATGACGCTTTTTAGCCATCATTAAAAGGGTTTTTTGTTGTAGTGTCTGGATATTTGCTGGGATTTTATCTTAGACTATTCTATCTTCTGTATTTCCCTGAGTTATATATCTTATCGTGCTTTCTTCTTCGTTAGTTGTGATTGAGTTCATTTACTGCTTAGTATCATATTGGTAGATGTATGTTGACCTAGGACAGCGTTCTACCGCCGACACTGCGGCGTAGGCTAGGCGTTGTGACGTTCTCGTACCCTCACAGTGGGTGCGGGTCGTGACACTAACGGACACCAAGCACACATAAAGACAAGTATATGGCAGTGACTACGTCACCTGGACAAATCCCAATGTCTATAACACAGATAAAATTACAAGATTGGCAAAAACTAATGTTGAACCCTTTGCCCTAATCGGTTCAACCCCCTCACCACACTCAAGAAGAAAAGAAAGATAAAAATTGAAATCGCTCACCAACCCGTAGCAATCTCCCTAACCGAAGTTGACGACCCCTCGATTAGATCTCTTCTTCTTTCTGTCTTGGATGGCGAAGTCCTAAGAGCAAAGTGTGAAACTTTCTCTTAGATTTCCTGTGGACGAGCATCTCGAATCTCTACTTTCGTGCTGTGCTTTGTGCCTCCACCCTCACCCCATATATATATGATGAGAAAAACCTATTTTAGGTCATAATAGGATTTGTTAAATAGGAAGCCCTCAAATAAGAATCCTACTACACCTAAAATAGCCCATCAACATCCTATTTTAGATTATAATAGGATCTCTTAAATAGGAAACCATCATATAAGAATCATATTATATCTAAAATAGCCCAGCACCAATTATGGAAATCTAAATCAAATTAAATCAAATATTTAATCAGATTTGGACTCCATAGATATGCTATTACAAAATCTAGACTAGACTCCAACAAGTGGCCGGGGGAGATACGAAGAAATTGGTTTCTTTTTCACAACCCTTTAAAATCTATTTATACAGCCAAACAGCCAAACTATTCATTTTCACTAGCCTTCAAAACCAATTTATATAGATTCAAAACCAAACTAAACAGCCAAACTATTTAAAATTCATAACCCTTCAGAACAGTCTCAAAATAGTGAAAAACAAAACCTACATTTGTGGATGGGCCAACAACCCCAAGGAGATCCTAGCCATTGTTTTGGTACTAGCGGAGATGTCGTCTGAGGAGGTCGCCCGCTTGTCTTTCGTTTGCCGGTCGTGGTGGAAGGCGCTCTACTGTACCTACTTTTGGTCAGACGTCAAGTTGACCCAGTGGTGTCGTAGGGTTAACCTAACGTCAAAAATTGATGTAGCGGTGAACAAGCTAGTGGCGAGCATTGAGGGAAATCTAACCTTCCTCTCTGTTTACAAACTCAGCAAGGAGGCCTTCTCCTTCACTTTCTCAAGGCCAGTACACGATATTTTTAATATATTTTGTTTCATAAGTTATAAGTTGTTAATTTTAATTTTTTGTTTTCCTGGTTATACCACTATTTATAATATAGTGGAAATTTTTTAAGGGTCCTACGAATGCCAATGAGCAACGTGAGTGATAAAGTATTGGAGGAACATTTAGAGTTTTTTCGGTTCTGACAGAACTCGACATCAACTATGCCTCCACAATACGTCTAAGGGCATCGAACTCCTCAGAAATCGTTGCCAGTGTCTAGTTACGCTGAAGAGGAACATGCCACCTCCGCAGTTCATGATCATGAAGGGATACAAGAAGGACACCTTCGACAAGTCAGAGGCCATGGTCATGGCCTATTCGATACCGTACGTCGAGAACCTCGAGGTAAAGTTTGGCATGTTCGACGACAATAGGCTGAGAGCTATCATGACGGAGTGCACAGATCTTCGCATACTCGACCTAAGAGGATGCTGAAATGTGCGGCTCGATGGGGACCTTAAGTACATACATGGTTTGGAAGATTTTGTAACGGATCCCTTCGAGGATCAGAACCCATGGGAGGAGGAGAATGATGATTCATTTGAACTAGGTGATAAACCGTGGTTGGATTATGAAATTGTAGGACCGATTGTAGGAACGAGTTGTAAAGCGCAATATCTAGAGGGGGTGAATAGAGTAGGCAGTGGAAATTATCTATTTAAAAAATGTTAGCAGCAAGATCACAAATAATATATCACAGATACATAAATAAAAAGTATAAAGTAGAGAGCAAACGCAAACACAAGGATGTATACTGGTTTCCCTCTTGTGAGGACTAGTCCAGTCGGAAGAACTGTAGCTTCCAGTTGAATCTACTATGGAAAATCACCACAAGTTTTCATGCGAAGTTCTTGCAACTTCTACAACACGAGCTTTGATCCGAAGTACTCGACCAACTTCAATTGTGAAGTGTGTACCTTCAATCAAGCATCTGATTACAATTATTATGAAACTTCTAGACCGTACCATACTGGCAAATCGACTATAGGATTGTAACAGGCTTAGAATTTGAAAATGAATAGCTCAGAACACTTTGGAAGAAGTAGTAGGCTTATAGAGAAGAGATATGAAAGTGAATTAGTGTTGAGTGAATTGAAATGATCGAAATCTTTCTCTATTTATAGTTTTTCCAAAGGCAAAATTCTGACAGAATTCGGGCAGAATTCGGATAGAACTCTATGGAAAATCTCGTTGGGATCCGTAACTACAGGAAGACCAAGTTCAAAAAGCAACGTTCACTAACCGAACTCTGGCCGAACTTGGGCCAACTTCTGCTAGGGTTCTGTAAGGGTTTTGCAAATTAGTGTTTGGGCTTTTTGAAAAGTCAAACAGTTAGAAGTAGTTTGGGCTTTTGTAAGAGGGCTTATTTTCAAAATGAAAGGGTATTTTAAAAACATTTCTTGGGTAGCCTATTTGCCAGTACGATACAGTGTACATCGTATTCCTAGACTCAATAAATATGGAAAATACGTTGATCAAATAGGAAAATAAAGAGCACTTTGATGACGCCTTTCTTCAAATATTTGAGCAGACTTGAAGACGCCTTTTCCTTGATGGCAGTCGTCCAAAGATAAACAGATCTGGAAATCTGAATACCTTTCGGGGGCTTCACCAACACCGTCTTTGGCCCATCAATAATTCTCTATTGCATGTGTCCTGGTTTGACAAAGCTTGATCATGCTTACTACATGTTGTAAAAACATGTTAGACGAATAAAACAATATGATACAAGCATAGCAATATGATATAAAATCATTTAGAACAATGCTAAGTTTAGGACAATGCTAAGTTTAAGTAGTAACATAATAGCGATTATTTGAATATTAGTGACATCTTTATCTTAAACTTAATTGATTAGCCATATTCAAAAACATGATATAATCATTGGACTAACAATCTCCCCCTTTTTTAATATGGCAAATCCTTTAAGTTTAATATATATACAATAGATGCATGTATCACTAATAAACACATATACTAGAATATTGTGTGCTGACTTAAACTTATTTCTTCACCTTTGACATGATAAAAAATAAGCTCTCCCATAATTAGAGCTAAAATAAACTCAAGCATATGTAAAGTTGGAAGGCAAAAACATAATCATGAACATGGATTATGAGAACAGTGTAACGACAAGTCTAGAAAATTGCATAACTAAAGTAGAAAACTTGTCAAAAATAGTTGGTTGAACTTAAAAATATTGAAATCAAGTAATACATAGTTTACCAACTAGAAATCCAAAGATGACATTAAAAAATGAGACTCTTAACAATGATAAAAAAAAGTATGATTCATAATTTGCCCATACAAATTAGTAAATCAATTCCATAAAGAGTATAATCATCAAAAAGAGATCAAAATAAATATAATAAATTATATTCAAAATCTATACCAAAGTTCATGCATTTGAATTCAATTACCTTAGCATGATATACGAATATTTATTAGATAAACATGAAGGTGATGAAGACAAAATACTTGATAAGGAGAAATTCAGTCGACTTGAATGTTCCCCTGCAAAGTATGATCAGTCTAATTATAGATAATCATGAACTTTGAGATAAAATCTCAATAAGAAATTTCAAATCAGTTTAAACTCAAAAGGATTATTAATAAATGAAATTAATTTTGGCAGGATAACTTTTAGAAACTCAAAAATGAGAGAATTAAAAATAAATATTAAAATCATATATTCTCTCATAAACTCAATACAAATCCAAATATCATGATCAACTCAACAAGATATTTAAATAAGAGAATATAAATCCATGGTGAACTAGGTATACCACATATTAAGGGCAAAAAAAAAAAATTGAAACAATTAATTTGCTCCCCCTTAAAATATGCGTGTCTAGTTTCAAAGTAATTTATATGCATAAAATAGATAAAACAAAAAATCACAAGATCAAAGGGATATCCAAGATATGCATCTTTTCTTTCCTAAGATCAAATGCATATAAAGTTCCCAAAAAAAATATCAACTTTAGGCAATAAAAAGAATTATCCAATAAATAAACGCTTAAAGATGAACAAATAACAATTATCTCCAATATATATATATATAAGAAATATTTCAAAACATTAAAAGATTTTAAAAAAAGTCTTTAATAATAACATTTGAGTACGAGACAGATTAAATAAAACAAAAAGAAATCAAAAAGACTTTTAAAAAATGTAGAATTTATTACAAAAAACTGTCTTAATAAATGTTCGAATGCGTCCATTTCGTCCTCAGACTAAAAGCTGGCGATTCGAATCATAAAAATAATTTCAATAAATGAATCCATAAATCATAAATAAATCTATTTGAACAAATAAACATAACTAGACAAATGTCCAAAGAAACGTGTATTCTAGATATATGGCATGTCAAGGGGCTAATTGACTTGAAACAATTAACTGCTCCACCTTTACATGGCTATATCCAAAAATAATATTGACAAAATTTAAAAAAAATATTCAGAGACATATTTTCGGAAGTAGGAAACAAATTCAAAAATATTAGGTCTTCTTATCAAAGTTTATTTCTTCCCTTTTAAAGCCTTAGCACGGTGTCCACCTGACAACCGTAAGGTGTAAAGAAAAGAAATGCTTTGAGAGAGAGACATTCAACATGCATGACTTCTCTCCTACAAAGAGTTACTATTGTAGACAGTAAGTAACTTAAATAAGAAGATAATAATACAAAGCTCAAAATCATTGAATATAACACAAGTTAAAGATGAAATCATAAGACCATAATATTCAATGAGTAGTCACAAGATCAAATCAAGTTTAAATATAGAAAAGTGTGACATAAAAGAATATATCAAAAGATGACAAACATTAACCTATGGAAGATCAATGTATGTTACCTTTTGTAAAATTAAATTATTAAATAATATTATCCATCAAATCTAAAATCCAAAATCTATCATATAACAATTGCAATTAGATCTCAATAAATCTTTAGTTTATAAAGTGTTGATCAATCTTGTGTTAGCTGTAGAGGTACTGTCCCAGCTAACGGAGGTTCACCGGGGAACACTTAAGTACCGCTTCGCTTCGACCGTAGTCGTGGTGACAGACAGACCCTTTGTAGGCTTGTACCCAAAACAAATCTCTTCTAATAACCGAGGATTTAAGAAAAATAGTGCAATATGAAAAAAAATCTTAGAATAATGTAGCATACGGTATAAGATGTATCAATTACATTAATCCATATATGCTACAAAATTATTGTATAACAATAAAATATAAAATATTTGTAAATTAAAATGTAGGACATAGATATGTTGATGTATTCTGGAATCTAGGGGACTGGGTTCAGTACCTTGGATCCAGAACTAGACAGTTGCAAGTACACCTTAATAAATCTTAAGTCTATAAAGTATTGACCACTTCGGGTTAGCTGTAGGGGCCGGTTCCCAGCTAGCGGTACTCCGAAGACTAGTGCACCGTGTCGCTTCAGGCTATTTACACTTGTATGACAGAAGGACCCTTTCGGCTTGGTTCCAAAATGATCTCGACTATTAAGAACTTAGATTAAAAGGAATATATGCAGTATCATCGAACATCGTCGAAATCCAGAATCCCTAAAAGTAAATACCCAAGGAATGGTTTATCAAGATCAAGATAAAAAAATATTTTAATAAGAGTCATGTATCTAAAATATCAACCAAAAAGCCAAGAGAAACATACATCATTAAAAGAGGCTTTAAGGAAGAAGCTAATAAAGAGAAATACATGAATTTGTCCAAAGTAGTTAATAGCTAAAGTATGAGATAAGCACAAGTTTGAAACTACTTTTCAAAATAATTATCTAAAATGTCAACCAAAAAGCCAATAGAAACATACATCATTAAAAGAGGCTTTGAGGAAGAAGCTAATAAAGAGAAATACATGAATTTGTCCAAAGTAGTTAATAGCTAAAGTATGTGATAAGCACAAGTTTGAAACTACTTTTCAAAATAATATAATATAGAACTTGAACTTAACTCATATATCCCCATAAAGATATTTATATAATATAAGAAACATGTGAGCAATATATGAATGATAATAAATTATTTATGTATCATTAACAAGCATAAAAAATATCTCAAGATCAAAAACATGCATAAATAAACTTTATCAGACAAAGATGTAATTGATTCATAAGAAGTTAATCAAAATAAAATTTAAGAATCAGTAGTGAATATATTATGCAAGCACAAGGTTAACATAAAAATATATGTATATACTTTTCAAGTAAATATGAGACTTGTGCTAAACATACATACTCAAAATATCGATCAAAGTCAATATGACATGTTAAAGACAAATCGGTAAGAAGTAACCATTAAAAATATTAAAGGCGAAGAGTCAAAACATATTCACCAAAACAAAAGCTCCTATGCATGCTTCAAGAATGAAGATTAAGAGTAAATAGCATACATAGACAAATGTGTCACACTAATAAAAAATAAAATACTATATAGTGTGAACTAATCATTTAAGCTAAACAACTAGTCAAGCTAGGATTGTGTCTCACATTGATTCAAACAATAAATAATTTAAAAGATATCAATGAAAGATAATAGCAAGACATCAGTAAAAACATGCTAGATATTAAAAACCATTTTGGAAGCATGTTACTGAAGTGGTTCTAGTGACCACACTTCTGTTGGTGCAATTGCATGGAAGATGACCTTTGTAGCTTTGCAATCACCAACATATTCCATGGTTCTATTTGATATGAGAAGCTTCACCTGCAATATTAGGTGAAGGCTTTGGTATCCAATACTTGGATCCACATTTTTTAGCTTTGGGAACCCATTTACACAAGTTAATATCAACAAGTTTTCTAATCTGACAATGATTAGAAATATATCGATTCATACTACAATAATGACAGAAAGAATTAATATTAGTACTATGTGCAGCAGTATGAGAACGTACAGTAGTGTGATATGATGTGCGTGGATATTTGTAATAGAAAGCATGGTTATGTGAAGCTTTAGCTTTGCTTGCTTCCTTTCTAGATGATCTGTCGTGTGTGACTTTGGATGTGCTAAGTGTCTTGTATTAAACTGAGTCATAGGTTGTACTACCTGCTTCCCCAGTCTAATCTCTAACTTTTTAGAGTTAGCACAGATCTCAACATACTTAGCAGAAAGAGCATTAATTCTACATGAAGCAATAGAATACTTCTTCTTTTCTGATTCTAGTTCCTCCTGAAGTTTAGCATTTTCTTGAGTACTTTTTTCAATACAATCAAGTGCCTCATGCAATCTAAACTCAAGTATGAAAATCTCAGTAGAATTATCAGAAGTAGAAGTATTTCTTGCATCATTCAATAAGCAAGAAAGCTTCTCATTCTCACGCTTATAGGATAGAATATCCTTTCTAACTTGCTTATACTTATCTAATACTTTCTTGTGTTCTTCTAATAGATCACTGAGAGCATCAGATAACTCATCATAAGAAAATTTACTCTCTTCATAAAAAGAATTATTTTTTACCTGGTTAGATAATGCCATTGAGCATAAATTTGCATCTTGATGAGGTTTCTCTTCTTTTTCAGAATCTGTTGCTTCGCTTTCACACCATATGCTCGTGCTAGTGTACTTGTGAGATGATGATCTTCCTTTATTTGATTGTTCACAGTGACTCTCCTTTCTAGTAGTAGTACAATCGTCTTGGATGTGGCCTATCTTCTTGCAGTTGTCACATACAAGCTCTTCTTCGTATAAAGGATTGTGTTGTACCTTAAATCCTAATTCCATCATGCCTATATTTGCATCATTATGAAGACTATCCTTCTCTCAGGAGTTGCTAGCTTTGCTTTCATACCTGCACTCATAAGTAGCTTCAAGAACTTTCTAAATTTTATGAGATGTTGTGCAAGTAGTAATAAGACCGAATACATTTGTGTCTACAGCACAATAAAATATATGCATAGCTTTTGCATCAAGGCTAGCTAACTTCTTCTCTTCCTCCGTGTAACTATAATAAGGCTTGTTGATTATAGAGAATGTGAGAATAGAAGTGATAGTAGGCTTTTTGTAGCCATAGATAACAATTGACCATAAGTCAAAATCTAGAGACTTCAGGTAGAAGCTCATCGTGTCTTCCAATAACTATAGTTTGTTCCATCAAATAGTGGGAGTCTATTTGTGGATTGCTCTTTAGTTGTGAAGTACATACTTTCCATATGTGATATAGTGATATATGTAACAGCAGATATATATTAACAATATTACCTCGCTTTACCTGTATAACCCGCTCTGGTAATGAGGATCTGCTTCAAGGATGTTAAGCCAAATAATAGAGTCCTTGCTAGGATACCAATTAAAACCACAATTGGTATAAGCAATAATATCTCTATAAAGAGCACCTGCAATAATATCTCTAGAAGGAGCACTTGCCCTGATATATCTATAAGGAGCACCTGCTCTAGTACTAATTGTAGAAACAATTGGTATGATAACAATACGTATATAAAGAGAACCCACTATGATACCAATTATAGGAACAATTGGTATAAAAACAATACCTATATAATGAGAACCCGCTCTGATACCAATTGTAGGAATAATTGGGATAAGAATATATTACCTCTAGTTGTAGTACTGGCTCTGATACCAATTGAAGGAACAATTGGTATGAGCAGCAATATCTATATACCAAGCACCCGCTCTTTAGTTGTAGCACTGGCTCTGATACCAATTGTAGGACCGATTGTAGGAACGAGTTGTAAAGCACAATACTCTAGAGGGGGGTGAATAGAGTAGGCAGCGAAAATTAACTATTTAAAAAATGTTAGCAGCAAGATCATAAATAATATATCACAGATATGTAAATGAAAAGTAGAGAGTAGAGAGCAAACGCAAACACAAGGATGTATACTGGTTTTCCTCTTGTGAGGACTAGTCCAGTCAGAAGAACTCTAGCTTCCAGTTGAATCCACTATGGAAAATCACCACAAGTTTTCATGCGAAGTTTTTGCAACTTCTACAACACGAGCTTTGATCCGAAGTACCCGACCAACTTCAATTATGAAGTGTGTACCTTCAATCAAGCCTCTGATTATAATTACTCTGAAACTTCTAGACCATACCGTACTGGCAAATCGACTAGAGGATTGAACTAGCTTGGGATTTGAAAATGAATAGCTCAGAACACTTTGGAAGAAGTAGTAGGCTTATAGAGAAGAGATATGAAAGTGAATTGGTGTTGAGTGAATTGAAATGATCGAAATCTTTCTCTATTTATAGTTTTTTCAATGGCAAAATTCTGATAGAATTCGGACAGAATTCGGACATAACTCTATGAGAAAATCTCGTTGGGATCCGTAACTGCAGGAAGACCAAGTTCAAAAAGCAACGTTCACTAACCGAACTCTGGCCGAATTCGGGCCGACTTCTGCTATGGTTCTGTTAGGGTTTTGCAAATTAGTTTTTGGGCTTTTTGAAAAGTCAAACAGTTAGGAAGTAGTTTGGGCTTTTGCATGAGGGCTTATTTTCAAAATAAAAGGGTATTTTGAAAACATTTCTTGGGTAGCCTATTTGCCAGTACGATGCAGTGTATATCATATTACTAGACTCAATAAATATAGAAAATACGTTGATCAAATAGAAAAACCAAGAGCCCTTTGATGAGCCTTTCTTCAAATATTTGAGCAGACTTGAAGATGCCTTTTTCCTTGACGGCAGTCATCCAAAGATAAACAGATCTGGAAATCTGAATACCTTTCGGGAGCTTCGCCAACACCGTCTTTGGCCCATCAATAATTCTATATTGCATGTGTCATGGTTTGACAAAGCTTGATCATGCTTACTGCATGTCTATAAGAATATGTTAGACGAATAAAACAATATGACACAAGCATAGCAATATGATATAGAATCATTTAGAACAATGCTAAGTTTAGGATAATGCTAAGTTTAAGTAGTAACATAATAGCGATTACATGAATATTAGTGACATCATTATCTTAAACTTAATTGATTAGCCATATTCAAAAACATGATATAATCATTGGGCTAACAGAAATATCATATGATTGTTCTGACTGTTAATATTAAATGATTGTTATTCATTGCAAGGCTATCTGTGTGCTAAATTATAAGACTATATAGGATTATGATTGAATCTAATATTTCTAACAGCGTCATAAATGTTTATGATGCGAGCTAAATATGTTGGCTAAGATCCAAAAAATGTGTTTCCATATTTTTAACAAGGTTCTTGTGTTATTATAGGCTGCAAAAGAAAAGGACTCAAAATTAGTTTAGATTAATCATACTTAGATTTCTTTGTGTATTAGAACAAATTAAATTTGATTATAATTATAATTATTAATTTTATAATATTAGGTTGTTAATTTGATTTGTATTACATTAAATCTATACATAGATCAGACTCAAAATAATAAATTAGGATTAATATTTTGTATATACTTGAACATTCCCCGTCCTAAATGTACCATACTTTGTTAAAAGCACGGAGAATGGCCATTCTTCGTGTTAAAAGCACGGAGAATAGCCATTCCCCGTCCTAAATGTACCATACTTTGTTAAAAGCATATAATAACACCCAAAAAATGATAATAATATAAAAATTCTACGGAACCCACACACCAGACTCGAACCTAGGCCTTCAATGTAAAAAAAAAACAACACAACTAACTAAGCTGGGACTTACATTTGATGAAAAATGAATGAGATACTTGAACATACCCCGTCTTAAATGCACCATACTTTGTTAAAAGAACGAAGAGTGGCCATTCTCCGTGATAAAAGTGTGGAGAATGACCATTCCCCGTCCTAATGTACCATACTTTGTTAAAAGCATATATTAACACCAAAAAAATGATAACAATAGAAAAATTCTACAGAACCCACACAACAGACTCGAACCTAGGCCTTCTATGTAAAAGCTGAACAACACAATCAACTAAGCTGGGACTTACATTTGATAAAAAAATAGTAGTACTTGGTATTTATTTAAGTCAAATTGAATACCTCAATGTTTCCCAATTAGGAATATGAAGAGTCGGTTAGGGAAACGTGTATATATAACTAGTTGTATCTGCATTCATATGGTAGGTTGCACATTAAACATGGCTCCAAAAAAATCTCTAGGTTGGGAACCTTGGCCAGAGAGTTATGTGGCCGCTGAAGCACGAAAGAGGTAGCCGGAAACGGACTGACTCGCCGAGGCTGCTGACTTCCTCTCCTTATTTGGGTTGTCCTTTCAGGTCATTGCTCGACCTCTCGATCCGGCTCCTAACTTCGACATACTGCCGATCACTCCGGAGGAACGACAGGCTCTAGAGAAGAGAGAAGGCCTACGCCGCCTCCTCCATCGTACGAGTTTGCGCACCCTGGAGGATATTGCGGAGGTCCTTTGTGAGGCCAGTGAGTGGTCTACCTAGACCTATTTTTTTTTTTCTTTTTTTGTTCAGTTTTTGTTTAGTTTACTTCTTCCTCCTCTTGTCTCCCTCGTCGGGGAATGTTCCGACGAAGAAGCTGGGACTTCAATGAAATATATTATTTTGTTAAGTAAATTTGGTTTCTGCTGCCAGCCCATCAAGTCTTGTTATGTCATACAATTGATTACGCTGCCCACGACAAATTCTTGTCGTCAAATCCATCATTCAATGATAATTATTTTATTTATTTTTGAAGTAACAATTTTAATTACAAAAACCAGTATAAAATATTGTGTGTTTGATTGTAAGGTGGAAAACATGTGAAAAATAAATTAATCACATGAAATTACTTTCCTGGGAAAATGATTTCATAGAATTTTAAAAAAATTCCTGAGAATACGTAATTTGGGTGTTTGATTGTCATTATTTTCCACAAAAATTGTTATTTTTGATGGAAAATTATATTTTCCTATGGGTTGGACAAGTTTCATTTTCCACCATTTTAGAAGAAAATATGGAAAATGATAGCTTTTTGGAAAATAATTCCATGGAAAATATAATCTACCAAACACTACAATTGGTGGAAAATTTGTGATGAAAATATTTTCCATGGAAAAAGAAAGCCAATCAAACACAGACTTATTGAAAATGACAAAAAATATATTTTCCACGAAAATAAAATATTTTTCCTGCATGTCTATTCCAATAAAAGAAGTAGTTTATTCTATTAGGGGTAGTTAGGTACTTACAATATCTGGCTTTTAGTATTTCAATATTTTAGTTTTGTAAATATTTCTTTTTAAGTATATGGAAAGAAAAATAAAAGACAACTTTGAGTGTCTTATACTCTTTTCAAGTACATACAAATTAGTTTTTCAAATTTAGGTCTCAAAATCCGAAGGGTCGTGCTCTTAAAAATTTGAGACTCAACACTACTCATAGGTTCCCACTTTCCAATGCATATAGTACTTGAAACTAGTTTCACTGTGGATGTTAATTACAACAACCGATTATTAGGGTTTTCAAATTATTGTACCTTTTCCTCTTCTTTTTCCAATCCCTCTCCAAATCCTCCCAAACGACTGCTAAAAATTATCAAAATGCCGCCGATGAAACGACTTCCAAAGGGGAAGAATCCACGAAGGGATGCAACACACGCCGGAAGGGCAGAGGCCGCAAGGGCGCCGAAAGCCAAGACTATGGTCGCTATGGCAGAGGCGACCGCCCGGAAAGAGGCCGCAATGGAAGCGACGGAGGCAGCGCCCCAGGCAACGGCGGAATCGACAGAGGCGTCAGCGAAAAAGGCATCAGATGATTGTTAGCCAGAGACAGCCAAGCCACCTATAAAAAAGCTAAAAAATCATAGGGAACGACAAAGAAGGGAATATTCATCTTCGAAATAGAGGTATCACTTAGCTTGGTCAGGTAAAAAATAAGAGACTTATATAATTGTGATAATAATATGGCTAGGGGAATATAGTTAGATGTTTAGATTAGATGCACAATTTATAAGTTTTGTAGGCTCTACCTAGATTATCACAATAACATATGAGGATCCCTAGTAGGTAATTTAGAAAGGAGTTAGTGGCCATGGATGGTAGAAAAACAATTATAGGTAGTTAAATTAGTATTAGCTTGGCAGTTGTTTCCTTTAGGCTAGAATAACAATCTTTTAGAGTACGTCCCTTAAATATTTGAAGACAAGATGGATCATTTGTTCAATGGTTAAAAAGCTCCCTCCCTTATCGCCATTGAGTTGTTGGATAAATTAAATTTTGAGGAAAAAATTATTTTAAGGTGGGTAGTTTATAAGCATCCTAATTTTTGAAAATTATTATTTTTATTTATTTTACATGATTTTTATTTATTAAACAACATTTTATTTTAATTATGACTATAGATGTACTTTTTCATAGCTTTGATTTTTGAAGCACAATAATTATCAATTTATCAAATCTACTCCCATCATCTTATTATAGACGAGTCCACCTTCAGTTTGATATATCATGTCCCATCCAAGCATGTTCCCTTGTGCTATATTTTCCATTTATAACTTTAGAGATAAAATAGTCATTTTAGTCTCTACCGTAAATTTTGACTAGCTTTCCAAATAACAATTAGGGCCAAACTTCGATCCAAATCATTTGACCCAATATATGATTTTGACCCATTTCGAGCCTACTACGCACATGCCAATGGTGTGCCACTCAATTGGGTTCCCATATGTAATTTAATCTTAAGTGACACATAAGTCGAAACTATAGACATATTGGACTCAAATCGATCACAAAAATTTTACCGACCCAAAACTAGTCCAAGTATGGTTCATAAAGCCTATTATAGGGTGTTCTAACCTCTTAGACCTATTTTAGATTAATTTTTATGAATTAGTGGCAACCATATTGATTTAAATCTATTTGTAAATCAACTATATAACTACTTTTCTAATTTTGACCCAATCAAATCTCTTTGAGATACACCTTTGATTTAAATTATCAAATCTCAACAAAATCCCCTCAAACCAAATCCAAATCAATCTCCACCTTCTCTTTCTCCCGTGGACCCCTTCACTCTATGATGACCGAATATACTTTACATATTTATGCTCAAGAAACCGAGCCCCTCCTATTTATTTTCTATTTTCGCACTTTTCTTTCCACCCAACAAAAAATTATCATCCCGACCTCTTCCAAACCCTCCTACCATCTTCATCTCGACCCTAGGACACACCCTAACAGCCCGACACATTCCTGAGGAACCTTAGCCCCTAATTTGGTCGATACGAGGCGCGGAAGGAACTCGAAGTTGACCAAATTTGTGATGAATTCATCACAACAGGTTAGCCGACTTGTAGACTAGGTTTCATCTACTTTTTTTGTCTGATTCTCCTCAAATCAAAACTATAAGTTACCTCTATGTGTCTACTTCAATCTTTGACTGCTGGATCACACAGTTCCAAGCGGTTTGTCTGTGGTATCGATTCTATAATAAGGTATCCAGAACTGATGAGATCTGTTACGAGCAATTTTTGGTCTACCTAAGTTCAAATTTGATCCTTCTAATATTTTTATTCAGAAACTAGACATCAGGAAGTTTCCAATGCATATCTATTTGTTAGGTTTTGAGTTTGTTTACTATTTTTGAAAATTCTTGACATTTGTCGTAACACCGTAACTCTAAAAATTCTATGTTCTTTTTGTCCAAAAGTTCCAATACTTCATAAAACTCTACGAAACTATTTATTGTGCATGGTTTAATGTTGAAACCCTTATTTTAACTAATTTTTGGAAATTTTTACATAATTTAATAATTTTAAATATTTATTGTTTTGGGCCTCAAATTGTATACCAAGTCTAGGAATAATGTTGTAGAATCAATACAAGACTTGTACTCATTTTTTTTATGTATAAAATATATTTTTATTATTATAGAATATTTTAAAATATAATCTAGAATTAAAATTGGTGTTTTTATGTTAATAATATATTACTTTTTAGATAGATTTATTACTATATATGTTATATTAAGTCGAGTAGCCAATATGACTAGTTTTGGTATAAATATATTATTAAGGTCTATATATGGTAAGTACATATTAGTAAGTTATTAATGTATATTATGTTCGTTACGGAATTCATGCAACGAAACTGAGATAATTCAATTTCAGATATCTTATACCGCTGAAATTGACAAAGTAACCGGATGGATTGCCAAGATAAAATTGTTAACCTTGTGGTTGATCATCTTGTCTCGATTTATGTGTTGTAGCTTTCATTGTATGAATTACTAGATATAAACTTAATATTTAAACCTAGAATTTGAAATCCATCTTATTAAGGAATAATGATCACAGAGATTAGTGTAACCTAGTTGTAGATGGTATGATTAATAGATGGCTTAGGTAACATAGATATTACACAAGCTTTCTAGGTAGGAGTGGTTAGTCATAATTGTATTTAGTAAATAATACATATTTTTTGTGATCTGGGGTTGATAGATTTGAAGTATGATTCGCAGGTTCATGGATAGTTCGGGATATAGCTAACTTGCCATGTAAATATAGCTAACTTGCCATTATTATCTGTGGATTGAGATATAGCTAACTTGCCATTTTAGACCTATCCAAGATAACTTATTCGTATTCGAGCCGGGATGGAGTTTGCTTGATACATAGCTGGCATGCATACGATCTCCTAGTCCCAAGTATTTTGGGACTGGGGTGTTACAGAAGCACATAAGTAGATCACAAAACATTATTTTTCAAAGCAGTAAATTTTGTAGAAGTATTTTCTGTCACGACCCGCTCCCACTTTTGGGATACGAGTGCGTAGCCAAGTCCAGCCTATGCCGCAGCATCGACGGTAGTACACTGTCTATGATAAACATTATCCATAACAAGTACATAGTTCACATATATTATCAATAACTAAGTCATGACAAAGAGATTTAAAACTTAAAGTCTCAATAAATAATTTAAAAAAAAATCCACTACAACTCAAGATAGTCTCGGGAACAAACTCGCTAGAAATAAATATAAAAGCAACTAGAATTAAAGTCCTCTAAGCCCACTAGCTAAGAATAATACGAAAGAGCATAAGGAAGAAATATGCTATTCCACCTCAGAAGAAGCAAAATATGCACCATAAACCTTGGGGCGAACCACGTCATATAAAGATAAAAAATAGTTATCTAGTTAGGATTGGAGCAAGATCAACATAGCACTACATTACACAATATAAATACATGCATCAAGAAACAATAGCAAGGAAGATAAACTATAAGCATGGCATGATATGGTAAGAAGAGTACTACTATGACATGAAGACTGTATGAAATAGACTCGATGGAAGACCAACAATAAATATATAGAAATAATGATCAAGTCACATGTACTATGTGCTTTAGAATCTAAATTTCTGAACATAGATGGTTTGGGATATCCGTCAGCCATACGTGTGGTGCATGACTGATATTATGCAATCAATAAATATGGAGTCTGTATTCAATTCGTTGACCACATGCTTACTTGTTGTATTCCCCTGCCCGACTCACTCACAATACATGTCCATTACGATAAAACATTAGCAATATGATAAAAAGTAAATATGATAATCAAGGATTAAGACATGAACATGTACATATACCCTAACGATTCTAACTCTCGTGCACAAGTAGTAATCATGATGAATCAAGAAAAATGACAACGTGCATGAATTATAAAGAAGTAACATTGAAAACATGATATGAAGATACATGCAGTACAAAATAAAGACAACATAGATCATAATGATATTTTTCTGCTCTGATAGATAATGATGTCACAGACTCAAGATTTCGTAGACCGATCTATCCCGTCACATAAACAACCACAAGTTAGATCTAAATTCTTACTCTAAAAACCCTAAAAATTGACTAGTGGTTTAACCTAATTAATTATATTTAATTATGAAATAAATCATCTAAAAACATAATTTAATCTAATATAATTCTAAAATAAAAATTAAACACAAGTTTTTGGCCAGAGAAAGTCACGACTTCCAATTCGGGAACCGTGGCACGCAAATCGAGGTGCATCATTCACTAAGTAGTAAAATGACACAAACTCTATGACTTGAGTGTGCATCCAAGTAGATTTCAGTGCCACAAGTGCACTAGAATTGACCATTCCATAAAATCACGATTTGGTTAAATGATATCACAATTATGGCTAACTGTGACCAAATTGATGATTCGTCGGCCAAAATTGAGTTCTACGAATTAACTAAAATAGCAAAAGAATATATTAATTTCTGGAAAAATTATATGTCTTAGATCTTTGTGTCATATTTCCAAAACTTCAACCGGATCATGATTCTGATTCTTGGTTCTCCCGAAATCTCGAAAACACCAAAATGTGTCAGATTTTGGACAACTGGCACTCCACGAATTTTTTAGAAATTTAGGTTCAGAATTTATGAAAAAAATTGATATTCAGAATATATACCTCGATACGCTTCTAACAAAAAAAGGACAGGCAAAAAGGACGTCAGAGTTGGTCGCAATCTCCTCGTAAAGTTGGAAGTTCTCCAAGATCAAACCACAAAGGAGGCTGGAATAATAAACTAGGATTTTCAGATTTAATACATATATATATATATATATGAGAGAGAGAGGCGATGGCTGAGTCATCTGGGCGCCTACAAGTAGTCCATACGATGGCTGACTGGTTTGCTGATTATGTAAATACTTATTTGAATTACAAGAATTCATTAAAAATTTATTTTAACTCCAAAAAAATTCCAAAAAACTCCAGCAAAATCCTACAAAATTCTAGAAACTATTTCAAGGTGTCTAGAGCCTAAATAAAAAGTTTGGTTTCAAAATCACTTCGTGTGACTCCACAATAAATTCTAAAAGCATATGGAAAAATAATTTCTATAGGTTTAAATTATCTAAAAATTCCCAAAAATTCTAGAAAATCTAAAATGATAAAATAAAACATATGTGGCTATCTAGAGACCCTAGTGACCATATATGATCTAATAGTAGCATATCTCACCTATAGACCTAGGTACACACCCTTGTGATCCCAACATCAAAATTCTAATTAATAATGATTCTAACCACTCTATATCTAATAATAATAAAAAAAATATTCTCCAGAATTAAAAATAAGTTCTAGGAAACCAAATGCTACAAAATATCCCCCTTAAAAGATTTTTGTCCTCAAAAATCAAAAGTCACAAATAGCAAATATAGTATATAACCCAACAATCGATCTAACAATAACTCTTTAGGCTAGATCATGGAGAGATAAATGATTAGGAAAAACAAAAGTATGCAAAATAAATAAATGTCTAACCAACTATGATCAACTATTGCTAACTGAAAGGGACAAAAAGGACATGGTTAAAATGATAGATGCAAACATATCGAAGAAATCATGGACGAAATCAAGCAGGATGCATAAAAGAGACGAGGATAGAAGACTCATTGGGTTGGGAATCCTATTTGAGGATGATATAATCTCCTAGAAGTCATTCTAAATCCTATCTTCAATTCTATTCACAAGTTCACAACTAATACTACTAAGTTGAAGTACCAACCATGAGTTCGCAACCATATGCGAAACCTGACTTGCATAAGCCACCATAAAAACTTGTCACGACTTGCTCCCACTTTTGGGATATGAGTGCGTGGCCAAGTCCAGCCTACGCCACAACATCGGTGGTAGTACGCTGTCTATGATAAGCATTATCCATAATAAGTACAAAGTTCATATATATCATCCACAACTAAGTCATGACAAAGAGATTTAAAACTTAAAGTCTTAATAAATAATTTAAAGAAAAATCCACTATAAATCAATAAAGTTTCGAGAACAAACCTACTAGAAATAAATATAAAAACAACTATAACTAAAGTCCTCTAAGCCTACTAGCTAAGAATAATACGAAAGAGCATAAGGAAGAAATATGCTACTCCACCTCAGAAGAAGCAACCGATATATTGGTAACGTCAGTATCACCAAGATACGCACCATAAACCTTAGGATAATCCACGTCGTCTAAAGCTAAAAAATAGTTATCCTGTCAGGCTTGGAGTAAGATCAACATAACACTACATTACACAATATAGTATATATGCATGAAGAAACAATAGCAAGGAAGATAAAGGAAGATAAACTATGGGCATGACATGATATGGTAAGAAGAGTACTGCTATGACATGATGACTATATAAAATAGACTCGATGGGAGACCAAAAATAAATAATATAGAAACAATGATCAAGTCACATGTAATGTATGTTTTAGAATACTAACTTTCTGTATGTAGACGGTTTGGGATATCCATCAGTCATACGTGTTGTGCATGACTGATACTATGCAATCAATGT
Source organism: Iris pallida (assembly GCA_029216955.1). Lineage (NCBI taxonomy): Eukaryota > Viridiplantae > Streptophyta > Magnoliopsida > Asparagales > Iridaceae > Iris > Iris pallida. The sequence continues at coordinate 7,366,083 of JANAVB010023800.1, forward strand.
ATAGGGAGTCTATATTCAATTTATTGACCACATGCTTACTTGTTGTATTAACCCGTCCGACTCACTCACAATACATGTCTTTCACAATGAAATATTAGCAATACGATAAACAGTAAACATGATAAATGAGGAGTAAGACATGAACATGTACATATACCCTAACGATTCTAACTCTCGTGCACAAGTAATAATCATGATGAATCAAGAAAAATGACAACATGCATGAATTATAAATAAGTAACAGTGAAAAGATGATATAAAGATACATGCAGTAAAAAATAAAGGCAACATAGGTCATAGTGATACTTGCCTTCTGTGATAGATGATGATGCCGCAGACTCGAGATGTTGTAGACCGATCTACTCCGTCAAATAAACAACCATAAGTTAGATCTAAATTCCCACTCTAAAAACCCTAAAAATTGACTAGTGGTTTAACCAAATTAATTCTATTTAATTCCATAATAAATTATATAAAAATCTAATTTAATCTAATAAATTCTGAAATAAAAATTAAATACAAGTTTTTGGCAAGAGAAAGTCACGCCTTCCAATTCGGGAACCGTGGCATGCAAATCGAGGCACATCTCTGACTAAGTAGTCAAAGAACACAAACTCTAAGACTTGACGTGCACTCTAGTAGATTTTAGTGCCACGAGTGCACTAGATTTGATCGTGCCATAAAATAACAATTTGGTCAAAAGATATCTCCATTATGGCTAACCGTGACCAAATCGATGATTCGTTGGCCAAAACTGAGTTCTATAAATTAATTAAAATACTAGATTAATGTATTACTTTTTGGAAGAATTATATGTCGTAGATCTCTTTGTCAACTTTCAAAAACATTAAATGTTTCGTGATTCTGATTCTTGATTCTCCCGGAATCTCGAAAACAACTAAACGTGTCAGATTTTGGACAACTGACACTCCACGAATTTTCCAAAAATTTAGGTTCAGAATTTATTAAAAAAATTTGATATTCAGAAAATATACCTCGATACGCTTCTAACAAAAAAAAGGGCATACGAAAAAAACGTCGGAGTTGATCGCAATCGCCTCGTAAAGTTGGAAGATCTCCAAGATCAAACCACAAAGGAGGCTGGAATAATAAACTAGGGTTTTCGGATTTAATACATATATATAGGAAAGAGAGAGAGAGGCAGTGGCTGAGTTATCTGGGCACCGATATGTGGGCCATGGGGGTGGCTGACTGGGCTGCTGACTGTGTAAATACTTATTTTAATTACAGGAATTTATGAAAAAATCATTTAAACTGCAAATAAATCCAAATAAATCCCAAAAAAAAAAACCTAAAAAATTGTAGAAACTATTTCTAGGTGTTTAGATCCTAAATAAAATATTTAGTCTCAAAATTACTTCGTGTGACTCCAAATAAATCCCAAAAGCCTATGGAAAAATAATTTCTATAGGTTTAATTTATCTAAAAATTCCCAAAAATTCCAAGAAATCTAAAATCATAAAATAAAACATCTAGGGCTATCTTCAGATCCTAGTGACAATATGTGATCTAATGTTAGCATATCTCACCAATATACCTAGGTACGCACCCTTGTGATCCCAACATCAAAATCCTAATTAATAATGATTCTAACCACTTTATATCTAATAATAATGAAAAAAGTGTTCTCCAAAATATAAAATAAATTCTAGGAAACTGATTGCCACATTTTCAAATAATATTTATTGATGAATACAAATATAGGAATGACCATTCTGGATTTTCCTTGGAGGTATTTTAAAGGTTAACAACCAAGACTCTATCTTATGACTCAACAGTTTAACATAGAGTTAACCAGTGGTCAAACTTCTCTCTAGCCTTGTATATGTAGACTCTAACCAAAATAACCATGGGTAAAAGGTTTAAATATTGATAATATTTTTCAAAGTAGATTTATTGATAACCAAGCTTTAGTTTTGTTTTTAACTTTTGCTTACTCTTGGCTTTATTTACTTCTCATTGTTTGAAATTTTCCTAACTTATTTGTTGCAGCGCTTCAAGAAGGATTTTAATTTCTCTCATCCCCTTATAGCCAACAATTTGGATCCAAATGAGTGTGCCTGGGCTTATGGAATGAATATCTTTGATTTAAGTGCATGGAGGAAGACACACATTAGAGACACATACTATTACTGGCTGAAGGAGGTAATGTCTTAACTTTTAAATGAATATGTTCTTACTCTTCTTCTCTCTAAAATGTTGTTTTGTTATGGTTAACAACATTCTCCTAACACAAGTAAATGTAAGAACTTGTTTTTTGATGTATGATATCAGTTATAACTGTGTAGATGATGTCTGACAATTGTATTACACTAATATGTTACTTTGGTACATTAAGCTTGCAACTAACACTACATATGAGAATAATCTCTAATAATTATCAATAGTGAATTCTATCTTTCATTCGCTTTTGTGGTTCTTCTATTTTCTAATAATTCTTTCCGTTACCTTAATGGATAAGAACCTGGTAGTCATATTGCTCGGATACCCTTGGACTTGTACTGGACACATCGTAACACTTGCAAATACAATCCCAACACTTGAGAAAAGGCATTGGTACAACTCCACAAGGCTCAATACAACTCCAACACTTGAGATACATATTGGGTATGATTGACATTTGAAACCCATTAACAATGACACACATATACACACTACACATAGCCATGTTCTTGTTCCAGATTCTGGAGAATTAACATGTTAGTTCATAGAAGTCATCATGGTCTTATTTAGGTAATATCAATTCGAGTTACTATGAAGATTATATATGTTTCCTATGCATATCTAGTTCTTTTGATTCTTATAATCACCACTAAAATACAGCGAATTAGCGACGGCCATATCCGTCGCTAATCCGTCGGCAAATCTACGTAGCGACGAATTATCGACGGAATTTGACTGGAAAAATTCGTCGAAAAATAGCCCATCGCTAAAAAAAATCTGTCACTAAGCTGTCGCCATTCGACGTCTTAGCGACGGATTTTCGTCATTAAGAATCGTACATTTAGCGACAGCTAGCCGACGAATTTTCATCAAATTAAGTATCATGAAGTTTCTGATACTACTTTTTAGTGAAGGAAAAGTCCGACGGTAATACGTCGGTAATCGCATATAAGAGAGTTTCTGATACGCAAAATCCGTCGCCAATCCATCGACAATTGTCGTTAATGCTCAACGGTAGAGCAACGGATTAGCGACAAGATATCCGTCGCTTAGGCTCTGGAAATCTTCATGTTTCCAGAACCTTGGTGACGGTTAATCCATCGCTAGGTTGTCACAAATTAGTCGCTAATGCGATGACGTAGCAATGGCTTAGCGACGGAGTATTCGTCACTAATCCGTCGACATCCGTCGCTAACTGGGAATTCTCCAGTTAGCGATGGATATTCCGTCGCTCAGCCGTCACCTTCCGTCGCTTGGTAGACGCAAGTCCGTCGCTAACTGGAAAAGTTTTGATTTTTTTTTGCATAAAACAGAGCATTTCCTGTTCGTACAACATTCGAAACATCGAAACGTCACAATATGCATCACATCTCACACAAACCAACAAACCGATATACATCACATACCAATATACAAATATCTATCACAAATACATCACATAAACCAACATACATCACACACTAATATCCAAACATCCATCACAAACTAATATCCAAATATCCACCATTATCCCAAACATTCACCAATATCCATGTGACAATATCCAAAATTCAAAAATATTCAACATTTAAAAAAAATTTCCAAACATTCAAATACAATAACATCAATGATAAGGAGGAGGTGGATCGTTCGCTGATGGTAATCCCTGCAGCACCCGACGAAGATACTCCCCCACCAAGTGTGCCGGCAGGTTATCAAAGACATGGCCTGGAAGTTGGCGCAGCTGCTCTGGCGACACCATGTCAAGGAGTGTCGTCATAGCAGGAGACGTACAAAATTCTCTGGCCTTAACGCCCCAACGGATGCTGTGTAGCCTTTCCTCGGGTTTGTAAGTAGGATTTCCCGATGCCACCTTCGCCAGGGCTTAACTGCGCCTTTCTTCACATCTAGTTAGTCGACTCAGGAAGGTATTGTATGGACTAAAACAAGCAAACTTCGGCTTGAAATCACTCTGCCAGAGGGGCAGCAGGGTCAAAAGAAAGACCCCCGACGGAAGAAAAAGATCGAGAATATTCGAAGCACCGGGAGCAGCAATAGACGGACCGGGAGCAGAAGAACCAGGAGCAGATGGACCAGGAGCAGAAGAACCGGGAGAAGTAGAAGGACGCAGATAGTACGTGGTCATATACTTCCGCAAGTCTGACACTGCCTCGGTCAGAATCGCAAGTTGTGTCCTCACATTATCGCCTACCAGGGTCGTGGGAGGAGGAAGAGGGGGCGGTGGAAATCTCAGAATCGACGCCTACAACGATGCCAGGGAGTCGCATTCGTAGAGGCGCCCTTTTCGAAAGCCGCCGCCGGTATCTACGAACATGTCGTCGAAGCGAGCGGCCATAGAAGAGGATGCCTGGGTGGGCTTCGTTTTGCCGATATCCTCGGCAGCAGGGGGCTAAACCCGTTTAAGGGCCTCACGATACACAGCCTATCCAATGAATGTGTTTATACTATAAGTTTTCCTAAGTTATAATCTAAATCCTATGTATTCCTATGTTATAGTCTGAATCCTAAGTTTACCTAATTAAGTTAACAAGACTTATAATTCTAGCATAAATCTCATAAACGTAAGTACTGACATCAGTCTCCTTAGCCCTCTCGTCGACGAAGCTCCCGTCCTTCCGCCTCTTGTACGTATACTGGAATACATCATGCATGGTGATCGAGTCCGCCTCTTTTCCCTACTTTACCGCCTGTTTGCCTGCATAGAAAATATTTGTAGAATTTAATTAACTTCGTATATTAATAGTATCGAATTAGATAGTGGAATGAATTTGCGGTACCTTACCAGATCTGTACGCGTCGCTACGTGGGGCCTTGATCCCCCCGTGTGCAGACCCGTAGCCCGTCGATTCGCCTTCGTTTTCTCTGATTTTTGCTTGTACGCAGTAGTATATATCCATCTTCTTCAAGATTTGATCATAATACTCCTACCGGATCCAATCCTTCTTTGAATGCCCCGAACGAAGGTCATACACCGCGTCCCATATCTTCTTCCTGGCGGCGCTTCTGTAGGTCCTGCGGATCGTCTGCTCACGATGGGGGGCCACCAGAACGTCTTCTGACATACAAATTCAATTATCACGTAATTCAAAAAATGGTGGATTAAAGAGAAATTAATAATTAACCATAAGATATATATATATGTCACTCCCTGATTCCGGTATACGTATTTTAGCACGTATACTGCTTATTTGTAATTTTGTTGTATTTCTTCATGTATATCCTAAATTATTTGACAAAATAATATTTCGTAATTTATTTTCTGTGATTTTAGTTTACAGTTTTGGCTCTAATTGGGTGACATGCTCTCGGTTCACTTGAACCCGTTGGGTCCTCATGAACCAACTTGGTTTAGATTTTATATAAAACTCATCTCCTTCTCTCTCCTCTCATTTATTTCCTCCACCAACCAAGGCAAGTGCCAACTTGCTCAAGAGATGGATTTATATTTTGTTAATGATTTCTTACAAAATTATTTGTCAAAATATGTTCTTCTCCTCAATCTATACTAGTTTAGAACTTGAAAATTTCCATTTTGAAGCTTTAATTTTTGTAGATCTAAGTTTTCTCCATTTTCGGATTTACATGGTTTTGATCTATTTTCGTTAGGATTTTGTGGGTTTTGATGCTTCCATGTGGAAGAGAATTCAATTTCACTCAAGTTAGAACTTTGAAAATCTAGATTTGGTTTTGATTTGGTCAAGTTAAGGAAATTGGAAGTTTTTGGTGTTCTTGAGGAGGCTCTCGGCCTGGAAGAGAAGACCCTTCAGCCTGCGCTCTTTAGCGCAAGTTGAACTGCGCAGCTCGTCTTTTGACGAATTGCGCAACCCTTCGGCCAGCGCATTGCGCTGAGCTGAACTGCGCTGGCGCTCCTTAGCTCCAGCGCCATCCGATCCTGCGCAGTCTAATCCCTGCGCAATCTAACCCAGCGCGCTTGACTTCAGCGTAATCCATTCCCTGCGCGATCTGATCCTGCGCAGTCTAACCCTGCGCAGTCTGATCCATGCGCAACCCGACTCTGGCGCAATCCATCTCCTGCGCCATCTAACCGCTGCGCAGTCCAATGCCTGCGCAACCTAACTCTGCGCGTTTGACCCCTGCGCAGTCTAACCCTGCGCGTTTTGACTTCTGCGCATTTGACCATGCGCATTCTGACCTGGGCTCTTATATATTATATTTTCTTATATATATATAGGTGAATGTTTGTGTATGCTATATATCCTTACGCCTTTTGTCCCGAGCATGATATGAGCACTAATGTGACCCCGGAGAACAAAGTGTTCCTTCCTGATACATGTACTTGAATGTCCCAGTTCTTGTTCATGCTCGACAAATAACTCGTAACTCCACGTGGCGTATTTGCATTGATGCATTACACTAAGGAGGGTAGAACATGTTGACATACTAATTGACATGGATCCTCTTTGGGGTACTCGTACCAAAGTACGACTTTAGGAGGATAATCATGCAGGCCACAGCATGTGAGTCCAAGATTTCACCTAGGGTTAAACTAGGCAACTAAATATACTAGATGCATGGGGAGGGCAGAATCCCGAGATCGTGTTACACCAGCCGCCTTGAGATATTGTCTTGACGCGCCGGCTGGTCTCCACGGATGCTGTGTCATCTGCAACGAGTGGATGACTGTATCCGATTAATTTCTGCTATATATTATATGTTTTGGCAAGGTGGCCTTGCGAGGGACCTGTGCTCAATCATACCTGTCTACGCGAACCCCTGGGTTGGCTAGCCTTGCTGGAAAGATACGATCTGAGGATTTCTTAATAACATGATGCGAGGATAACCTCGCCATACTAGAAACTCGTAGACTTGACTGGCCGTGAAAATGACTTGCTTGTATTTTTCTTTTACTTTCCGCGAGTAACTGAGGAAAGCGGACTGTTATGGTGCGTGATCCAACCCATGTTCTTGTTTGATTGTTGGGTTGGTTATCGTACTATGACAGGCTGCGGACCGAAGTTACGAACGGAAGCCTTAATTTGATTGTGATGTGCTACTCCTGTGAATGACTAAGGAACATGGCCCACCGCGGTACGTGATCCAACCCATGTTCTTGTTTGATTGTTGGGTTGGTTATCGTGCTGCGATGGTCTGTCGACCGAAGTCACGACCAGGAGATCTTCTTACTTATATCTGTAAACTTATGTGAAGGTCATAGAGTGCGACGCGTCCCGGCTCCATGTGGCACCTTTTGTCCTTGTTTGGTTGTAAGGGTGCCAGATGGGTCCGACGATGTAGCGCTACCCTATAGCCACAGCATAAGCTTTATCCTTATCATTATAACTGGGTTTTATCTTAACTCTTGTGCCCCTTTGGCGGTACTTGCTATTCGGGGCTGACCCCGCTGGTTTTGTTTGGCCAGATCTCGTAGCAGAGCCAGAGGACGCGATCCTTCTTCCTGACATCCATGGTGCATACTAGGAGCATGGCTGGTCGGGGACTCGAGTGGGTTTCTTCTCCACCACTCCTGCTTATACTTTTGCGGCGTTTAGCCACCGGCACTTGTTAGCCGGATTACTTGATATTTTGTGTCAGTACATAATTGTAACTAAACAGACTGCAGCTGTGTATAATTTTGTGCTCATGACTCTCTGAGATAGCTATGTTATAAAGCTAGTCTCTCATGATCATTTTGATGAAGCGTCGGGGATGCCTTACTGCTTTATCTTTAATGTTCATTTATTTGCTGATGTGATTTGATTGATTGAGACATAGAACTCTGTGGGACCATAGGAGACTCGCTTGTAGCATGTACCCCCTAGTCTCTCGACAGCCACGATCGCCGTATGACGTTACGTACCTCATATGGAGTAGCTGGCCTAGTCCGTCTCCGTATTTTGGTACTGGGGCGTGACAAGGTTTTAGTGGTGGCCCATACAGGTCTGTTTTTCAGACTTGTGGGATATTGCGATTTATTAGGAGTCTCAATCAAAACTTGTTCCCCTTGAAATCATGTTTCGAATTCTCTGTCCTTGCCTTGATCTCTAACCTGACTTATATCCTCGAAATCTTCCTCGTCCGGACTTGATAATCTTATATTCTTCTCTATAGGGGTGCTTCATTCTCAGTAGCGGGTGAGGCCCATGAGGAAGAGCAGCAAGAGCATGGCTCGACTGGGCAGCAACAGGGGAGAGAACCTTCTCCAGTGCAGGCACGAACAGAAATGGAACCAGAAGCAGTGCAGCCGCAGGTTATTGAAACTCCTGCAGCACCAGTAGCGACGGCAGTACCAGACGCCGTAGCACTCCTGGAGATCATCCGGGGGTTTCTTGTCACTAACCAACAGCAACAGACTCGGCAGCAGGAGCAGAACGTGTTGCTGAACCAAGGGATTCAGTTAGCTCTTGAGAGGAGTGCCGGGGTTGACTCGGGAGCCTCAGGAAGGTTCCGTCGCTTGAACCCGAGGTATTTTGATGGCACGGAGGATGCCATCACTGCGGATGCATGGATTCAAGACATCGAAGCCATTCTTGTGGCAGCCAAGGTTCCAGACGATGAGAAGGTTGATCAGGTCAAACTGGTACTTCAGGATCTTGCCCGCGACTGGTGGGCATCAGAAGAAGTTGGTACAAGACGCCCTATTCGTTGGACCACCTTCAGTGACAGATTCAAGGCCAAGTATTTTGGCGTAGTAGCTCGATATGAGCTCCAGCAGAAGTTCATCAATCTCAAGCAAGCAGGCAAGACCGTAGATGGGTATGCAGCAGAGTTCTGCAGATTGTGCCGTTTTGCACCATCAATGGTGGCAACGGAGCCAGAGAAAGCTATGAGGTTCCAGCAGGGACTTCATTTGGAATTATTGCAGCTTGTGGAAGGACACGACTACCAGACGTTTGACGCTGTCTTGACAGCAGCTCGGAGGCACGAGCTCACCCAGCAGAGGTTGGCATCGAGGACAGGAGGTCAGAAGAGATCTCATTCCCAGGTTGGAGGAGGAGCCATGCAGCAAACATCGGCACCAGCACCCGGTGTTCGTATTCATGATACAGGAGCGCCGCAGAGGACGGTCGCGTCAACTATCACAGCGCCAGTTCGGCAACAGCAGCCGAGGAATCAGCAGCAGCGTCAGAGGGTGCCCCAGGGTTGTACCTTCTGTGGTAAGGGAGGATACACTAGGGATGTGTGTCGGTCAGCGAATGGCTTGTGCTTGAGGTGTGGTAGTCCAGACCACCGTATTTCGACTTGTCCTATGATGCAGAGGCCAGGAGGGCCAGCTCAGCAGTTTCCAACGTTGCCAGCTCCAGGGGCAACCCCGAGTGGAGGGCCAGCATTAGCAGTAAGGCCCCTAGCCCAGCGTCTACCAACGCAGGCTCAGATGTTTCGCCAAGCGTAGGAAGCCGAAGGCCCTCAGAGGCAGCAACAGCATGGTCGAGGAAGGCCGCAACAAGGGGCTCCGCGGGGCCAGGCTCTCACATTAACCTTGGGAGAGGCTCTAGCGTCCAGTGACGTGGTGGCAGGTAAAATTCTCGTCACCTCATTTCCTGCGGTAGCATTATTTGATTCAGGCGCTACTCATTCATTCATCTCTGCACAATATGCTACACGGATTGGACTAGTGTTTGAGGCATTGCCGGAGAGGATGGATATACTCACCGGCAATGGGCTCGTAGAAGTGAGCAGAGTGCGCTTTTCATGTCCGGTAGAGGTGTGTGGGCATTTATTGCCCGCATCATTGATTGAATTCCCTATGGGGAATTTTGATGTTGTTCTTGGCATGGACTGGTTGAGAGATAGTCATGCGACCATTGATTGTAGAGGAGGTAGGGTTATATTCAGCATTCCTGGGATGGAGCAGTTCATCTTTACTCGAACCTTGAAGAATCAGACTGAAGGCGTCATCTCTGCAGCAGTGTCGGAGTCAAGACAGATCCCGAGAGTGGTCGAAGATTTTCTTGATGTATTCCCTGATGAGCTTCCAGGGATGCCCCCAGTCAGAGAGGTAGAATTTAGCATTGAGTTGAACCCTGGAACGAGGCCTATTGCAGACAGAGTTTACAGAATATCGCCGTCAGAACAGGATAAGTTGTATCAACATGAAGAAGAGTTGAAGTCTAAGGGATTCATCCGAGACAGTAAATCGCCCTGGGCCGCGCCAGTGATTCTAGTTCCCAAGAAGGATGGGTCGACGAAAATGTGCATCGACTACCGCAAGCTGAATGCAGTAACAGTGAAGAATAAGTACCCGCTACCGAGGATTGATGACCTGTTTGATCAATTGAGCAAGGCCCGCATCTTTTCCAAGATCGATCTTCGTTCGGGATACTATCAGGTGAGAGTCCGAGAGCAAGATATTCAGAAGACGGCATTCAGATCAAGATACGGGCATTATGAGTTTTTAGTAATGCCCTTTGGACTAACCAATGCCCCTGCATTATTTATGGATTTGATGAACCGTATCTTTCTTCCATATTTGGATAAATTTGTGGTAGTGTTCATAGATGACATTCTTGTCTATTCCAGCAGTGAAGAGGAGCATGAGAAACATCTTAAGACTGTCTTGCAGACATTGAGGGAGCATCAACTGTATGCGAAGCTCGACAAGTGTGAATTCTGGTTAGATCACATTTCGTTCCTGGGGCATGTAATTTCTGGGGCAGGAGTATCAGTGGATCCGAAGAAGATTGAGGCCGTAGAGCATTGGCCAGTCCCGAGAACAGTTGCAGAAGTGCGAAGTTTCTTAGGACTAGCTGGTTACTACAGACGGTTCGTGGCAGACTTTGCCAAGATCTCTGCGCCCTTAACGCGTTTGACGCACAAGGACGTAGAGTTTGTTTGGTCAGCTAGCTGTCAGGCATCATTTGAAGAATTGAAGAAGAGATTGATCTCAGCCCCGATCTTGACGCTTCCAGTGGGAGCGGGAGGCTTTACAGTATATTGTGACGCATCTGGGAAGGGTCTTGGATGTGTATTGATGCAGCACGGAAAAGTGATAGCATATGCGTCTCGGCAGCTTCGAGACCATGAGAAGAATTACCCGACTCATGATTTAGAGTTGGCAGCTGTGGTGTTTTCACTCAAGTTGTGGAGGCATTATTTATACGGAGATCGGGTAGAGATCTATACTGATCATAAGAGTTTGAAATATGTATTCACGCAGCGAGATTTGAACATGAGGCAAAGAAGGTGGTTAGAACTACTGAAGGATTTTGACTTAGATCTTCAGTATCATCCAGGCAAGGCGAATATAGTGGCAGATGCACTGAGTAGGAGAGACAGTGCCTTTATCTTGACCTCGCAGAAGCATATTTTAGAAGATCTTCAGAGTATGGGAATCGAAGTAGTTTTGCCGAAGGATATAGGAAGAATGACCAGTATGCAGATTCAGTCAACCTTGGTAGAGAGGATAAGGGCAGCACAAGCAGAAGATCCACAGATTCAGAAGTTGCGGTCGGAGTATGAAACAGGCCGTAGGAAGGAGTTAGTGATTCACGAAGATGGTACGCTCAGGTTTGGAAACAGACTCTGTGTACCGAGTGGAGACCTTCGGCAGGAAGTTATGTCCGAAGCTCATAGTTCCATTTATTCCATTCATCCAGGAGGAACGAAGATGTATCGAGATATCAGGCAGTACTTTTGGTGGAATGGCATGAAAAGAGAGATAGCGAGATTTGTATCCAAGTGTCTGGTATGTCAGCAGGTGAAAGCCGAGCAGCAGAGACCAGCAGGATTGCTCCAGCCGCTTCCTATCCCAGAATGGAAATGGGAGCACATCACGATGGATTTTGTGACCGGTTTACCTAGATCCCCGGCTGGCAAGAATGCGATCTGGGTAATAGTAGATCGACTCACGAAGGTCGCTCATTTCCTTCCTTTCAGAGTTGGACAGACTACTGAGCAGTTGGCAGAAATGTACATGAAGCAGATAGTGAAGCAGCATGGTGTTCCAGTTAGTATAGTATCAGATCGGGATACACGGTTCACTTCCCATTTCTGGCGGAGCTTGCACCAGAGTTTGGGGACCAAGTTAAGATTCAGTACTGCATATCATCCACAAACTGATGGGCAATCAGAAAGAACCATTCAGACGTTAGAAGATATGCTACGGGCGTGCACCTTGGACTTTGGCGGATCTTGGGAGGATCACCTTCATCTTGTGGAGTTCTCCTATAATAACAGCTATCTGGCTAGCATTCAGATGGCCCCGTTCGAAGCATTGTACGGAAGGAAGTGCAGGTCCCCTTTGGCATGGGACGACGTCGGAGAACGAAAGTTGTTGGAGCCAGAGATAATCACGCAGACTGTGGAGATAGTTAAGTTGGTCAGAGAGCGCCTTCGAGTTGCACAGGACCGACACCGTCATTGGGCGGATCAGCATCGTAGGCCTCTAGAGTTCAGAGTTGGCGACCAAGTGTTTCTGCGGATTTCGCCTACTCGGGGTATCATCAGATTTGGAACCCGAGGAAAGCTTAGTCCAAGATACGTTGGTCCTTTCAAGATTCTCGCTCGGGTAGGCGATGTGGCTTATCGACTTGCCCTTCCGCCTTCGTTAACTGGCATACATGATGTATTTCATGTGTCCCAGTTACGTGGGTATGTCCCGGATCCGAGTCATGTCCTCGATCATTCAGAGTTAGTCGTTGGCACCGACTTAACTTACGAGGAACAACCCGTATCTATTTTAGACCGGCGAGAGAAGGTACTCAAGAATCGGACGATCAGCCTTGTCCGTGTTGCTTGGAACCATCACTCTCCGGGAGAATCAACTTGGGAGCGCGAGGACGAGATCCGATCTCGGTATCCGTATTTGTTTGGTTTGTGAGGTATATCTTTATGCCATAATGACACGATCCCACATTCACTGCACCTGCTTGTATTGTACTTTTGTGATGTAGATAATAACTGCTTGTTAGTTAACTTGCATATGATTGTGCCTTGCTTATCCTGATCTTTCAATCCTGTCTTGGCTGGAAATTCCGAGGACGGAATTTTTCTAAGAAGGGTAGAGATGTCACTCCCTGATTCCGGTATACGTATTTTAGCACGTATACTGCTTATTTGTAATTTTGTTGTATTTCTTCATGTATATCCTAAATTATTTGACAAAATAATATTTCGTAATTTATTTTCTGTGATTTTAGTTTACAGTTTTGGCTCTAATTGGGTGACATGCTCTCGGTTCACTTGAACCCGTTGGGTCCTCATGAACCAACTTGGTTTAGATTTTATATAAAACTCATCTCCTTCTCTCTCCTCTCATTATTCCTCTCATTTATTTCCTCCACCAACCAAGGCAAGTGCCAACTTGCTCAAGAGATGGATTTATATTTTGTTAATGATTTCTTACAAAATTATTTGTCAAAATATGTTCTTCTCCTCAATCTATACTAGTTTAGAACTTGAAAATTTCCATTTTGAAGCTTTGATTTTTGTAGATCTAAGTTTTCTCTATTTTCGGATTTACATAGTTTTGATCTATTTTCGTTAGGATTTTGTGGGTTTTGATGCTTCCATGTGGAAGAGAATTCAATTTCACTCAAGTTAGAACTTTGAAAATCTAGATTTGGTTTTGATTTGGTCAAGTTAAGGAAATTGGAAGTTTTTGGTGTTCTTGAGGAGGCTCTCGGCCTGGAAGAGAAGACCCTTCAGCCTGCGCTCTTTAGCGCAAGTTGAACTGCGCAGCTCGTCTTTTGACGAATTGCGCAACCCTTCGGCCAGCGCATTGCGCTGAGCTGAACTGCGCTGGCGCTCCTTAGCTCCAGCGCCATCCGATCCTGTGCAGTCTAATCCCTGCGCAATCTAACCCAGCGCGCTTGACTTCAGCGCAATCCATTCCCTGCGCGATCTGATCCTGCGCAGTCTAACCCTGCGCAGTCTGATCCATGCGCAACCCGACTCTGGCGCAATCCATCTCCTGCGCCATCTAACCGCTGCGCAGTCCAATGCCTGCGCAACCTAACTCTGCGCGTTTGACCCCTGCGCAGTCTAACCCTGCGCGTTTTGACTTCTGCGCATTTGACCATGCGCATTCTGACCTGGGCTCTTATATATTATATTTTCTTATATATATATAGGTGAATGTTTGTGTATGCTATATATCCTTACGCCTTTTGTCCCGAGCATGATATGAGCACTAATGTGACCCCGGAGAACAAAGTGTTCCTTCCTGATACATGTACTTGAATGTCCCAGTTCTTGTTCATGCTCGACAAATAACTCGTAACTCCACGTGGCGTATTTGCATTGATGCATTACACTAAGGAGGGTAGAACATGTTGACATACTAATTGACATGGATCCTCTTTGGGGTACTCGTACCAAAGTACGACTTTAGGAGGATAATCATGCAGGCCATAGCATGTGAGTCCAAGATTTCACCTAGGGTTAAACTAGGCAACTAAATATACTAGATGCATGGGGAGGGCAGAATCCCTAGATCGTGTTACACCAGCCGCCTTGAGATATTGTCCTGACGCGCCGGCTGGTCTCCACGGATGCTGTGTCATCTGCAACGAGTGGATGACTGTATCCGATTAATTTCTGCTATATATTATATGTTTTGGCAAGGTGGCCTTGCGAGGGACCTGTGCTCAATCATACCTGTCTACGCGAACCCCTGGGTTGGCTAGCCTTGCTGGAAAGATACGATCTGAGGATTTCTTAATAACATGATGCGAGGATAACCTCGCCATACTAGAAACTCGTAGACTTGACTGGCCGTGAAAATGACTTGCTTGTATTTTTCTTTTACTTTCCGCGAGTAACTGAGGAAAGCGGACTGTTATGGTGCGTGATCCAACCCATGTTCTTGTTTGATTGTTGGGTTGGTTATCGTACTATGATAGGCTGCGGACCGAAGTTACGAACGGAAGCCTTAATTTGATTATGATGTGCTACTCCTGTGAATGACTAAGGAACATGGCCCACCGCGGTACGTGATCCAACCCATGTTCTTATTTGATTGTTGGGTTGGTTATCGTGCTGCGATGGTCTGTCGACCGAAGTCACGACCAGGAGATCTTCTTACTTATATCTGTAAACTTATGTGAAGGTCATAGAGTACGACGCGTCCCGGCTCCATGTGGCACCTTTTGTCCTTGTTTGGTTGTAAGGGTGCCAGATGGGTCCGACGATGTAGCGCTACCCTATAGCCGCAGCATAAGCTTTATCCTTATCATTATAACTGGGTTTTATCTTAACTCTTGTGCCCCTTTGGCGGTACTTGCTATTCGGGGCTGACCCCGCTGGTTTTGTTTGGCCAGATCTCGTAGCAGAGCCAGAGGACGCGATCCTTCTTCCTGACATCCATGGTGCATACTAGGAGCATGGCTGGTCGGGGACTCGAGTGGGTTTCTTCTCCACCACTCCTGCTTATACTTTTGCGGCGTTTAGCCACCGGCACTTGTTAGCCGGATTACTTGATATTTTGTGTCAGTACATAATTGTAACTAAACAGACTGCAGCTGTGTATAATTTTGTGCTCATGACTCTCTGAGATAGCTATGTTATAAAGCTAGTCTCTCATGATCATTTTGATGAAGCGTCGGGGACGCCTTACTGCTTTATCTTTAATGTTCATTTATTTGCTGATGTGATTTGATTGATTGAGACATAGAACTCTGTGGGACCATAGGAGACTCGCTTGTAGCATGTACCCCCTAGTCTCTCGACAACCACGATCGCCGTATGACGTTACGTACCTCATATGGAGTAGCTGGCCTAGTCCGTCTCCGTATTTTGGTACTGGGGCGTGACAATATATATATATATATATATATATATATATATATATATATATATATATATATATATATATATATATATATATACCCTTATCTCGTCGAGCCAGGCGTACTGCAAGTCCAGGGGCACCTCAGAAAAATTGAGGTAGGGGCCATGGCAGTTATCCCGGATAATGTGCCCTAGAATCCTGGCAGCATCCCACGAAAAAACCTAAATAGAAGCAACGACTGGATTATTAACTTGAATAAATGAAACAAATTTAATAAATTAACTTAAATTTACTTACGACTCACCTGTGGGCCGTAGCTCTCGTCGGAACTCGTCCATCGGCCTCTCTGGTGGCGTTGGAGGATCTGCGGCTCTGCGCATGTACTCACTAGTAACCGAATGTAACTGAGTCTGGGGTACTCCGGGGCCCATCGTGCAGTAACTGGTGGATTCGCTGGTGGAACGGATCTGTCAGCGGATGGAGTCGCAGGCCTCGACGAAGGTGACGATAACCCCGTGGTAGATCGACGGCAGGATGAGTCTCTGCTCGGGGTACTGTGCTGGTCGGGATCGCAAGATAGGGTCACATCCCAGGAATACTGAAGGCGACCACGGCCACTACTACTCGCACCACCACCACGACCATGCCTACGACAAGGACCACCAGCACCAGCACCACCACCAACACCACCAGCACCATGACCAACACCACAACCACGACGAGTTCTAGTCACCATAACCTGTAAATAGAACACATAAACATAATTAACAATATAGAAGTATAAATGAATATAAAACTAAAATAAATAAATATACCACCAGCAGGGCGATGAGTGCCATCGCGACGAAAAGGACTAGGAGTGCCATCTGCAAAAAAAGAAACAATAAGTAGTTGATCGAACGACAAAAGCATGAACTGAAATAAGAATGCAAAAGTTTAAACTGAATTCACTAAGTTAGTTGTAAGTGTTTTTATGAGGTCAAACTAAATTCACTAAGTTAATTAGTAGGAAGTGTTTTTATGAGGTAAAAGTAAATTCACTAAGTTAATTGGAAGTGTTTTTAATATATACCGATATTTAATCTAATCATCGTCATCATCCTTGACCTCGTCTTCATCTTCATCCTCATTATCGACTTTATCTGTATCCTCATCCTCATCAATTTCTTCTTCTTCTTCTTCTTCTTCTTCTTCTTCAGCCTCAATACTTGGAATAAGATGCCTCTTTCTTCCTTGGTTAGCAGCTAAGTCTTGTGTATCAACCTCTTCCTTCCCTCTATTTTCCTCAACAATATCTTCAACATCCATGGTATCCGACTGTTGTCCCAAGTATTGGGGCTTTTCGATCTGGTCCTCCGATATTTGGTGTCGCATCGAACCACTCATATTTGAACATCACAATTTGCATATTGTATGGGGTAGTATATTGTAAATCTATAATATCCTGAAGTACTCCATAATAGTCAAAGTCCGGCTCGTCGTCATAGATGGTGCCTCTTATGCAAACACCAGAATCTATGGTACTGAAGTCGTCATTGAGAAATTTGATATTTATAGCATTCTGAGTTGCCTTAAACTTGAAGCCATTAACGACATAGCCTGGCCAAGTCTTTGCATGCTTCTTCGGTCCCAATGCCAAATAACGAATGCTCTCATTTGTGAGTGTTGTTTCAGGCCATAAAACCTGTAATCAAATATTGATAATTTAAATATTTTAGCTCTATATATTTTAATGGTAGCCGCATAACATATTATCTCAGTTACTTACGTATTTGCAAAATCGGGACGGAATGGTACAATCAACCTCTCTTTGAAGTCCCTCATCGGTAATATCGGGTGTCCTCATTTTGACTTCATCTCTAAATACACTGTTAGAGAGAAAAAAAAGTGTATTCACTTACTTCACCAAATTAGAGATTATAACGAGTGTAAGTGTAGTCACATACTTCTCTAAATCTTTCACTTCTTTTATGTCACAATTTAACAAGATATATCGATTAGTGGCATCATACTCATCGTCAGTCAACCACCGTTTCTTACAAGCCCCAACAGGCATGCCTCTTAGATTGAATATACCTCCATCCTTAACGCCTTCGTCATTCTTTTGAGGTCTATTATCATGACCCGTACCCTGAAGAGGGACACGAGCACGTGGTTACGTCCAGCCTACGCCACAGAATCGACGGTAGAATGCTGTATATAGGGTCTGTAAATACTACGACTAAAACAGCTAAAGGTACCTGTACAGTATATACTCTTCGAATGGAGGTGACATAGCAATACAGTCTCATTCACAAATATAAAACTAAGGAAGATAGCAAAGAAAGGAAATATGATAGATAAAGCAGAAAATGAGTCCAAGATCCACACAAGTCCAGAGCTATGCACAAACAACCCAGAGTCACAGAAAATATGTATAAGATACTACAAACTGAAAGTACTAGCTGGCTCACACGCCGGGCAAACCTAACTAATCTATACTACTCAGGGTAAGCAAAGTCTAGTGGCTCTACCAACAAGCCACGGTCCAAGTCTACTCCGTCAGAATCGACCCCATAATAGGTCAGACAATCAGTCTCAGAGTCATCTGTAATATATCAACGGTATCCTGTCAGGAAAATGAGCAAGTACAAATACCAACAGCAGTTCCATATGAATTGACAAATACTATAAGAGACGGTATAATTAAATACAAGACAAAGATATAGGCGACTTGGGAACCATTTGAAAGCCGAGTTACAACCCTTGAACTAAACAAGGACCGGGGCTGTAACCCTTCTTTCAAACATGACTTAGTCTCAAATCATGGTGCAGTATAAAGACATGTAAAGCATATGAGTAATGGAATCATAGCATGGTGAGAAGTACAAAAATAAAGCTGAACTGGATATAAGATACGCTAATAAATGTAAAAGGTGATTTGAACTATTAGAGCAATATGTGATCGGCTAGGGAGTCAAGGTAGAGTTATCCACTTGGCCCGGCAATCCGCGGTGTCCTCAACGGAGAGTCATGTCGTCCAACCTGGATAACTGGCGCATGGGGTATCTGCTACACCCTACGTGAGGTGTGGGTGGCGCTAGCAAAATAGTTACATGGAGGCTTTGATCACATAACCCCTAATAATTCTCCCATCCCCGAATAGTATTACGGATTCGGACATGGCACGTCATGACACAGGGTTCGAGAGCAGAGGGCCAGTCCACTCCCAAATCAATGTCTATATAAGTACCAAAACACAAAAATATCTCATACCCATATACCAAAAAAGTCCAGGAATGACATCTCATGACAGGATCCGACGTATACTAGTCTGTGAACCGTCGTGTCGAAAAATCATGTAAAACACTACAACTGAATCGGATATAGTAGATATCAAGACAATGAAAACTATCAGTAAATATACTTGCCTGTGGTCCTGAGCTGATAAGGTGAACAGATGCCCAGAGTAATCACAGACCTAAAATAAGATACTATGAGTCAAACATGATTTTATACTGAAAAGGAAACTAATTTAAGTCATGAATGCAAGTCTAAGTCAATACTAGGTCAATCTAGGTCAAACTGAGACATACTAGGTCATACTGGTTCATTTTGGGTCTTACCAAGTCACTGGGAGTCAATCCAAGTCAAATTAGGTCAAACGGGGTCAAAGGTTGACTTACAGTTGACTTTTGGTCAACTAGTCAACCCTGGTCAACTCTGGTCAACTCTAGGTCAACCCTAGGTCAAACTAGTCTAATGTTGACCAACTGTTGACTTTCAGTCAACTGGTCAACTCTGGTTTAGTTTTGGTCAAATCTAGTCCCTTAAAGGCTAAGTTTGACTCTCGGTTGACTCTTGTTGACTTTTGGTCAAAATGGTCAACCGACGTCAAAACTAATCTAGGAGCACTATATTTGATCATTACCAACCAAGGGAACGAAGTTCTAACCATGTCTTAGACTCTAGACTCCAATACCTTATTTCTAGGTAAAACCTATATTACCCTTGCCAAGGTAAATCCCGATACCTTGCCCAACACAAAGGAAACCCCGTTAAATACCCAAAGATACGAGCCTAGGCTCCTTAGGGTAGCTAGATACTATCTTATCTAAGGTTTACCTACCAAGAAATATGGGTATCCTAGGTATCTAACCTATCTTAGAAGATATATTAGTTTACCCTACCCCTTTACCTTACCAATATCATGAATTATCCTCACATCACTCTAGCACTCACCCACACAACTCACTCACACACAACACTCACATATATCACACTCATATAGGCTTTCCTATAGGTTTACATATAGGCTAACCTATAGGCTAGTAGCTACACACACGTTGAGGGGTGTTCAAGGGGCTGATGTGGGTGAAATGGGACAAGTTTAGAGTTGGTTTAAGGGGCTATGCACTGGACTAATATTGGATGATTTTGGACTGGAAATGACAGCCACATGTGGACTGTCATGGGTGTCAAATGGGACAGCAATGTGGGTAGTTTAAGACTGAATTTGGGACTGCATATGGGGTGTTTTAAGGACTGATTTTGGATGGTGTATGGGGCTGATTAGTAACAGCAAGTAGACAGTTATTGTGGTGGAGGGGGGTTTATGACAGGTTATAGGGGCTTTATGGACTGGTTTTAGGACAGTAATATAGGATGTGTTGGGACAAATGGGGGCATCACATATAGGTGTTTAGGGAGCTGTTTTGTAGTGGTTTAGGAGGGTGCTATCAGGGGTTAGATGGGCTAATATTGTGGACAGCCAAAGGCTAAACTGGACAACCAATAAGGCTTGTATAGGACTGTTGTTGGGGCTGTTTAGAGCTGTGTTTGGGGGGGAGGCTAAATGGGGCTGTGCTTAGGCAGGAATGGGGCAGGTTAGGAATGGTTAGGACAGCCAAATAGGCTACTGTCCTGCTGCTATTAGCAGCAGGTTTCCCCCCTCTATCCCCCTCTCTAATCACTCACTCTCCACTCCTCAATCCCACATCTAACTCCACACTCAAACAAACACTCATACACTCTCCAAACCACACACATCTACACACCAATTCTAACACAAACACCTACACCAATACTTCCTGCTTGGCCAAACCTACATGTGCCCCCAAACCAAGAGAAAATCACACATACACATACCATAGTATATATACATATATATATAAGCCATAATATATATAAGCCATTATATATATATATATATATATATATATATATATATATATATATAAAATATATATATATATATATATATAGAATAATATATATACAACCATATATATACATATATAGATTAGTTAATATGATACAATATGATACATAGGAAACACATTCCTAAATACATAGAAAAATCTGGAATAAATACTAAAACATCATCTAATCAATATATAAATAAACCCACACGTGTCCAAATAGGGTTTTTCCTACTAGGATACGATCCAACACATTAGGACACATCTAAGTCTCCA
Organism: Iris pallida; assembly: GCA_029216955.1. NCBI lineage: Eukaryota > Viridiplantae > Streptophyta > Magnoliopsida > Asparagales > Iridaceae > Iris > Iris pallida. The sequence continues at coordinate 7,387,410 of JANAVB010023800.1, forward strand.
AATGGACATGAAATGGATACAAATGGAGACACAACCATGGGGGTCATTCCTATGGGTCAAAATCATCCTAATGCATGAGAAAAATGAGAAAGAGAAAGGGATTTATACCTCCCGGTAGATCGAATCGAAGGAAAAGCTTCCCGATACGCCACCGACACGTAGGATTCCCAAACGGACACAAACGAGCTCTGAATCCTCTCAAACTTGGGTAGCTCCTTCCTTGGCTAGAATGGAGAAGGAAAGAAGAAGATTTGGTGGAGAAATGGAAGGATTTGGTGCAAAATGATTAGGCATTGCTCTCAAAATTAATTTGGGGAAGAACAAGAGAGAGAATGGAAGAGTGGATAATGATGAATGGCTAGGCCTATCCATTCTCTAGTAGCCGGCCATGGGGGTCATTTGTCCTATTATGAAATACCCAAAATACCCCCCTCTCCATGAAAAGGGGTTTAAGTCGGGGGCTAGTTTGGTCATTCTAACACACTAATCAAATTAATCCTAACCAAAATAAATTAGCCTAGTCACTAACTAAAATATTTAACATGTGGGCCATGGCTAACTAGTGTGTGGGCCCCGCTAGAGTCAATACTACCCCGGGTCCCCGAGACAAGTCGGATTGAGTTGAAATTCGAACCCGACTCAAATAACCCCAAAATAATATTATAAATAAATAAATAATTTCAAAAATATTCTAAAATAAAAAATGATAAAAATACCCCTATTTCTGAAAACTGGGGGTGACAAATCTATCCACCTTAAAAAAATTTCGTCCTTGAAATTAAAACAAAGCAATCACAGGAAAACACATGCAGAAAATAATCCCTCTCGAATACAAAATTTTTTTTTTGTAAAATAAAAATCTCTTAAGGCACAACTGTACTTGCAAATAAAAATTGGTACGTGTCCGACACGGACACGAAACCAACACAAAATCTCACATACCAAAAGCCAAATCAACAATCACCAATGCAAAGTATCAAAATAAATCAAAGAGGTCCAATGACCAAAATACCCATGGGCCAGAAAGTCCCTAGGGTTTCACTAGCAAAACATCTAAAATCTCAAGTCATGGCTTAAAAGTTTAAAATAATAAAAATCTCCAAAATCAAAGCATGAATTAAATGACAATAATTAAATGACTAAAACTATAAAATTCAAAATTACTCTTAATTAGAAACTGGGTTCTACAAGTCTATCCACCTTAGAAGAATTTATCCACAAAAATTAAAACAAAGCAAACACAGAAAAATCATGCTATTTGATAATCGTATGCATCTGTCCAAAATCATGATACTCAGAATCTCCATCATGCTAGTGAGCAAGGCTACGATAATCACAGAGTCCTCGACTAAGGTACATACCTCTAGAATCATGGTATTTAAAAATTTTGAATTATCGCTAGCTTGGCAGCAAAAACCTTAAATTCCTACACCCGAGAAATACGTCTATAGTCCGACTATATGTCCTCACTCTGCCTGCCAGCATGACCCTAGAGGATTCTAAAATTTCATAATCGAGATGACCTAGCCCATACGACTTATCTCAGAAGAATATTCCATCACAAGGACAAACTTTATCAAATGATCAAGGAACAGATGAAATCAGATTTCAAGAAAGTTTATAAGAAGGCAAATGCGAAAAAGAGATTCGAATATTGGAACATGCCATCTGCTCTGCTACTGCCTGAGTGGGCTCAACTGTCATAGCGAAAGCTCGCCCCTGCTGGACTTCTCTAGCCTGCTGTACTCTGTCCTGGCCTGTCTGTCTGGCTGCATGGACATCACAGTTCTTCATCTGGTGATCGGGCGCCCCACAGTATAGGCAGACGCCCAACCTCTTCCTACAAGCCTCTCTAGTATGCCCTGGCTTCCCGCAGAAGGTGCATTGTGTAGCCGGCCTCTGACCCTGACCCTGGTGCTGCTGGGCACACGCCGGTGCCTACTGAAACTGCAACTGAGGCTGCTGCTGCTGAAACTGTCTCTGATGGAAATATGGGCGCTTCGCTGGCCCTACACTCGAGCTAGCTCCGAGAACGTCATTGCCCCTCTTCGACTTGAGGCCGAAGTTCGCCTCTGCAATCTGCAACTCCATCAAGATCTGCTCGAAGGTCGCATCACATCTCCCAGAGGTACGAGTGCGCACTGCATGCATAAGACCCCTCCGGAACTTTCGGGCCTTGTACCCCTCATCCTGGACCAAACTAGGTACAAACCTGCTCAGACGAAAAAACTCTGCTGCATACTCGTCTACCGATGAGTTCCCCTGCACCAAACTGTCCAACTGCCCCTCGAAAGCTGTCAAGGCTACATCTGGGTAGAACTTCTCCTTAAAGAGCTTCCTGAAGTCCTCCCAAGACAATCCCCTCACCAACGCACGCGGATCAGTGAGGTACCAAGTCAGCGCTATATCGAAGAACTGGCTCGCTACAGAAGTCACCCACAGTCCTCTCGGGACCTCTGCCAACTCCAGACTCCGCTGGACATCCTCCAACCAGTCGTCCGCGTATAGGATACCCTCAGTACCCTTGAACTCTCGCGGGTTCATCTTCCTGAAGTCTAGGTGCATATCGGGCCTCTCCTGACCCTGCTGCTGTACTGGTGCTCCCTGAACTGTAGCTGGTGTACCCTTCTCTACTGCTGCCATCGCCAGCTGATGCGAGTTCACCATGGTCTGTCGTATCACCTCTGCCTGGCGGTGCTGTGCCTCGGCCAGTGCTCTCTATGTCTGCAATATCTGCTGCAGAAGGGCCATCATCCCCTGAGTATCTGTTAGTAGCGGAGGCGACTGTAAAAGAATATCAGGGATGACTATGGACGATCTCGCTGCTGGAGGTGGAAGACCTCCTGAAACTGTCGCTGTCTGAAGGACAAGGACTGAGGTGGCAGCTCCCTTAACTGAAGGTGGAAGACCTCCGAGAACTGCCGCTGCTACTCCTGTCTGAAGGGAAAGGACTGAGGCTACTTCTCCCTCGACTGCTACTCCCATAGCCAGAGGTGGAAGACCTTCCGGATCTGACCTCTCTGGAACTGTACTAGGCCATGCCTGAGAACGAGTAACCGTCATCCTGAAGACGAATTGAACCCAAGAGATAAATATGGCACATGATAAGGTATTGTCAAAGGAGGACAATTGAATTCAAATGCAAGAAGAGTTGTCATGGTAATCAAAAGATCAGAGTTTTTCCTAAAATGTGATTGAGTAACTCCTATCATACCCTAGATCCTACGTCCTAATCGCATGCTCGTAATCAGTACTCTAAGTCGAGCACCATTAAGAGCTCGCACTAATTGCGACACAGACCTGCATGGGCCTCCACAAAAATGTGTCACAACCCGCACCCTGAAGAGGGGCACGAGCACGTGGTTACGTCCAGCCTACGCCAAAGAATCGGCGGTAGAACGCTGTATATAGGGTCTGTAAATACTACGACTAAAATAGCTAAAGGTACCTGTACAATATATACTCTCCGAATGGAGGTGATATAATAATACAGTCTCAATTACAAATATAAAACTAAGGTAGATAGCATAGAAAGAAAATATGATAGATAAAGCAGGAAATGAGTCCAAGATCCACATTGTCACGTCCCGGTTCCCAGGATGACTCGAGGCACGTGATACTTCTCCCTAGGCTACGCAACTATACAATGAGTACCGAATTGTACCCTGCGATTGTCGCCTGTAAGGTCCGAGATAGGCATAGATATAAGGAATAATCACAGAAATTACACAATTAACATGACATTCATTTATCCAGAAATATTACATACTTGGTCAAGAATTCATCAAAACACATATTATACATATTTGATTCATTGTCTTCAAACACATAATTTACATAATTGAAGATGTTCTCAAAATAAAGCTATATTCCATCCGTTCTACATCATTCATAGAGATCGTTCTCAGTGTACGCCTGATCCACGTCTTGATCTTCATTAATCCCTAGTGAACAAAACTAGGTCGTCAATACGACGAGCAAGCCCTCAGTCAAAGGAGAAGTATGAATACGTAATGATAAAACAAGTAAAACAAGATATAGTATCTAGAGCAATTATACTCATACCCTGATATTAGTCAAAAAGTAAGTAATTCTCAATTTAATGTCACAAGGACACGACAAGATCTTTTTATACCTAAATGCAATTTTAGAGAAACTTTTTGGATCTCACACACTCGCCTAGCATCTCAACAATAACCCTATTTGCCCGGGATCAGGCTCGTACAAAACGGGTTGGTGCTTAGATTCTCCAGTCGTCTGTACTATCACATATTGATGTGATTATAAGCAAGATAACATCATGAGTGGTTTCCGAATCATCCTGGTCAATTCATCGCATCATGTGTTATAACAAGAAGTTCGTATGACTTGGACTTTTCCAAGAATATCGAACCCATTCATTAGAGAGCTGAGCTGAAATCAGGGCCTGGATATCTAATGAATTAATAAGTATTCTGAGCTGAAAACTCAGGATAATGTGCAAATGGATAGCTGAGCTGAAACTCAGGGCCTGGATATCCAATTGCGATCAAGAAAGTGAGGTAAGCCTCACCACTTACGGCCGTACGAACACCGTATCAGGGACTGATCAGTATAAAAATAAAAATTATATGGCAAAGAAGTCAGCCGGGTGTGATCCAACAGTTTCTCTCCCAAAACCCCATGCAACCTATTCTAGACATTCAGACTTCAGAGAAACTATCTCCCAAACGGGAGTCCTAGAAGTCAAGTCGCATTCAAATAATAGTTTCGTCTTTTTCGAAACTAAAGTAGTCCGAGAAATGTTGGAACCAAGTTAAATTTCAAGGTATCTAATTGGACAATGATTTCCAAGAATCCCTCCGATAGTATAAGTCGGAGATGGATGGTTCCAATGGTCTAGAACTTGAGTCAAAGTTTCTAAAGAGTCCGAATTGACGAAAAATAGACTAACTCTGGAAATTCTCAAAAATTTCGGCAGAGTCTCCTTTGTATTTACTGACCCAAAAATCAATCCAATACAGGTAAACACAAAAGAATAATATATGGGCATGCCGATCCCTTCGGTGGAGCAACCCTCAACACCAGCAACACGTAATATATATAATCGGGTATGCCGACCCCTTCGGTGGAGCAACTCTCAACACCGAAAAATACACATCCATATATATATGATTTAAATAAATTTTTGAAAGAGCAAAATGAGGTTTCTAAGCATAATCACAAATAAACAAGTTATCTAATTTCAATTTTAACATGCCCAATGCTATTACATACTAAAAACTAACTTCTAGGGGCACAAAATAGTTATTTTTGACTTGAAAATTCATAATTGAAGTTACCTTAATGAACCGGAATCAATAAATACATATTTAACTATGAGATCACAATAATTATGTCAAATATGTATAATTTCAAATCTGGACTGAATTAAATTAAGATAAAAATAATGGATAAAACTCATAATTTCTCATTTTAGAGTTATTTAGAAGTACTCTCATGAAACAACAATATTGGACTATTTATTTCTTGAATTTAGTATATATGTATGTACATATATATGCATATAACCTTATATGAAAAATCAACATTCACAATTTTGTCCTATGTAGAAGTGTCCAACATTTGTCCAAATTTATACTAATTGTGTATACACATTCATGAACACAAGCTACCCAATAATTCCTAAAATCAACCATCACCATATCATAACAATTGGATTAAAATCATAATTTCAGAATATATATATATATATATATATATATATTTATCACGCAAAACAAGAATTGTTGATAATAACATGAGGAGATTCGAGAGGAGGAAGGAGAGAGCTTGCCTTGCCCTAAGAGTGTGCTTCCTAGAGGAAAGTTCTTCCTATAGCTCCAATTCCGAACCTAGGGCACAAATTAGAGAATTTGGGGTTAAACTCAAAACCTAGAATTATTTTTGGAAGAAAATTGAAAAAAAATAAAGAGGATAAAGAGGAAGGAGAAGGAAGAAGTAGATGGTGATGATGATAAAAAGAGGGAGAGGCTGGCTGGCCGACGGCGGCGCCCGCCGGGGGCTGGCTGGCCGACGACGGCGCCCGCCCACAAGCAACCGTGCGACAACAGCAGTAGCTAAGCGGCAGCAGCAGCCGCAGCAAGTGCAGCAGTAAAAGAAAGAGAAAAAGGAGAAGAAAGAAGAAGAATGGAAGAATGGAAGAAGAATAATAATATGACGAAGAAGAAGAAGAGGAGGAATGAGAGGAGAATGAGTGAGTACCTGGTAAGAACATGAAGTTAGAATAAAAAAATTTCATTCTCCAGCTTCTAGTTATAAAAGAATGGGTTCTCTCTTGAAGTTACCCATTTGCCCTTAAAGCCTTGTCATGGGGAGAGAATGCCATGTGGCAATTCCTCCATGCATGGTTGACACTTAAACGTTTTATGTAAAATATACAAAAATAGACTTTGCATGAGGGGAATTTTAGAAAAATCTGATTTATTCATTTGCACTATTTATTTTTCTTGAGTAAATAATATAGAAAAATAATTTTTGAAAGATTGAAAATTATTGAAATACAGAAAGTAATAAAACAAAAAAATTAAGGTTATGACACTCTCAACATGTCTAGAGAGCGCACTCTCAACATGTCTTCCAATATTTGTATCATCCTTTATGACTGTCCATCAGTCTGTGGATGATATGATGAACTGAACTTCAGATGACTACCAAGACTGTCTTGCAAGCTTCTCCAAAACTTGGAGGTGAACCGAGTATCCCTGTCTGAGACGATACTTACCGGCACCCCATAGTGACTAACAACTTCCCTCATGTACATATCCGCTAGATGCTCCGTAGATTATCCAACTCGAAATGGTAGAAATCTCGCGGACTTTGTAAGCCTATCCACTATCACCCAGATGGTATTGTTACCTTTCTGTTTTCATGGGAGTTCTGATACAAAATCCATTGTAATATGCTCCCACTTCCATTCAGGTACTGGTAGTGGTTGCAGTAGTCCAGCAGTCTGTTGGTGCTCAGCTTTCACTTGTTGGCACACTAAACATTTCAAGACAAATTTAGCTATCTCCCGCTTCATTCTATGGCATAAAATTTTTTGTCTTAGATCCTGGTACATCTTCGTACGCCCAGGATGAATGGAGTATTGAGAACTATGTGCTTCATTTATTAGCTCAGTCCGGAGTTCTCTAAATGGTACAGACAAACGACTTCTGAACCTCAAGGATCCATCAGAATGCTTCATCAATCCAGTTTGTACCCCAGCTTCAGTTTGACTCCACAGCTTTTGCAGCTTCACATCCTTCTTCTGTGACTCCTTAATTCTCTCCACTAAAAAGATTGAACTTGTAAACTTTCCCAAATTCCATCTGCAACTGGGCATATAACTTCAATCTCCATCTTTTTGAGGTCATCTAATATCTCCTTGGGCGTGTTCATAAAGAAGGCTTCAGGCCTCATACTCAGAGCATCTGCCACTTTGTTCGCCTTGCCTGGATGATACTCCAACTCCATATCAAAATCCTTAAACAACTCGTGCCATCTACGTTGCCTCATATTTAGCTCCTTTTGGGTGAACACATATTTTAAACTTTTATGATCTGTGTAAATCTTGATCTATTCACCATACAAGTAATGCCTCCACAGTTTCAGTACAAATACAATAGCTGCTAACTCCAGATCATTTGTTGGATAGTTCCTTTTATGAACCTTCAACTGTCACGTAGCATAAGCGATAACCCTTCCGTGCTGCATCAGTACACAGCCCAAACCCTTACCAGAAGCATCACTATAAATCTCTTAACCTCCTGATCCTGAGGGTAAAGCTAGTACTGGTGCTGTGACAAGTCTTTCCTTTAATTTCTTAAATGTCGCTTGACATTTATCAGTCCAAACAAATTTCTCATTCTTTCGAGTCAATCTAGTAAGCAGGTCAACTATTCTGGAAAAGTTCTCCACGAATCTTCTATAGTATCCAGCTAAACCGACAAAACTTCGAACTTCAGCTACTTTCTTGGGAGTAGGCCATGATTTAACTGCTTCTATTTTCTTAGGATCTACTGTTATGCCTTCTCCACTAACTATGTGTCCCAAGAAAGAAATTTCTCTTAACCAAAACTCGTATTTACTCAGCTTCCCATACAGCTTCTCCTGTCGTAGAGTCTCAAGTACTATCCTCAAATGTTCTTCGTGGTCCTCCTCATTCTTCGAGTAGATCAATATGTCATCAATGAATACGATCACAAATTTATCCAGATATTGATAGAATATTCTATTTATCAAATCCATGAATATGGTCGGAGCATTTGTCAATCCAAAAGGCATGACTTGGAACCCATAATGTCCATATCTAGTTCTAAAAGCAGTCTTTGGTATGTCTTCTTTCTTAATCTTCACTCGATGATAGCCTGATCTGAGATCTATTTTTGAAAATACAGTTGCTCCTCCAAGTTGGTTGAATAATTCATCGATCCTAGGGAGTGGATATTTGTTCTTGATTGTCAGTTCATTCATTGCTCTATAATCTATCACCAATCTCAGGCTTTCATCCTTTTTCTTTACAAATAGTACAGGCGTTCCGCACGGAGAAATACTAGGCCTGATAAACTCCTTAGCTAACAATTCCTTGATTTGTTTATTTAATTCTGCTGGTTCCTTCTTATTCATTGGATATATCTTCTTAGCAATAGGGGCTGCTCTAGGAATTAGATTAATGCTAAATTCAACGGCCCTATCTGGTGGCAATCCGGGTAATTCATCAGGAAATACATCCTTAAACTCATCTACAACCCTTGGCCATTCTTCTATTACTTGGTTCATGAGACTCCTAAGTTCAAACCTCTCTAACTCCTCTTTGTCAAACTCCTTCTGAGCTTTAACAAATTCATGCAACTTCCTACTAGGTAAGGAAAACTGAACTTTTCCTTGTCCATAATCAATGATTGCTGAGGTTGCTATTAACCAATCCATTCCAAATACTATATCATAGTTGTCCATGGAAAAGACTAATAGTCTAGTTCGAAAGCTTGCTCCTTCCATTTTGATTGGACAGTTTCTATAAATTCGACTCACTTCGATTATACCATTGCCCGTAAGGATTTTTAATTTTCTAAGTAGAGGTTGAGTCTCAATATTATACTCAGTTATGAATAATGCAGATATGAAGGAATGAGTAGCTCCAGAATCAAATATTACTGATGCAGGGCTAGAAGAAGCGAGTATAGTACCTGTCACCACGTCTTCCGTAATTCCAGCTTCATTGCTATCCATCATAAAGGCTTGACCATGATTCTTCTTCTTTCTGTTGTTGTGATTCTAATTAGCCTTTTGAGCTTGATGGAATTGATACGCCTGTGGTACCAATGCTGGTCTCTGCTGATATCCTGTAGGGGCATGACCTTGTGCTTGTGGTGCTACAGCAGCATTAAACATGGGCTCATTGCTTTGAAAGAAAGGCCTTTGTTAAAATCCCTGGTTTGTAGCTCTTGGTCACTGTGCATTATTCTGTACTACAGATCTTCTATCGTTCTGGGGACATTGGTTCAACCGATGGTTGGAGGATCCACACTTTAGGTAATTCCCTTGAAGTCTTCTGCAGTTATTCTTTGTATGCCCGGACTAGCCGCAGTATGAACAGCTTAGCGTGACTCTATTCTGCTCATGCTGAGCACGCTTTTGCTGTTCTTGTCCTGAAGTCCTTCCTTGAGGTGAGCCGGTCTCCAGACTCCGCTTTTGTCCTGCAGCCTTCGAGTTGACCTTATCGTTTTGCATCCTTTATTGGTCTCTTGCAGCTTCGACCACTTCTGCGCAAGTCTGACATCTGTAGGGGCAACTTTCATCTTCAGCTTATCGTCCAGCCCTTCTATGAATCGGACTACCTTTGCCTTCTCCGTATCACCATGCTCGAAGCATACCGGCTTAGTCTTGTGAATTCCGTCGAGTATTCATCGACAAATGTCTTATTCTGCTTCAAATGTAGTAATCTCCTTTCCAGCTCCAACTTGGCACTTAGGAGAAAGAATCTCTCTTCAAATTCTTTCTTAAATTTTTCCCATGATACAATCTCATATGATTCTTCTGGGTGTAAGGAGCTCCACCAGATATCGGCAACATCTTTCAGTTGAATCCTTACAAGTGACACTATGTCATTTGGCGTGATCTTCGTGCCCTTCAGCAACCCTTCTATGGTCCTAATCCACTGTACCGCTTCCATAGGAGTTTCAGTCCCCTTAAACTCTGGGGGCTTAATCGTCCTGAAATCCGAAATGGTCCCAGCTTTAGGAGCAGCTGCGACATCCAATCTTTCCAGTAGCTTTGCAGACACATCTTTGGAAAGTTGGATTTGTTGGGTGTTGGCTGCCAAGACTTTTTGAAAACTTTCCATAGCGTCTGTCGAACGCATCTCGGTGGTTTTCGTTTGCAATATGTCAGGATTTTGTGAAGAAGACATTTCTTAAATATTAAGGATGGAAAATTCTTAATGCAAAATTTAAAGGAGAATCTTAAAGAACTTAATTGCTAAAGGAGATAAAAGGCAATCACAATTAAGATAGTTTAAGCCAAAAGAAGCATATTTCATTCATACACAAAATAGGATTACAATATGCTTCACAAGGAAGTCCTTACGACTTCTATACTCTAAATCCTATACAAAACTATTTACATCTGTTGTAATTTCCAAAATATTATACAACAGACAAAAATTTTCTCTTTACACCTCTACATCATATCTTTTTACATATACATATACATATATCTGCTGATCCGTCAAAATATTGTACAGCAGACAAAAAGCTATCCCATTTCCCAGTTATCCTGACTAACCCCTCGTCTGCTTCAGGTAAGTGATCTCCAGAATCTTATCGTAGGGGTTGATCTCTTCCCACTCGTTTATGGTCCCATCATACCCATAAGTAAAGGAAGATGGACCGTCCTTCGCAAGGAAGAAAATAAGACGTAATTCCTTCTCATAATAAACTTCTGCTCCATCTTCAATGTCCCGAATCTTGGGACGCAGGCGATGGAAATAAACTCCAAATACTGGGAGTTCTGCATCGTCCACCACTAGCCAGGCTTTCTGGGCGAACTGCTCATAACCGTAGAAGGTTCGGTCACTCCCGTCCCAATAAATGCTTGGCATAAATCGAGCCATGACCTATACCCAAAAATTCTCGAATTTGAAATCTATGACAAGAAATAATGCATCATCAATGTTTAAATAAAGTTTAATCAAGATTCATATCACAAATCCGTGCATAATCCTCGATTCTTTAATTAGGAATTCATTCTTCAATTTAAATATTTCTGTCCTAGGGTAGTTCAAGTAAGTCCTTAGAATTTCTAATATCTATCTATACAATATCCTTAACCTATACACTATCCTTAAAGACTAGACCTGCATGGGCCACCAACCAAAAGAGACGTGTCACGTCCCGGTTCCCAGGATGACTCGAGGCACGTGATACTTCTCCCTAGGCTATGCAACTGTACAATGAGTACTGAATTGTACCCTGCGATTGTCGCCTGTAAGGTCCGGGATAGGCATAGATATAAGGCATAATCACAGAAATTCCACAATTGGCATGACATTCATTTATCCAGAAATATTACATACTTGGTCTAGAATTCATGAAAACACATATTATATATATTTGATTCATTGTCTTCAAACACATAATTTACATAATTGAAGATGTTCTCAAAATGAAGCTACATTCCATCTGTTCCACATCCTTCATAGAGATCGTTCTCAGTGTACGCCTGATCCACATCTTGATCTTCATTAATCCCAAGTGAACAAAACTAGGTCGTCAATACGACGAACAAGCTCTCAGTCAAAGGAGAAGTATGAATATGTAATGATAAAACATGTGAAACAAGATATAGTATCTAGAGCAATTTTACTCATACCCTGATAATAGTCAAAAAGTAAGTAATTCTCAATTTAATGTCACAAGGACACAACAAGATCTTTTTAGACCTAAGTGCAATTTTAGAAAAACTTTTTGGATCACACATACTCGCCTAGCATCTCAACAATAACCCCATTTGCCCGGGATCAGGCTCGTACAAAACGGGTTGGTGCTTAGATTCTCCAACCGTCTGTACTATCACATATTAATGTGATACAAGTAAGATAACATCATGAGTGGTTTCCGAATCATCTGGATCGAGTCATCGCATCATGTGTTATAACAAGAAGTTCGTATGACTTGGACTTTTCCAAGAATATCGAACCCATTCATTAGAGAGCTGAGCTGAACTCAGGGCCTGGATATCTAATGAATTAATAAGTATTCTGAGCTGAAAACTCAGGATAATGTGCAAATGGATAGCTGAGCTGAAACTGTCACGACCCGCACCCTAGAGTAATGGCATGAGAAATGGTTACCTCCAGCCTACGCCGTAGTATCGACGGTAGAACGCTGTCCTGGGTCACAACATCTAACAATATAATGCTAAGCAGTTTATACTCCCCAAATGGGGGTGACATAGCAGAATGTAAACCCTATCACAACTAAGGAAGAAGAAGTACGATATGATATAGAACTCAAAATGAAATATAGATGATCAGAAGAGTCTAAGTGTCTAAGATAACTACTCACAACATCCAGAAAATAATACAACTCTAAAGTCAATACAAATGACATAAGAATAAGATAAAGCCTAGCTAATCTAGTCTAAGTAGTAGGGGTAATGTCATCAGCTAGAGCTTGGTCCTCCTGAGAGTCCAGCTCACAAGTGTCGTCTAGATGGGCTCCATAGTAGGTCGGACAGAAGTCCTCGGTATCATCTGTAATATTTTTAACAGGTCCAGTCAGGACGGGAGCGAGCACAGTACATCTCATGCAGTTCATATCATGGCAGGAAATATAAAGCAATCAATAAAGTAAGATACATGAAATGCTGTAAGAAGATGTACATGAAAACAGGAGAGATATTTGATAACTGAAAATATATACAAGATAAGTAAGAAGTGTAAGTGACTAGTGATTTAGAGTACGAGATGGCATGTAATTGGCTTAGGTTGTACATGATAAAACATGAAAAATAAAAGAGTAGACATGATGGGTAAATCACATGACTATTTATACTCATCCCTACCCACAATCAATACACAAGGATCCAGTCAAGTTACGTTACGAACATGATATTTTGGTTACACACGAAATACATGAGAAAACATGAACGTACATAAGAGCACATGAAAGTACATGAGCGTATATGAAAGAACATGAGAGAACATGAGTGTACATGAATAACGCAAGAGCAAGGAATACATGATGTACATGAAACACATGATATAAAGTATCCGATGCGTCCGCTAAGGGGGATAACATCCCAAGAATAGTTCCATATAATACCAATCCGTGATGATAACGTGACAACATCAAGTAAAGTAATCTAGAGCAAGAATATAAGTCGTGACAAGTATGAAACGATCAGAGAATGTACTCGCCTGTCACCCTGAATGACTGAGATGAATAAAGTCCGAACTGGTGTCACAGAGTCCTATTTAGAGTAATACAGGTTATAAAGAGTTTAATTTATATGGTAATTGAAATTATAATACAATCTACATGATTCTAAGTCAATCTAGGTTAAAGTCAACTATAAAGTCAAACGATGTCAACTCTAATCAACTGTAGTCAACTAGCTAGGGTCGGGTCAACAATGGTCAACTAGTCTAGGTTAGTCAATTATAGGTATAAACAAACTAAGTATATACAAATCAAGTATCCAAGATAGCTACTAACTCATAGCCTAAGTCACTTGCTAAACCAAGCACAAAACTAAACCATAAGCTAACAAGACACACAAACTTAGTCATATAATATATATATATATTATTTACATTCACATATTCATATACATAGATATATATAGGAAAGCTATATATATAGCTATATATATAGAAAGAGAGGTAAAAGAGTAAGTGAGTATGTTTGTGTTTGGTATGTGTGCGAAAGGATATGTGTTAATGTTCTCAGATTTAGTGATAGATAGGTGTATGTGACATGGGATACATGGTGTCAAAGGGTGTATACATGCATGTGTGTAAAGGTTATAGGTTAACTCAATTTATAGAAATGCATACATACATACTTACATTGTATACATGCAGTCATACATATCATATATGCATACTTGCATTCATTCATACACCTATACATACATACATAGATGCATACATACATATTTGAATATATTATATACTTACATTATATTCATATATACATACTCTACATTATATTACATTCATTCCTGCATACACGCATACATATAATGTATATTACATTACATGATACATACATGTATACTTGCATTATATTTTACTTACATTCATGCATATTAGATACTTGCATTTATATTAACATATTGCATACATTCATTTCATTCATACATCTATGCATTACCTACATATTTTATACATATACATACATTGTATATTGATATCATTTAATATATTGACATAGAGGCATACAAACATGCACACATCATATATTTATACCTTGCATTACCTTACATATCATGTTTTATATTATCATTCATTCCTTTCATATATTACATTATCTTTAAGTTGAATACATCATATATGGATACAATACATTATCTTGCATGCTTGCATTCATATATTACATTCTATATTACATATATATATGTATTTCCTTCATTCATTCATGCTTGCATCATATACTCTACATTACCATACATGTTATCATTATATATTGCATTATAATATTTATACATTATGCATTCATATCTATCATTACATATATACCTTGCATTCATATCTAGCATTCATTATATACTTTCATGCATACATTGTATATCATTTTTTTATTCATGTATTTATGCATTGCTTATATGCATTATCATAATTGCATTCCTACATGCTTGCATTCAACCATATATATACATTAATGTAAAGAATATATATCATTTCATTCATCTAACATATCATGCATTACATATTCAATATTCATTTAATATCCATACTACATAGGCTCATAGGTTACACAAAATACATATATCATATAGTCACTCTTCTACTTAAAATAAATACTGTACCAATTGGACCTTCACTAAATTATACGATTAAAGTATGTTGTAGCCCTTCGTGTTAACTTTTCGAAACTTCAAACGGATCGCATTTTCATGTACGGAAGCTCCCGGAATCGCGAAAACACCGAAACACGTTCGTCTTTCATACAGCTGACACTAAAATAATTTTACAGAAAGTTTCAGAACGAATTTGGCTTATTAAAATATATATTTGGAAAGTTAACTTCGATACGGTTCTTTTAAAAAGATGGGAGATAAATCGGAGTTCTAAGCTAAAAGTTATGACATTTCTAAGTTGCTTTGGTTAATAAAAACGTGGATGAAAATTATGACGAATTTGGGTTGGCCAAGATACTTGGATACCAACATAGGTATCCAAATGAAACTCATTCTAACCATCCTAACTAAGATCAATCCACTCTCTAACCATTCTAAAACCGAATTTAAATATCTATTTAAACTATTATCATACATACATTCACATGGGGTGTCCTAATTTGGGATCTATCAAGTAGGACACAAGACACACCTATAACATCCTCAAATGGACTCCAAATGGTCACAAAATTGAATCTAAAGGGGACACATGCATGGGGGTGGATCCTTTGGATTCAAAACTAATTAATATACAAAGGAAATCAAGTTAGAGGATTGGTTTTACCTATTGGGAGTGGAATCCCAATGAAAATCTTTAGGACACTGCTCTGATACGAAGATCTATCCAAAAGGACACCTCCCTTTGCACTTTGCCCAAATTCTTCGATAGAATCCTTCCTTGATGGTGTGGGATGGATTAGGAGAAGTTTGGATGGAGAAATATGAGGGAAAGGAAATCAAATCAAAGAGGGAAGCTCTCTAATTTGGGGAAGAACACTTAGGGTTCTATGTAGAGGTAAAAAGAGGCATGGGTTTTCTTAAGAATTCTTTATAGGAAGGGGAAGGGGGCACTTGATGGCTGGTCATTAGATGAATTAGGGTTAATTTTACATGTAGATGAGTGGCTAGGGTTTGTCCACCCAATTCTATGCCTTCCAAATGGTTCAACTAGTCATAAGGCTTTCTTTTTCACAAATATCCTAAGAGTAAATATCTTTCTTAGAAATATCTAGATATTAATAATCTTGTCATTACTAGGTTACCCTAATCAAGACTCTAAGCTCAAGGCTAATCTAGATTAGGCTAAGATTAAGGCTTAACTAAAGGATTAGCACAAATATTTAATTAATATAAATTACAATTTCATAAAATTATTAAAATGACCAAAATACCCCTAGGATAAAAAGTTGTAATTAGTCATCCTAATCACATGACTAGGCTCCCTTGGTCATGGTTAGTCTCTAGGCTTAGCAAAACTAGGGTTTAACTAGTTAACCATCAAAATCACAATTCCACATTTTAAATAGTTTTAAATTAATTAAAAATCACCAAAAATCATAACATGAGTTAAATCTTATTATTGACTAATCAAAATTATAAAAGTTCAAAATTACCCTCATTTTAGAAAACTGGGTGTTACAAGTCTACCCTCCTTAGAAGAATTTCGTCCTCGAAATTAAGACGGTCGTACTTCTTCTATAGTCTCGTCCCCAACAATCATGGTCTCAGAACTTACCTAAATCATACAATTTAAAAGAATGGCATACAGGGTCATGGCATATGGTGGTAGTTGAAAGTCTCATCTAGGTATACTAGTCATGCTAAACCAAAACGGTTATAGGGTATCAAAATATACAAGCAATCTGGGGTGCATCAATTATCAAAGACTAGCTAAGATATAGGTCAAGGACTCACCTCCAACTAGGTCTAGTGGCTGGAACTCCCTCCCGAAGGCGGAGCCTGGGCTGGGATAAGTATATAAGGACAGTCTCGCACCAGGTATGCAGCTGACCCATAAAACAGGCACGCCTCTCTTCTCTTTCTACAGTGGTCCCATATATGTCCAAGCTTCCTACAGAAGGTACAAGCAGGCACTCTCTCAACTGGCCTCTGTCGAATATGAGTCTGGACTGGATAGGCTGGGCTAGGCTGATAGTCTGGGTGCTCATGGGGCTCTGGGTATACACTACTCCTCGTCCTCTTAGAACTAGGCTCTCCTCCTGAATAACAGGTGGTAGAGAGAAACTCTCTGGCGAGGCTGCTAACACCTCCTCGATGGCGGGAGGTGCTACTACCCTTGGGTCAGCCCGAGGGGTCACTACCTCCTGAGTAGTAGGAGGTAGGAGCACGCTCCTAGTCTCTGGAGCTGCAGCGGCTCTCAAACAATGGGCTCGGGTCATGGGTACCATACTGGAAAAAGTAAGAGAAAAATCAATCATCAAAGGCTGTAATGCAGTCTATTATTCTATATAAAAACTGGTAAATATAAACAACAGAGAACCAGCTACAAGGGTCACTACTCTAAAGCCAGGGCTATACTATCATTTCTAAGATAAAGGCCTAATCACAACTCATCAAATCATCATAATAAGAAAGAGTTATAACTAATGAATTTCTACAAGGAATTAGACTAGTCAACTAAAGTTATCCCTACTCGTAAGTTATTGATGATGGAAAACAATTTTTTTTACAGAAGAGAAATGAAAGAGGTGATACTTTAAAAACCTTCAAGATATAATCTGATAATCACATGCGTCTGTCCAAAATCATGATACTCAGAATCCTTGCCACGCTAGTAAGTAAGGCTGTAATGAACGGTAGAGTCCATAACTGGGATATGCATCTCTATGATCATGTCGTCTGGAATCTATGCCAACTAGTATAGCTGCGAGAAATTCCAATCTCTTGATCAAGATATGTACATCCGAAGTCAGGTCCCTATGTTCTTGCCACGTCAGCTAATATAGCTTCGGTAAACTCTAGGTTCCATAATAAAGTAGACGTTTTACCATCCCTGTTATTTCCGTCAATATACGTTATCAGAAGATACCGTAACTCGGATCATAAAATTCATCTCGATAAGAAAAAAATCAAATCAACAACGATCCATAAAAATCAAATTCAAATATCAAGGAATAAGGGTATATCAAAACAAGAGAAAAGGATTTTAAATTTGAAGCTCAGAATGAGATTCTCAAGGGACATCCCAGGAATCTCTCAAGAAATTCTAACTGTGATTGAGTATCCTCTCATTCTAATACCGTACTTCCTATATTCTATCGCAGGTGCGCAGTAGTACAACAAATCGTCGTACTACCACGACTTCGCACAAATGTGAATCTTGACCTGCATGGGCCACCACTAAAAATGTGTCACGACCCGCACCCTAGAGTAAGGACACGAGAAGTGGGTACGTCCAGCCTACGCCGCAGTATCGGCGGTAGAACGCTGTCCTAGGTCACAACATCTAACAATATAATGCTAAGCAGTTTATACTCCCCGAATGGGGGTGACATAGCAGAATGTAAACTCAATCACAACTAAGGAAGAAGAAGTACGATATGATATAGAACTCAA